>CAKAOJ020000125.1:765000-1140000 GCA_916701645.2 Sebastolobus alascanus
GTTCATCTATATCTAAAAAAAAAAACAGACCAATTTACTATACTTCACAGCATTACATTCAAAAGTGTTAATATTTAGTGATGACTGCTATGTCTTACACTTAAATGGTAGTAATGACAATTTGACAATTAAAGATGAAGACATCTCCTCTCGAGATATCATCTCAGTTACTTTTGGCTGCTGAGCTAATATTAGGCTATGTTGGCTAATGTATAATGTTTTAGTTACACAGGCTGACAGGACAAGTTGTCAGCTCTTAAAAGGTTCTTTTTTTAAAAATGTTGACCTTAAAATATTGATGTGAAGAGCTTAAAAATTATAACAGAAAAACTGACTATCGATTAAAACCAGCTAGCATTAGCTGACGATAAGTGCACTATCTAGCTTAAGCGTACAGGGCTGTAAAATGACGTACACAGTCAGAGCTAACATTCTTCGTTCGTTCGTCTCAAATCTGTGAGTGTTTTTGAACAGCAAAAGAATCAATCTACTCACTAACTTTTAAAATATCAAAACTACACAGATTGGTGTTTGTTTTCTAGCGTACCAACACTGGATTTCAATGCAGGTTCACCAGATAATAGTAATAGTAATTATTTTGTAGTTTGGCTAACTTTAACTCAAAAAGTCCTGTTGATGAAGGCATCCCACAAGGATCAATATTGGGTCCCCTGCTTTTTACGCTATACGTAGGCCTAAATAATTTTTCTTTTCCAGGTTACAATCTCCCTTTCTGGCCATCTCCATGTTAGTTGTTGTTTTGTTGCTATTGTTCTTTGTGATATTTTATAAGCCATTAAGCAGATTTATAAAAATATCAGTCAGGGAAGTTGATGTTTCTCAGCACTGTTGCTACTATTCTACTCAGGAGCAGCAGGCTGGGAGAGGGGGGTATTAGAAGCTTTCAGGTCTGTTAAGGTCTTCATGGAGGATCTTGTTGACTCCATCTGCTGCTACAGTCAAATCTGCAGCCCAGAACCACAAGACAAAAGCTGCTTTATCTTTAAACCAACCACAGCACTGATGTTCTACGAGGGTCACTGAGGTTCTAATTCTCTTCCACCACCGCACCACATTCACTACTGACACCAAACCAGTTAACTTACCACACTGGTTAACCCAGGAACGGCTGGAAAAGGTAACAGAGCATCTGGGTTAGCATGCTTAGTCCTCATCTCTACTCTGAATGTACAAACATTAATTTTCTATTTTATACAAACCAGCATTTTCTCCCAACAGGGCAATGAAAATATATACAGATTCATCTATGACCCCAAACTGCAATAACCAGTGAAACTGCATTTATAACAACAGTGTCAAATCCTGCTATAGCATCCCCCAGATGTAGTCATTAGGCTACAGCCACAATGTGAAAGTGATGGACAAATCAAACAACGTACTGATGTTGCAATTAAATGAATTCATGTCACTGCGATCGTCGTGATCCATGGATTTGCAGGACCAAAGTAAAGCTGAAGTAAATCTTTTGCCTGAGGTTCAACTTTGATGAAGTCGGACATACAAATTAGTAGCACTGACTAATAAAAAACCATTGACAACGTTAACCTTTGAGGAAATGGAAACAGCAGACAGTTATGAGACAGGAGTCAATGGTACAAATACATCTCTTGAATAAATGTATTATTTTATTTATTAATTTATAAAATTTAAATCTAAATTTATTTGGCCTGTTTGTGAACGATCTAGCCAGGAAGCTAGCTTGAGGAAAGCTTTTGTGACTGAGTACCGCTAGCAAGTTCACACCTGACTAGCATGTTAGCGGTTACCTCGCCAGCTACAGTAGTTCACCAAGTAGCCCTGCAAGTAGGCTAGTCATTACGTCACCAAGCTTCCAGAACCACTATTTTGCAACGACGCATGGATGAGCCAATTTCTGGTGTGACCAGGACTAGCAGTGGTGGAGCTAAAAATGTAAGGTTTGCCCTGTGGTTGGCACTATAGAGCTTAACAGTAAGGTTCTTGAAGTGAAAATCCCATTCATATTCTGAATCTGGATTTAGATTATTAGCCATAATGTCTTAACCATCCAAGGTAGATTTACCACGAGCTATGAGATTGTGAAACGATGGTATAGGCTATGTCCTGTAGAAGCCACAAGTCTTATGATATCAACGTTGTGTTAAGAAATACATTTTTTATTCGCGATGTCATGGAAATGTACTACACTACCCACAATCCTAAGTGTAAGAACAATGTGTCTGAACAGCTAGTGAGGGTACATGCTCGTAAGCGCTCGTATGTACTGCTCCATGGTGTCTGCTCCCGGCAACATCGTGGCTCATTTGAGAACTTTCGCTTAAACTACGCAAATAGTTAACCGAAATGTGTTTCTGAAAACATTTGAGGCCAGAAATAAGGCATGCAGTTGTTGAATCTGTCTTCATTTTTAAGATTAGATAGTTTTTCGGGAGTTTCCAGTGATGAAGAGTCACCATTCGCAATGGTTTATGGGATGAGCCTTCACTCTTAAAATAATGATGTAAACAGTCTTGTTCCTTTGCCTTTTTTCACGTTTTCCAATGTTTTTTTTGCACTGTATCAAATGTTTTATGGTCTGGAGGAGAGGAAGAGACAAGACCGGCTCTACGAGGGTGCAAATGCATGCATTGCACCCTCAGTTTAACATTTTGCACCCTCAGTAGAAATTTGAATAATAAATGCCAAGCGCAAGGTGGCAGGTCTTTTAGGCTATTTTGGTTCATGTATGTGCAGCAGTGCAACGAGCACAACAGCTGGGTAAAGGTGAATATAGATCAGCAGGTGTGGTGATTATTACTCTCAGCCAGTCACATCACTGGTTTCATAGTTGGAAACAACCCGTTCCCAAGCCCAACTCATCAAACACCGCCAATTGGGCATCAGAAACCAATACATGAAGGCACCCTTTAGCGACAGTTTGTGACGCACCAAGTTTTCAATTAACTCCAATGTAAACCCACCCGCGGTGTTATTCGACGGTCGGAGCAAGTGACGTAGTATTAATAGCATGAAAGTCGGGAGGGGTGGTGGATGGATCAAACAAACACAAGACTTTCAACCAGGAGACCGGTGTTCCTGTCTCGTAGTGAAACTGAAAGTAACGTACATCGTGAGTCACGTGAGTCGAGTCAGTGAAGTTAACGTCAACCACGACCGTTTCTCAACCCTACCTAAGTGGTTGTGTTGCCTAAACCTAACTTCCTGTGAAAATGGAAGTTTATTTTGAAAGGACACTATGCATGTAACGAGCGTATATTGACACGCTGTCCCCGGTCCGTCCAAAAGTAACGCAAGAGGGGTACCCTGTGCGTCGGTCTCCGATGCCGAGGGGCACTGACCAACCTGTGGTATTTGGCGAGTTGGGAATGAGAATGTCTTGTTTAAAAAGAAGCTATGATGTGCCCTGGTAACCGTACGTCTCCTTCATAAAAAAGTAGAAGGGGTAGGGGTAGGGAAAGTAATATAGTATTATAACAAGTAACGTAACTAATGACTTTTGATACCAATAAGTAAGTAATATTATTACTTTTTAAAGGAGTAATAAGTAAAAAGTAAGTAGTAAAAACTAAAATAAAAACTTATTACACTTCCAGAGTAACTTGCCAAACACAACTTGTGTTGGATGGACAAACAAGTCAACATCTCTCAAACACAGAAGCTGCAGCTTAGAGCAGACCTTAACATAGCAAGGTGCTGCACATCTACATGCTCTATGAGGAAAGAGGGATTGAAATGTCAGCAGTCAAAGTTAGAGTGATGAAGCAGTATGCTGGTGATGCTGAGCTGGAGTCAGAGGACATGGTTAGCTTAGCTTAAAGACTGGAAGAAGGGGGAAACAGCAAGCCTGGCTCTATCTAAAGATCAGTTCATTTTAAGCATACTGAGGCCTATAAGGAGGACTAACTGCCAGGAGGCGGGGGAAGCAGCTGTGGTTTACATACTGGTCGTTCTTCACTCGACTCTGATGGAGCTACTTGAACTGCTGATGAACTTGGTAAACTTTTGGCTTCAGGCTGAGCAGCCGACGACCTCGGAATCACCAGAGCTTTATTCTTCATCAGGGTGCACAGGACTGAAGAGAAGGAAAGAAGGAATATTAAAACTAATATTTTTTAAATGCTTAATTCTGGTGTGTAACCACAATGTACTGGTGTTGAACTGGACTGTACCTTCTCTGGTGAAGTTCTCCGCGGCATTCATGGCCCTCCCGCCGAGGTCGCTCACCATGTTGTCCACCATAGCCTCGTGGCGTAGGAAAATGGGCCGAACCACTTTGTTGTAGATGAACTGGGAGCCGTTCCACGCAATCGGAGCCATGCACCACAACAGGAAGAGACACTGGAACCACAGAGGACAGACATAGATTTACTTGGTTTACTAGAAAAATACTTATTTTTGTACATCTTGATCCTCATTAGTCATAGCATTGTTTCAGACGTCTATATCATCTTTGATTTTGTAGAGCTATTCTAACTGCCCTAGTGGATAGAATACACACATTTAGGCCACAACAAGCATTTAAAGCAAGCACAGCATAGCTTGTATACGGATGAGTGTTGAGTGTTAAAGGTAAATTTAACGATTACAGAGTTCTGATAGAATGATACCAAGGTTGCAAAAAATTTGCCAACAATCACTGGTTCTTCCCTGTTTTCTCACCTTAAAAGCGTAGTAGAATGGGAACCAGTAGAGGAAAATATCGGAGAAGAACTCGCCCAGGCTGAAGACACCATACACCACCCAGTATGTCAGCCATTTTGTGTCGTCTTCTTTGCTCGGACTTTCGATGGCTTTGATCCTGCAGATATGAGTGCAAACAGCCTGTCTGAATGTTTCAGGTGAGCTGAGAATACATTTATCTTTCAAATACCATCAGATCTAACATACAATTGCAACTTCTACACAAGCTTGTATAGCTAAATCTCAGTAGAGCTTTGGTGAAGGCTTTCAGCTCAATGCCACAACCAGGGATGGAAGAAGAATTAAGATCCTCCCTAAGGGTCACAAGATACATCTGCAGGGTCTTGAGATTATTTATGGGGTAGAAAAGAAGAAACAACAAAGTACTGCTACACAAATTTGTGTTTAACTTTTAGACTTTTCTCACATCTTTGCGTTTTTGTGAAATATTGGATAAGATTGGTTCAGAGAGAACCATGACTAGCGCGACACGGAACATCCTGCACAAACCTGCCATTTTTAAATAGCCAAGCTACCATCAATAGCGATCGCATTGTTTTTATTCACTCGACCCAGATTTTAAACAATGGCAGCCTGCAAAACCACATTATGGTCAATAGAGTGCTGCAGGGATGAAGTATTTTCGTAGGCCAACCAGGAAGTTAGCATCGCCCTGGTTCCCTCAACAAAAAGCCAATGGGATTTTGCCATTCAATTTTGGATTATTGCAGAAAATAAACTCTGTGGCAAACATACATTTATGATACTTATACGTTTTTTTCAGCAATGAACACCATTTTTATGATTTTTGAAGCGTGAATGCAGTTGCCAGAGGTAAAAAGCTAACGTTAGGCTATAAACGAACTACACCACAGTCGCATTCACGTCACCACCACTAACCTAAAGGCGGACTAGTGTTCGGAGTGATGAAGTTTAGTAGTCTCATTTAGCCACTTGTTAGAAACTGCCCTTTTTAAGACTAGTACTGTAAAAGAAAAAGAAAAAAAACATTGACTTTGAGACGAGGGAACCGGAAGTGCAAAACTCATTTCCAGGTTTTGGGACTCATTCCTGCAGCATTCTATAGACGAAGTTCCTCTGTTTGGTTGCCAATAAAAGGAGCCCGTGAGATGGAGCAATACGGGCTGCGTCGCGTGGAAGAGGATGTCATGGCAGTTTCACGTGGCGTCACTATGATGGTCAACTAAGAGTCACGTCTACATTGAGGAGGTACTAGCTGCAGTGGAAAACAAAATTGAGAAAAGCACCTGGTAGCAAAAGTGAGTAGAGTCGAGTTGTACCGAACCATGCAGTGGAAATGAGGCATAAGTACTCAGTCAGACCAGAAATTGGCACAACAAAATTCATTTGCATGTTGGTTGTAGCTAGTTTTGTTCATTGTGGAATGGATACCAAGAGGGAAGCTCTTTAGAGCCTGATGATCAAACTGTAGGTCAGTTCCGTTACCCCTTTAATATTCAGTCTGGCATCATGTTCCTGTTTGGGGGGTTATTATATCTAAGATATATGTCATTACTCCTGTATGTCCATTTATGACAACCTGTCATTTTTCTCTCTCTGTTACAGGAAGATGATTCACCAGTTTTTAATCCCACCTACAAAGCTGTGATTGGTTGTTTTTCAACCAGTGAAACAGACGTCAATGAGCACAACACCAGACCTGTTTGAATCACTGACATAAGGTCTGGACCTGGACTAAGCACCACTGGCCGTTAAAGATCAGCACTGTCAAGAGTGTCAAGTTTATAAGAGTCATTTGTGTTTGGATGCAAGTTGAACAACACAAATTCACTACTTTGGCCAACAGTGTTTGCAGCGCTCTGATGGAATGTTTCTTACAGCAATGCTCTCTGGGACTCGTAATTGATTCCTCTATTAAAACAGACAGTCTTTTTTCAGCCTTGGGTCTCAGGACTAACAAGGAGAGTTTCAGGATTTGTTTCATGTCTCTGTGAGTGAAGGAAACACGACAAGCAGAACTGTGTCTTAATATAATAATACTTACGAATAATATGCTGGATAGGCAAAACCAATCAGGTTGCAGAGGAGGGAGGCACCATATCCATACACCAGGTAGAGTCCTGTCAGTGAGACGGCACCTGGACGAGACACACAGGACACACACTGATAAACGTATTGTCATACAACAGTTCGTACGATATCTTACTAGTTATTCCTAATTTTTCGTGTGTTTTCCTATGAATGTCCAGCATCAATTTTGGCTCCAGTCTTTTCAAAATAAACTTACGTCTTCACAGGAAACAACTTATTAGGTTTAGGCGAGAAAACTACTTAGTTAGGTTTAGTAAAGATCATTGTTAAGTTAGGCCAAATGTGGTTATGCGACACTGGAAGTGGCGTAACTTAAAGGTACTGTTTGTAACTTCTTACACGTATAAATCATTGCGGGTCGGTGTCCCATGCGCACTCGCGTGTGGCTATGCTGTTCAGACTCAGATTCCAACACAAACTACACGGAAGCACCAAAACCACGAAGTTATATCTAATGAAGCCGGTCTTGCAAAAGTTAACACTAGGATCAGCATTGACCTTCGTTGACTTAACGGCCACAGATGTCGCTGTTAACAAGCAATTTCTGATCTTACATAGAGTCCCTTTAAGTACGGAAGTTCCGTGACAAATAAATCAACATTGACTTCTGGTTTTAGCCGGGACAGGAACGTTAGTCTCCTGGGTGAAAGTCTGATGTTTTTTGACGCATCTATCCACACCGACCTCCTCCCTACACGGCGTTCGCTGCTCTTTATACTTCCTCGTTCACACGTTTTACTTTTCGTAGGTATAGCTAGGAATGGTGTACGAGAACAGCCTGCACCAATGTGGAAACACACCATTTACTCACAGAAAGATGAATGTTTGCTCACAATGTTTCTTTGTATAGTTTTGCATGTTTAAATATGTTACTTTGTCACTTCACCATACAAATATGCATAGAAAGACCTCGAGGCAATCATGTACTAATTTTTAGTTTGTGATGTTGAAAAAATATCAAATACAGCTTCACAATACAAAAATATATATGTATTCATTTCCCCAGCACCATTTTACAAATAAATGTACTGCGGGTCGCTGGTTCACGTCCCCGCACGGACTAAGTACGGACTGTGGACTGGTAGCTGGAGAGGTGCCAGTTTGCCTCCTGCCCTTGAGCAAGGTACCAACCCTCCAAACTGCCATATAGTAGCTGCTCACTGCTCCTAATACTAGGATGGGTTAAATGCAGACACTAAATCTCACTGTGTGCTGTGCTATGTACAATCTGTAGCAATAAAAGTTGATTTATATTTACATGTACATCACAGCACCTGATAAATTACACTCCAATATACATCACTAAACACATAATTGTAACAAAACAAAGAAAAAGGGTAACAACAAACATATTGTGGTTTGACGTTAACACAGAACAACGTGGAGGTGGGTGAAGTTTGCTGAAATGTGGCAGCACAACTCACAATGTTGAACAATCTTCTTGTAATGCGGTGACAAAATACGCACATCTAGAATTTTTTCACTTCTGGATTGGAAGCCATAAATGGACTCCTGAGGTTCGACGTGAAGTTAAAAGAATCTATGAGAGTTACAAATTCTGCACTTACGTTGTGTAAACTCACTCTACACGTTTTAATTGTACTTTCTGCACAACCAGAACCTGCAACTTCACTGTTCACACTGTACGGATCAACTGAGTGACAAGGACGAGGAGCACACAGTGAATGGCTTTTTACAGAGGCAATTCCAATAAAGCTTATTCAAACAACATGACCGCCTCCACAACAGTGTTGACAAAAAGACAGAAAGGCCACGTCACTTTGTGCAAATTCTACAATGAACAGAAAGTAAGAAGTAAAAAAGAAAAATGTGTAATCAATAAATCAAATGCTCTTGACAAAAAAAAACAAAAAACTGCTATCTTTGGCTGTTGCAGGACTGTAATCCAATCATTTCATTCGACCTGAATGAAATGATTGAACGGGCTACCTGTCTACCTGCTTGCACGCACTCTGCCTGTGCACTACTCATTGCATACTCAAGTTCAGAGATTTTCAACTACAGTAGAAGTGGCCGCACAAAAAAAGTTGGAGGCTTGGAGCACTCTGACCCCCCCCCCCCCCCCCCCAAAACACGCTATATGGGCACTCAGTCTAAGACAGAGACTTAGGATAACTGTTCACTGGACTTAAGTGGGCTTCAGCTTCATATGTTATGCATCCAAATCATTTGGGGATCTGTTTTAATCTTCCCAAGATAATGTAGGCATAGATGACATGGGTTAAAGGATACAGATGGTCAAAACACCTGATATCCCTTAAATGGTTGAACAAATAAACAAGTATTTCAATTCAATCTACTGTCATCATCATTATCATTATTTTATTTGTTCAACACAAAGTGCCAAATTTTTACAAAAAAAGCAACAATTAAACACTGGTGCCATAGATTTGAGAATTCTCCGCTGCCCTGCAGATGTCCATTTTGTCCAGAGCAATTGTCTTAACATTGCTATTAAAAATAAAATTTCAAATAAAATGTAATGTTTGCAGTGGTCATACAATGCAGTAAAATGAAATGAGATTTGGGCAGTATGTTCCAAGCAGAACAACCGGGACCACCCTAACAAAAATTCACACACCCTGACCTTGGCCCTAGATGGTTGACCTTGTCAACTCCTAGAAATGCCCCTGGACAAAAGAATAATGTATTTAGATTCCTTTAATTGACCTTTATAAACTTCCAATGTCATACTCCCCTCTCTCCCCCCATTTCCTGTCTACGTCTTCACTGTCAAACCGTCCAATAAAAGCGAAAATGTCAAAAAAATAATCTTAAAAAAGAAAAAAAAGTAAAATTTATAATAATATTTATTGTAGGCGACCAATTTGGGTCTAAAATGGGGCTGAAGCGTCTGATTGGCTTTGGAGGGTTATCAGGGCAACAAACATGGAAGTTAAAATCTCCAAGAATCAGAAAGCTATTGAATCTGTGCAGAATTAAATACAAAAGTTTAGTTAATTCACTGATGAAACTGAACTGGGAGGTCTAAAGAGAAACAAATACACCTCTTTCCTAACAAAGAAGGAAATGACTGATTTTATCTTATAAACACCACAAGGATTCTCCTTCTAACTCTGCAGATATTCAGACACAACCTCAGTAAGCGCAGCAGACAGACAGGAAGTCGTGTAAAAAGTGTCCTACCTCTGATCAGCTTACGTGGCAGTTCACACATGGAGGCCGGTCTGCTCTGCTGTCTGTCTCTATGGATAATCTGCTTTAACTTTACTGCAGGAGGACGCAGAGAGAGTGGGGGACACTGTGCACCAGGCACTACTGTGACATCATGTCAGTGTGTTACTGATCCACTGTATGAGCATCAGTGTGGTATGAATAGACTGCTGTTCACCGCTCAGTAAATGTCCTCTGCTGAATACTGCACGTGACAAAAGTGCTCAATATTTATTGTTTGTTTCTCATCTTATTTATTTATCATTTATGCACAGTTTGATCCAGAGCGTCACGGCAACAATGACCCCTTAAAACTACAACCTCCCTGCACCCAACTGTCCCCATTATATCAAGAGCAGGAGCTGTAGTCAATTAACATTTTTACACATCTGAAACAAGTCTCTGTTCTTTAAAATCAGGGTTTAAAACTTTATTTGCCGCTGCATTTTATTAAATTAAATTTGGGAATATTTATTCATATATTACACTGCACTGTAGTAGCACTGTAATTTTTATTCTACTGTTTGATTTATTTTATTCTATCTTGTATTTTATTTAGTTTTACTCCTTAAAATCATATTTTTGTGTTTCTTTTATATATTTTCTTAAAGCCTTTCTGTCTTTTGTAAAGTACATTGAATTGCCTTGTTACTATACAAATACACTTGCCTTGCCTTAACGTTAGCTTCATGAGCTACCATTAGCCAAACTACAAAATTAAAGTATTATCTGGCAAAAGGCGTTGCAAGCTGGAGTCTGTACGCTAGACCAAAGATAGTTTGTTACAGAAAGAACGACCACTCTGTCTATAACTATAACTAGCTGCAGGGGTCGATGATGATGATTCAACTCATCGACTTTCAGGGGGGCAGCCCTAGTGGTTTATAAATATCACAATATATTTATGTACCTCTCCGCGAAATGTGATAGCTACAGTAGCTTGGAAAATAGCAATATAGGGCACTGAATTTGATGAATTTACTATAGACAAGAATTAACTAGCACACTCCGCAGTCCCTCCACCTCACCAAGCCCCCAGGAAGTGCACCGGGCTTTGAAGCCAATTTCAAGTAGTGGCTAAACAGTGGTACTTTTCCCATAGACTTACATTGGGCTGGGAGGCGGAGTTAAAGGAAACGTTAGTGGGCATACTCTATGGGCGCAAAGGATGCGGAAGATCGCCGGATGATCCGGGTAATTTTATACTCGGAAGTCATGCTTTTTTTGCTTCATGCGCCACTGAGCAACTTTCATAGGAATGAATGGGGCCCCTCCTCGAACGCTGTATCAAGTTCTCTTTATACATCCATGCACCTCACTCCCCGCCGTAGAGACTACTTCGCCTGGAGGAGAGCGGAA
Source organism: Sebastolobus alascanus (assembly GCA_916701645.2). Taxonomy (NCBI): domain Eukaryota; kingdom Metazoa; phylum Chordata; class Actinopteri; order Perciformes; family Sebastidae; genus Sebastolobus; species Sebastolobus alascanus. The sequence goes on from CAKAOJ020000125.1 coordinate 776,308, forward strand.
GCAGCTCGGGGACGGACCTTATGTTAATCTTAGTGGCAACTCAAATTCAGCCAGTGCAAACCCCAGCGCCGGGGTCACCGCTGGGTCTAACCTGTGTAACGGCAGCAACAGAGAGTTTGATGATCTAGTGGAAAGACGAGGCGGTTTGAGATCAGACCCCTGGCGCTGGGTTTTGCACTAACTGAATGTGAGTTGCTACAGCCGCTACTGAGTCTTGGGGCTGCTGCTGCAAAATGTATATACAAGGAAACATTAGATCAAGTTACCTTAAAATCTGTTGATGTGCCAAAACAGAAGTGAATAAAGATGGGCATTTACAAATGGTAGCCCTAAGTGGATAATGCATAGACACTCATTTTACTTTGGCAATTTCTTAGTAAGTTAGTTAATTTCTTTGGCCCAGGCTGAGTTATATATATGTATGTATGTATAGCACCTTTCTAGTCTTCCAACGACTCAAAGCACTTAACACTACATGTCAGCATTCAACCATTCACACACACATTCATACACTGATGGCAGAGGCTGACATGCAAGGTGCCAACCTCCCAATCTAAATATTCATTCACACACCGATGTCACAGCCTTCGGGAGCCCTTTAGGGTTAAGTACAAGGACACTTTGACATGTGGACTGGAGGAGCCGGGGATCGAACCACGGACCTTCCGATTGGTGGACGACCCGCTCTACCTCTGCGCCACAGCCGCCCCATTTGACCCTAAAATATGCTGCTGCAAAAAAAAAGTTATTGGAGCTAAAAGAGGCTGAAAAGCTCCACAAAGCTGCAGAGTTGGTGACAATCACAAACAGCTCTTTTCACATCACATGCAGTCATTTGATCCAGCGTTAATATGAAATATTTATTAGAGCAGTTTTAAGACTAGAACTTTAAAATCTGCTGCAGCACAAATGTTGACCCAGAAAACTTCCAGAACATTTACAGGTTTGTGTTTACAGAGAGCAGCTGTTCGACCGTAGCTTCATGTTCACAGAAGGATTAACTGAATCCTCTTCAGTTTTCCACTGACATGCAACAGGAAGGTACAGTACCCATGTAATAAATATAAGCAGAACAACAGCAGGATCATCAATAAAGTATTTATGATTAGCCAAATAGAGTGAACAACAACAGACAAACAAACATCACATACCCACTGCAAGAATCTTCTTGCTTAACCCTGTTTTCTCCTCCACCTTCCCCAGAAAATCCGTCACCAGGTTTTTCTCGTTCAGAAACTTGTCGGCTCGGTCTCTGATGGACGAGAGGATGTCCAGCAGGCCCATGGTCCTCAATCAGGTCCTCAAATAACAGAGGAGCTGGAGGAAGATGACCTGCAGTGGAGAGGAAAACACAGCAGATGGTATATAATCCTTTGACAGCAACAATCTGCTTTAATGAGGAGAAGAGGGAGGGGGAGGGGAAGGGAGGGAGGTAGAGGAGGCACAGAAATGGAACAGAGAAGAAGAAGGTTCTGGTTCTCACATGTAAAGGAACACAAGGTTAATATTAACATGTATGCAGATGATACACCGTTGTTTGTTTTTGTATCACTCAGTAAAATTAACGTTACTAATGAACTGGTTCAATGCATTTATTATTTAAATTGTAGAAGTAGAAGATTACTGATGATACAATAAGATAAGAAAGGAAATGAGAATATCTTATTCCTGCTCCCCAGAGGATGAATCCTTTAGATTTCTGTTACCCCCTGACCTTTCCTCTAGCGCCACCCACAGGAAAAACTGTCCATTTTACATCAATGATGCTTGGTGCTCAAACATAGTCGAAGTTGATGGACTTTGAATCCCTGATTGTCAAATTTTTAATGTTAAGATGCCGGCTGGAGGAGGACTGTTAATCTGGTTCGCACATGTCGATTAATATTTATACTTATGCAGATGATACCCTGTTGTTTGCTTTTATATCACTCTAAAATCTTACAATACATTCTTACTGATTGACTGGTTCAATACATTTATCATTTTAAAATTGCAGAAGAACAGCACCAGCAACTAAGAGTTGAGAATTACCCCCTAACCTTTCCTCTAGTGCCACCCTCTGGACAAACTGTACATTATTAGCTCCAGTACAGGTAAGACTCTATGAATAGATAAATCATTAAAGCAGCAGTAGGTAGAATTGGAGCAAATATGATCGAAAAAAGTTATTTTTATAAAACGGTCACTATATCCTGACAGTAGTGCATGAGACAGGTAATCTGAAAAAAATGCCAAACTTTCTAATTTAACAGCTAAACAGTACATTACACAATGTTTCTCAAAACATTTTACATAATAAATAGGCATAGAGTAACATAATATTGATTCAGCAGCCAATAGGAACGCTCTCTCTCTCTCTCTCTCTCTCTGAAATGATCTGTGATTGGTCAAAGTCTCCCATCACGGGCTAGATTTTCTAAAGCCTGAAAACAGAGCCATGAGGAGGTGCAGGAGTCTAGTTTTCTCTCAGAACACTTGAATTACAATATGTGGAAAGGTTATTATGGAATTTTTGCCCAATGATGCCAAAAACATTCTACCTACCCCTGCTTTAAAGATGTTGTTTGCTCATATTTATGGCTGTAATGAACACTGCAGCCTCTAGGGGACTCTAACAGGACTGAAGACTGGTTCAATCAATCAAATTTATTTATTAATTTATTTATAAAGCACAATTAAAACCAACCCACGCTGACCAAAGTGCTGTGGCCTGTAGCTAGAATCACAGATAAAAGAAACGACACAGACATCAATGCACACAAAGCATAGGCACAAATAAACAACACATAGGCATAAGCACAAGTAAAAAATCAGCCACATCAGGAAGATTCAAACACGAATGAATAAAAGTGTGTTTCAAACCTGGACTTAAAAGAGTCAATGGAGGGGGCAGATCTGATAGGAAGAGGGATGCTGCTCCACAGTCTGAGGGCTACAACAGCGAAGGCCCGGTCACGCCTGAGCTTAAGTTTAAAATGTAGGACAGCCAGGGGCCCCAAGTCAGCTGACCTGAGGGACCTGGAGGAAGAATAACGGATTAGGAGATCTGCGATAAAAGAAGGAGCTTTATAGACAAACATGAGAACCTTAAAATCAATTCTGAACCGCACTGGCAGCCGGCGGAGAGAGGCCAGAATAGGGTTTATACTGTCCCTCTTCCGGTTATCTGTCGGTAGCCTGGCTGCGTCATTTTGGACCAGTTGCAGGCGGGACAGAGATGACTGACTAATCCAAGTATACAGGGAGTTGCAGTAGTCCAAGCGGGAAAATATGAAGGCGTGGATGACTTTTTCAAGATCTTTGAATGAGAGAAATGGCTTGATTTTGGCAATAGTACAAATATGGAAAAACTGGCTTGTCAAATTTGAAGGTAAAATCAAATATCACACCAAGATTTTTGACCTGTGGTTTAACAAGGGTGGACAGGTTGCCAAGACTGTTGGTATTTCTGATTGAGTCAGACGGGCCAAACAGGACAACTTTAGACTTGCTTTTATTCAGCTGTGGGAAGTTTTGTGCCACACTTTATGTCCTCAAGGCAGTTCATGAGACTGATTAGATTGCTGATTAGAAAGCTGTGTGTCATCGGCATAACAGCGGAACAAAATATTGTGTGTTTGAATGATTTGGCCGAGGGGAAGCATGTACATGGAGAACAGAATGGGACCTAGGATGGCACCTTGTAGGACCCCGCAGGGGAGACTAGCTGGGGGAGAGGACAAATTGCCTATGTTGACGGAGAAGCTTCTATTTTTGAGGTAGGAAATGAACCCATTTCAAAGCAGAGCCATCAACACCGACTCTGTACTGAGGTCAAGAAGAATCAGGATGGCACAGTCACCGGAGTCGATAGAGAGGAGAAGGGCATTGCACACTTTCAACAAAGCAGACTCTGTGCTATGGTAAGCCCTAAAGCCTGACTAAAATCTTTCCAAGATGTTATTTTGGTGTAGGTAGGGCTGAAATTGACTGAGAATAACTTTTTCGAGAACATTTGGCAGGAATGGAAGTTTGAAAATATGTGTGTAGTTACTGTGGTTCTCACATGTAACAGAACTCAAGGTTAATATTAATATGTATGCAGATGATACACCATTTTTTGTTGTTGCATCACTCAGTAAAATCAACCCACTAATGAAGTGGTCCAATACATTTATCATTTTAAATTGTAGAAGTTACAACCTGTAAAGAAAATTAATTTTCCAATATGTTCTCATCCCAACTCGTCACATACTGACGCTTTGTCAGACCCCTCGGCGTCACTTTTTGGTCGCAGTAAATACATGCTTAATGTTGTGAATTAAACAAAAACACTTGCTTAGGTTCAGGCAACAAAACCACTTAGTTGGTTTAGGAAAAAACATCATTGTTTGTTTTTACAGTGCAAAAGTGACTTGACGTTGTGAACATGGGACAAGAACGAAGCGGATTGTAAAGAGAAAGTGAAACGTAATGCACGGGACACGAACAGCGGCCTGCTGGACGAAATCCCTGTGTTTGTTGGACCCATCCACCTCCCCTCATGCCCGTCCAGTGCGTCTCTTTTGCTCTTTATAATTCGTCACCACAGCACTTTCCCTGTGCGTTTACTGTTGCTGTGGATGGGCTTACATTGTAGTTAATGGAATGTGAACGCCATTAACATGAAAATGTTAATTGCGGTGTGGCGGTATCGAACGCCGACAGCCGTTTCAAAGTATAATATATATATATATATATATATATATATATATATATGTATGTATGTACAGTATGTATATATATATATATATATATATATATATTAATATTCATGCGCATGCAGATGATACACTGCAGCCTCTCGGGATGCTAACAGGACTGAAGCATGTTACTCTGGATCCTGTAAAAGTTTTGTTGTTGAAGCAGCACATGTGATGTGATTTAACAGTGACAGGCTCACACTTCCTCCCTCAGTGTCAGGACAGGACGACATCCAGCAACAGCAGAGGGAATAAGCCTGACAGCAGGAATGCATCCTGCAGGCCAACACACGTCTTCTGCAGTCAGATAAGAAACCTCCAACAGACTTTCACAGCAGTCAGACAGAAAAACAGTGATCTGCTGAGAGGAGATGAGAGGATACCGAGCCATCAAGTACACTTTATTCATCTGCTGCTACGTCTTCTGGGTGAGTCTCTCTGTTTGGGACAGTTTGAGGATCAAATACTGTATGTCACTTTACAGTTTCATTAGTGTGATCGCTTTCTCTTAAACTTGTTGCACAATGTGATTTAACAGTTAGCGATTTCAACACCACAGTTACACCATCATAGGGAAAGGATGGTCTGAAAAAATCACTGAAATTCCTCTGAGTTTGAACAGAAGCGCTTAATGGGTATTTTCATGCACTAACGTTATTTGTATATTCAGAGTCAGACACATTGGTTGGTGGCGCTAAGGGTCGGGTTATTTTGGTAATCCTGTGGCGAATCAACGACGCCACAGCTGTAACCGCCATATGAGAGCAGTGCAGAGCGGCAGGCATGAGTTAGCCAGTGGGGCATGCTCACATCCACGAACATGCACTAAAAGGCACGCACGGCCAGCCTGGCGATGTCAACAAAGCTAGGAGAAGCTCGGATTACTACACACACAGAGGGTATACATTACTCCACTGTATCTTAACATAGCAAAATGGTTGTTTGTTGCTATATTAATGCTCTGGATATCGTATAGAGAACCTTTAACAACGAATCTCTCTGTTTTTGGAGTACTTGCACCTTAAATAGTAAACTTTTTCTGTTGAGATGATTTCGCTTGTTTAGACATGCTGCAGTATTTCCTCACATTACATTTGTTTTTGCACAGTCGATCTGTCAATCAATGGATCTTGGTGTTAGTAGGCCAGGCTACCGCTTGGGAGAGCTGGGGGCGGTAGGCGGGGGAGGGAAGCGGTTGCAGGTGCAGCGCGATTGACACATTCCTCAGAAATTCATCATGTGCTTACAGAACGTGTAACCTCGCACGAGCCTGCAGTCATTGCAATTGGTTACTCTGCGATTTGGCTTATGAAAAGTTGGCCCACATTTCGCCGCTCTTGCCAAAGTGTTGCCCTAGGCTATTGCCTAGTTTGCCTATATGGACGTGCCTGCACTGAGGAGACCGTTTCCTGTGTAATATGCTAGAAAGAAGATCTCACATGACTGTTAATTCTTACGACTTTTCTTGGAAAGGACTCTGTTAATTGATAGTAGATATTTTTGCCAAACTACTGTTTCTAAGGACAAGAATGAACTGTCAAACTTAGTAGTAGTAGAAACACATCTACACCCACGCAAATACTTTTTTTGTGTTTTGTTGAACACAGTGTTGTTGTCAGTACCCAAAGTTAGATGTTTAAGATGGATATTAGTTTCACCTCCCTGTGTCCAGAACAGAAATAGGTCCAGGATGTGTTTAGCCTAGCTTAGCACAAAGACTGGAAGCAGGGGGAAACTGCTAGCCTAGCTCCAACAAAAGAGAAAAAATCCTCTTTACAACAACTCCAAAGTGGTCTGATGTTGCATCTTGAGAATAGAAGTACATTCTTTAACTTGAGGACACATATCTGTAATGAAATAAAAGTTTCATACTTTGAGTTTAGAATATTTTGTCACAGATAGGTTGTATCTTATTAGCTCACATGCTAGTTAGCAGTCTATCCTGTAGTCAGCTGGGTTTAGTTGACAGAGTTTAAGAATTCAGAATTCAAACCAACAGCCCCAGAATTGTCTGCAATGTATTAAGGCCTATTAATGGGTTATTGTGCTTTGATTAAGAGTTTTTTATGGGTCAAAAACTGTCTGATTTAAAAGAATTGCTTCATGTGGGTCAGGTTCTGATAAAACATAGGCTAATCTGATTCTCTGCGACTCTTCAGGTTGTGAGCGCCGTCCTCACAGCGGTCGGGATCTACGCCAAGATTGCAAAGGAAAAAGGTTGGTCAGAAAATAATAACAAAAGGCTGTAATAGCCCTTTTTCACTGCAGGAACTTCTCATAACCTGAACTGTAAGAACCTTTTGAGTCCACAGTACAAAGGTTCTTGTGTACGTTTTCACTGTGTTTTACAAACTGGGACGTTTCACGACAGCGCTTTTTTTTTCAAACGGTGCCGGCGTTACGTGTGACGTATGATCATCGCTTGTAAATTGCTGATACACTTTAGAGTCCTACAGAGCTCTCACATGCTCATGCATGAGTTGCAGGTCTGTTTGATTGGTGAAATGTGTCAATTAGGGCTGTCAAAGTTAGCACGATAATAGCGCATTAACGCAAATTTGTATTAACACCACTAATTTCTTTAACGCAAATTGCAATATTTAGCGGGCTCAGTTTTAAAGCTAGAGTAAAGATACTGGTATCATATGAAACTATAAAACCCAAGGAATCCATTAGTAACATGCCATGCTAGCTTGCCGCGAAGGAGGCTAAATAACGCTCCAAACTTATGCTAAATTTTGGCCAGGAAAAACTGTCAAGCAGTTTTGGGCAAGTCATAGTCAAGTCAGCACACTGACGCACTGACAGCTGTTGTTGCCTGTTGGGCTGCTGTTTGCCATGTTATGATTTGAGCATATTTTTTTATGTTAAATACAGTACCTGTGAGGGTTTCTCGACAATATTTGTCATTGTTTTGTGTTGTTAATTGATTTCCAATAATAAATATATACATACATTTGCATAAAGCAGCATATTTGTCCACTTCCATGTTGACAAGAGGATTAAATACTTGACAAATCTCCCTTTAAGGTACATTTTGAACAGATAAGAAAGTATGCGATTAATTGCGATGAAATATGGACAATCATGCGATTAAATATTTTAATCGACCTAGTGTCAATATGAGCAACAATGGGAGAAGTGGAGCTGATATGTAAATGATTTCATTTCAGTTTTTACTCTGAATACAGGTCCTTGCTTTTCAAAGGTGCACAACGTCTTGTACTAAAAAAACTGATAAACTCCAAAGTTTCGATGCAGAGGAAAAGGGAATTTACTGTATATCATTCACAGCCTACATGGGCTTACAGGGCACTAACTACTGTGTGTGTGTGTGTGTGTGTGTGTGTGTGTGTGTGTGTGTGTGTGTGTGTGTGTGTGGTTATCAAAACAATGCTGCTGATAACATTCCTGAGGATGAACCAGAAAAAGTTAATCAGACATGTTTCAACTTTAACTTGCTGTTACACAATAGTTACAATTCAACTGTCTGTGTGTGTGTGTGTGTGTGTGTGTGTGTGTGTGTGTGTGTGTGTGTGTGTGTGTGTGTGTAGATGTGGTTGACACCCTGACATTAGATCCAGCTCTGCTGTTGATCGTTGTCGGCTCGGTGATGTTTCTCATCACGTTCCTCGGATGTTTCGGGGCTCTGCGCAACACCACCTGCCTGCTGAAGACGGTATGACTGATCACCGATCAGCTGAACTGTATCAGGTTCAGTGTAATATGTCGCAGTTTGATTGATGTGATGTTTATTGTGCATGTCAGTGCTGCTGAGTTCTTACTGTTCAGGTCATCTATTGTTTGTTCCTGCAGTTTCTGGGGATCCTGGCAGCTGTCCTCCTCTTGCAGATCACTGCTGGAGTTGTGGGATACCTCTTCACTAACACGGTAACATCACACTGCTCTCATGAGACAGGAAATACAAAGAAATCACTTCCTGCAGCCTGGTGACTTTTTCCCTAAAGTATTTTTTCCTGCAAAATCGAATAATAGTTTGAAAACACTTCCAATAAACCATTAATCTCACCATGTCGTCACTGCAGCTGCTGTTTTCCCCTGCAACAGCCACAAGGGGCAACAATGAGCTCGTTCCACATTCAAAAATCAAATTTCGACAAGCGAGACAAAGGTGAAATTTTTACTTTATTGGAAGTAAGAGAAAACACTCAAAGGATGAGGACTGGTTGGTTTTGCAAATGTACGTCTGTTTCACCGCCGTACCTCCGTACAGTGCACAGTCACTCACCTGAGTTTTTCTATTGGACCTCTGCTTGCGATACGGTCCTGAACAGGGCTACTTATTGATAATGATATGCATCACAGTTTAACTGGGGGATTCAGACTCTTGAAACTTGCATCACACAACCAGCTGATCAATTTAGTCCAAAACACTCATCAGTCTTGTTTGGATTAACTCAAACTAGAGCACCAAATAAAAAAAAAACTAGAGACCATAATTGCGATGGGATCACACCAGCCGCGAACGCCAAATCAGGCCAGGGGCGTAAAGTGGGGGGTGGGGGGGGCAATAAAGTGCTCCAGGGATGATGTATTTTTGTAGGCCAACCAGAAAGTTAGCATCGCCCTGGTTCCCTCAACAAAAAACAATGGGATTTTTCCATTGGGTTTAGGATTATTGCAGAAAATAGCTCTGTGGCAAACACACGTTAATAATATTTACATGTTTGGTTCAGCAAGATAATCTCCACAAACGAACACCACTTTTATGATTTTTGAACTGTAAATGCAATCGCCAGAAGTAAAAAGCTAATGTTAGGCTGTATAAACCAACCACAGTTGCATGAGCGCGAGTATACACAACGAGGCTGTAAAGGAGGACGAGTCAGCATGATGATGTTTTGTAGTCTCATTTAGCCATTTGTTAACAACCGCCTTATTTAAGACACATAAAAACTTCAAAATTCACAAGTGGGGTATTTACTGACGTATTTTATGTCGTAGAACAAAACATTAAAATGTCTTAAGCTTGTGTTAACCACAGACCTTATTTAAGGCAGCTAACTAAAAACCCATTCAAAAAACCCATTGACTTCCAGATGAGGGAACAGGAAGTGCTGAAATTCGTACTCATTTCCGGGTTTTAGGACTCATTCCTGTAGCAATCTATTGCCCCTGCGCCCCACTTGCTCAGACCACGGCCATCTTCAAACTCCACCTTCATTTTGATCTCAACTACACATCTGTAAAGTTTCGTGACTGCATCTTGCACAGTTGCGATACTATCAAGGTCACAAAATCTGTCCACAGACAGACAGAAATATAAAGTACTGGTAAAGTACTCAGAACTCTTCTGTGGTAGTTCCCGCTACCACAGGTGTCTGCAGGACCACATTTTGCCATGATGACTCACATAGAGACTCACAAGGTGGAAACAATACCAGCGTCACTGTCACGGCTGGTAACAAACTTGATGTTGTTCAGGTGATGGAGAGGACGGAGAGGCTGATGATGAAGGCCATCGTCCGCTACAGGGAGGACCGGGACCTGGAGAACGCCATCGACTTCATCCAGAAGAAGGTGAAGAATGATTTGTGTCCTTAATAATTCAAGACTGAGAGAGACTGTCAGGCCTTTTATAATCCAGTTTGCTGGTAGTGAGAGTTTGTCATGTTTGCAGTTCCAGTGCTGTGGAGTGGAGAGCTATAAGGACTGGTCCCATAATGTCTACTTCGAGTGTTTGGACACAAACCCCAGTCTGGAGGCCTGTGGAGTTCCCTTCTCCTGCTGCATTCGCCTACAGAACCAGGTCAGAACCACAGTCTCTAAAGGCCCAGAGACGCCAAGCCGACATCAGAGAACTAGCAGCGATGAAGGCCGACTGTTGCATCGCCTCCTGCGCCTTTGTCTTGGTCGACAGGTTGCATTTGAACACAACGCAAAGACTACAGCCGACGGCCAGTTAGCACGTACGTTCTGCACCGGCGTGAGAGGAAATAACTCTCAAAACCAGCAGGCGGATTTAGTCCGTATTCGTCATTCAAAAAGGGAAACCGGAAGACCGAGGGCGGCGGATATACAAGCTGTTGTTATGATTCTTGTCGTGAAAATATCCGTGTATTAGAATGATCAGATGAGATGAAGATGAAACATGAGAAGAGCCTTCTGCGTTTTTCCTCTTGATTTTACTCTGCTTGCTTTCTTCACTTCTGTTTCTCTTCTCGTGCACCGATTCGTTTAAGATGAACAGCCAATCAAAGTGATTTTTCTCACCGACGAGCTCTTCCGCCGATTCAACATGCTGAATCGGCCGAAACACCTCAGACACGGGCAGACTAGAGCCGACGATGTGGGACACAGAGGCCAAAACTAGGCTGACGGACGCTCATCGACGGCCCCAAACTATCCGACGGCTTGGTGTGTCAGGGCCTTGAAAGCCGGTCTGTCTGTGTGGTCGCCAACAGGTTTATGAAGGGACGTTTGGATGCCTGAAGTTTGGGTCACTTCTATCTGTCAGTTCCTGGAACCAAAAAGTTATCATAAAATAATAATCCTGCCTGTAGTTGCTGAGATATCCACATTTTTGTCCTGTAGGGGCTCTTTATTTCCCCTCAGGGGATCAATAAAGTGCCTTCTTCTTCTTCTTCTTCTTTTTAAAAACCTTAAGTTAAAGAAATGTTATTTTGCTTGATGTTTTTCTTAGTAATCCCATGAAATCAGTTCAGGAGATGGACAAAATGTGGGGAAAGACAAAAAGACAACACCTCTCACATCCTAGGTGTGTGTTATTTTCTTCTGCAGACTGTGCTGAACACCATGTGTGGTTATGGGATGCAGCAGCTGGAGGAGCCTTCGGCCGGTCAGGACGTCTTCACCATCGGCTGCCTGGAGAAGATTGTCTGGTGGGCTAAAAACAACCTGCTGCTGGTGGGGGGTCTGACTGCCGGCCTGCTGCTACTTGAGGTAACATTGCAGTTATACTGGCGGATTTTTCTCCCCAACGGCCACAAGGGGCAACAATGAGCTCATTCCACATTCAAATACATTCTTCGACAAGGGACTTTATTGAAAGTGAAGTGAATTTTTTCGTTTTTTTGCCTTCAAGACTTCAGGATGTGGACTAACTGGTTGGTTTTGCAAATATACGTCTGATTAACCGCCCCAGCTCTGTTAAAGTCCAGTGTACAGCTGCTTCCCTGAGCTTCTCCTGTACGGGGCTACTTATTGATATGACATGCATCACAGTTTAACTGGGAGATTCAGACTCCTGAATCTTGCTTCATGCAGTCAGCTGATAACTTTAGTCTAAAAGACTCATCAGTCTTGTTCTGAAAGTTACCAAAAATTTTAAATTGTCTTGCTGAACTGCAAAAATACACCATCCACTACGGATCTTACAGTGGTGTTACAGAGCAACACATTCTCACTCCCAACTCTTCAAATACCACCTCTTAGTCAGTGACCCACGGCATCAGAGACTGACGCACGGGGTACCCCTCTTGCGTTAATTTCGGACGGACCAGGGACGACTTGTCAATATACGTTCGTTACATGCATAGTGTCATTCGTTTTCACAGGAAGTTAGGTTTAGGCAACACAACCACTTAGTTAGTGTTAGGAAACGGTCGTGGTTGACATTAACTTCACTGACTAGTGGCTCACGTGACTCACGATATTAACGAGTGACTAAAGACTGACGTGACAAAATAAGTCAAATTTACTTTTAGTTTCACACGGGACAGGAACACCGGCCTCCTGGTTGAAGGTCTTGTGTTGGTTTGACCTGCGTTACCACACAACAATAAGGTAACAGCTTTTAAAAAAGGAAAGTCTTCGGGAGGAAATTTGATGTATTATAAACAGGCTCTGGCTGCCATGAGCTACAGTGAATCGTCAGGTTAATGACAGAAAGGAAAACAGACCAGAGTTTGGACAGAAGCAGCCCTGATCACATGTTCTCCTCCCAACTCGCCCGCAGCTTTGTCACACCCCTTGGCGTCACATTATTTTTGACATCAAAACCATTATAGTTTCTCTTGGCGTAACTTTGGGTTTAGGCAACAAAACCACTTAGTTAGGTTTGGGAAAGAAATACATGGTTGGGCTTAAAACTACTACGTTTGTACAGTGAAAATGACACTGAACGTTGTGAACACGGGACATGAACGAACAGTTGAGTGTAACGTGAAAATTAAACTTAACACATGGGACATGAACAGCGGTCTGCTGGATGAAAACCTTGTGTTTGTTGGACCTATCCACCTCCCCCTCCGCCCAACCGGTGTGTCTTTTCAATCTTTAAACTACGTCACCACAGTCACTCCCGGCGCATGTTCTCGGAGTGTTTACTGTTGCCGCGAATGGATTTACATTGTAGTTAATGGAACGCCCAGTGCATTTCATACCAGCCCTAAAGGGTGCCTTTTACGGCAGTACCGAAGGCTGACGGCCTTGACAAAGCCTCAGTATTTGACGCCCTGGGAATGAGAACGGCCTTCAGTTTCTAATATGTTTGTGTTTCCTACGGCAGGTCTGCATGATCTGTCTGGCTTCTGCTCAAATCTCCTGGATAAAGAAAATCCAACGACTAAAGAATGAAAATGCACCAAGAAGCAGTTCGGAAAGAAAGGACAGCTACTGGTATCCTGCGTTTGCAGACTTCGATGACGAATAAAATCAGCTTCGGCGAGATCTGAAGATGATTGTGGAGCAAAAATCCAAAGATCCCAAAAATCCAAAGATCCCAAAAATCTCTGACGGAGTTCTCTAATAAGGGACGTTTATTCATTCTGGGTAAGATAAAGAAACAGCTGAATGTTGATCAAATGGAGCAAGACATGCTCTGTTCACTGTGAATTTAAAGTTTGATATTTTAGCAATGTGTCTCTCACAGTGGGTGAACAGGTTCAATGTCTTGCTCCGGGACGCCTCAGCAAGACTCAGAGGCATTGATGGTTGAACTTCTACCTCATGTAAAACCATATTATGTGAAAAGATATATTTTTATATTATAAAAAGCTATTACTTGTAGATTAATTAAAATTGAGCAACAATGTTTTCCTAGTACAACAAATGTTATGCACTGTTTATATTGTATACTGCATGTGTACATTAATCCTGGTGAGAATAAAGCTTCATATAGTTATTCCTCAAACTCTCTTACCGTGATGATTTACTACTGAATTTCTTAACAACGTTGGAGGTTACATGTTGAGATACTCATCGGTCCAAACTTTTGGACCCGATCTGAAATGTACCTGTGGAAATTCTACCCGATCCTAACACACTTGTGTTATTTGAAATGTGGCTTTCTGTGTATGCTGTAATGTTAGTCTAAAACAAGTTTAGATTAAAGCTATGGTTGGTAACCTTCTTCAATAACATTTTTGTTATATTTGTTGAAATTCTCATTAAATCCTGACAGCAATCAATAAATCAAATGCTCTGACAAAAAAAAAAGAACAGAAATATGCTATCCGTGACTGTCGCATGACTGTAATAAACCCATTCAATCCAATCCAATCATTTCATTTGGGCCTAATGAAATGATTGGATGGGAAACCTGCTGGTCTACCCAGCTGCCTGTGCACTCCTTGCACGTGACGGGAGTCTTCCACAAGCTGCTAGCTTGACAGCTGTGAGTACTAATAATAGCCATGTTTGTTGTTAACGTTCATAATGATCATTTTGGGGGCGTGGCTTTGGAGGGAGGCCTGAAGGGACGGACTGTCAGTGTTGCTGACTTGACAACTTTCTCACTAGATTTAGCCACTTTTGGAGTTAGTGCTGCTACTTTCATTAGAAAAGGTTGGCAACACTGGGCTGGGTTTTTCGGTTGGATAATTTTTAAAATCTAGCGTACTCTTGATAGTTTCTCAAGAATACCAGCCCCAACTTTAAATGAGTATCTCAATTATTAAAGTATAGCACTTTCATAAAGCTGGCAGACTCACGAGAGACAGTTTAAGAATGTCTCATATTACAAAAAACAAAGTGTAAAAATGACAATTCGTCATTTTACAGGGGTTATGCGCTGCATTATTTCTTGGTTGTGACCAGTAACTTCCTGGCATATACTCTTGCACATAACCCCCCGTAAAACAATGAATTGTCATTTTTATCCTTTGGTTTTTGTACGAATCAAACATATTATATGACATGTTAGTCCTTGAGGTTTAGAGGTGCTGGTAGGTGGATTTTGTTAGCATTGGACAGAGTCAGGCTAGCTGTTTCTCCGTTTCCAGTTGTTATGCTAAGCTAGGCTAACCGACGGCAGCTTTATATTTAACGGGTAAAGAAGAGAGTGGTATCAATCTTCTCATCTAACTCGCGTCAGGAAGAGAACGAGTGTATTTTCCAAAATGTCAAACTTTTTGCTTTTTTTGTGCGATTAATTTGCATGTCAATATATTTTTTCGAACTGTTGTTTTTGTCAAGACTACTTTCACACAGAATGTGATTATTATGCGTCAAAAAAGTAGAGTTCTCGCACCACGAATAAAGGCATCAACCAATCAAGTAGCACAGAATGGACATTATGACATGACTTGTACCTTGTACAATATCAATTTCTATTTTGAACCTGCAGTGACTCTGCTCTGCTGTGGTTGTCTAATGTTCTGCTGGTGACTCCTAGAGGCTGTCGTGTTAATTACACCCCACAATAAGACCTCATGGATACTGATGATACACGCTACCTTGCAGCTTTGCTTTAAATCCATTTAAAGCACCTCATGGTCTGGCCCCATGTTACAATGTTAAAGTAAGCTTAAAGCTTCTGATTTACTAGCTGCAACACGGTCCAGCCTCTTTTATTTAATTAATGCTAAACTAAAAAATCTTTTACAACATCTTATTTAGAAGTGAAAGCTTTTCGTAAATGTCCTTGAGAGAAACTCCCAGCATGCAAGGCCAGGGGACCCCTCAGTAAACTTGGTTAATCCCTGTTGTTCCTCCCTCACTCATTGAGTCTTCATTGTGACTTCAATCTGTGGTGGAGGATTAGCAGCCGAACCACCTGTGGCTGCGTGTCGTCGCAGGGATTCAGTCCCGTGCGCCCTCACGCTCGCTTTATTGGATTAATGACTACAGCGCTCTGTGAGTGTGTTATAAATAGCAGCAGTAGAGCAGCAGTGTAGTGACGATGTCCCTTTGTGTGTCCACGTGTTCCCTCTGCAGTTTTCTAATGAGTCTTTGCACTCAATCTGGGATAGATTAAAGGATATTCTGTTTTTTAATTTATTTTGTCAGTTATTTCTATCAGCAATAATAAAATTGTACTAACCAAGTTAATCACTAAAGTCTGGGAACACATGGCACTGTTAAAATGTTGGACGGGTCAAAAAATGAGCAGTCAGAGTTCCATCATATAACTTCTTACATTTTTGTTGCACAGATTAAACATACAGTATGAGCTACAAAGAGTTAATCTGTGGGTTTTTAGAGGCGTTGGTAGCATGGAACGTATAAAGAGAAGTGGATACAGTGTTGGAGGTGGCCTATGAAAGTTCAACAGTGGCGCATGAAGCCAAAAAAGTTTGACTTCCTTGGTATAAAATGACCTGGATCTTCTGGATCCATGGGCCCACAGAGCAAGCGCACTGGGGTTTACTCTGGATTTGGCTATTGGTGAATTTGACAACTTTTAGGACATAATGACTTAAATTACGCAGTGTTTCTCAAACTGTTTCAGACCAAGGATCACTTACCAAATAAAAACTCACAGACCACCTAACTCTGCAAATATCCCCCAAAACAATAGGCCTCCTACTTCAACAGTATATTACAAATTACAGCCATATTCAATGACAGTGTAGCATACCGAATAGATTGAAGTTTCGAAGCTTCATTCATAATGTTGACATTCAAATTATTATTAATAATAATTTAGGCTATATATAAGATATAGCCTTTTTTGGGGGCGGTCCAACGTTTTTTACGGCCGCTCCGCACCGAGCGCTTCTAGTTGCGCGTCCTGCCAGCCCTTTTCTCCCAGAAAAAGAAACGCTATATGGCTCTGAGCAAGGTAAGGCTGAGTGTCCATATAGTGTTTTTAAGAAACATCCAAAAGTCCACCTTCGTCACACTCTATCTGTCTCTCTCACACAAAAACGTACACACACAGCGAGTGCTGCGGTGTCTCCTCATCTCTGTAATTGTCTCAGTCCTCAGTCCAAAAGTCAAAATTCATTGAAAAAAGATAGATGTAATCATTTCCAAAATCCATTAGTTTTTTATCTAACCAAATATTCTACTTCAATCGATATTTGTTGGCATTTAGCCTTTCAAAATCTGCATTTTCACTCAGGTCAAAAAACATGTGCACAGGAGGAGCCAGGGATTGACTTGCTAACCCTGTGATTAGTGTTAGACCCACTCTACCTCCTGAGCCACAGCCACCCATAACATGTTCCCGAGCTGCCAGCTACAGCAGTTTGTCAACTAGCCCCACAAGTAGACAACACAATGTCTCCTACATTTCTATTTCTACACCTGTTTAAAAAACAAGATACAACATGTAACTCAGACAGACTTGGAGTTGTTGGGAAGTTGGATTTTCTCTTCTGATGGAGGTATAGGCTAGCAGTTCTCCCCTGCTTCCAGTTTTTGTGCTAAACTAGGCTAAAAATGACCTGGAACTTGTTGGTGTTGAGAGTCATTCGAGTAACTATAACATGTTGAAGAAGTCGCCACATGCACAGTAACATGTCACTATCACTGTATGGAAGAGAGAATTAAGTATATTAGTATATTTATTTTTAAATACAAATAAACATAAATTACACAAAGTCCAAAAAGACTTGCATATTTCATATATAAAAACAAGAACAAATGAAGTATGTACATGATGCAGTTTGTTGAAAATTGTGCTTTGGTAATAGTTGAAAATGCTGCAGTTTGTCGGCGTGTGTTGGCAGATGAACATTGAGGTTTACAGATTAAAACGACAGAAGGTCAACAGTCAAATTAAGGCAGGTCTACGTTTTCACGTTTAGCTCTACTGAAACAACACAACTACTTTAACACAGAGAGAAGTTCAAGGAGCACTTCACCAAAAAAATTTAATATTTAATGTATCATAAGTGAGCTTAAAGGACTGTATCTTCCATGTATCATGTTTTAGCCACTTAACTACTAATCATGTAATGTTAACGTAATACTTTAATTTATCCTGACCATCTTCCGAACCATCAGTTTTTAGACAGATTTCTTATCTTCTAGGAACCCACTGATTTCAGTTTTTAAGCGCTAGAAAAATCAACTTGAAATTTGCTGCAAATAAATAAAATTGTGAACATTTAGTTACTTCAATTTTTTTTGTGAATCTCACATTATCAGTAATGATTACCAATCTCAGATGTCAGTAAACAATTTGTAAACAACTTGAGGTATTAAAAACAATTAAGTAGTTGAGTAGTAACTGAACCCAAACTAGCATCTGTTCGCTGCAACTGACTTCGGTAAGATAATAATAATATGGTAAGATACTTTGCAACATTCAAGTCAAAACAACAAGAGGAGAAAATAATGCACGTCGTCTTCAAGTGAAGCCAGTTAGAACGCATGCCAGCATGCTGTCAAATACAAACGAGACAGAAGAAGAAGAAGGTTGAGTCTGCAAGATGAAGAGCACTTGGATTCATTCAGCCTACGGAATGGACGGATTACCCTTTAACCCTTCAACCAGTCTGAGCACAGGCAGCAGTGAGCACCAGCCAATCAAATACACAGTTCAGTTAAAGGTTTGTTGAAATGGTAACACCTGAGAGAGCAAAAGAGTGTTGTGAACATAAAACAAGGAACAAACAGCAGCCCGAAGAAGTTCGTCCCTTTGGAAGATCCCACATAAAACACAAAAAACGTTCTAGAAGAAGGATCCAAGCTTATAAGCTTTGTTTTTAGGTCAACCGGCGTGTATGTTAAATTGCATCCAATATGATCCAACGTGGTTTCTTTAGCTATCTCTATATCAACATAGAGGTGGATTTGTTCTGGCTTTAAAGTCAAAGTAAAGATGACCAGCAGATAAAAAGCTCATTCTTTCAGTCACTACCCAAAGCTCATGACCAGAGTTGAGGGGTGGAACGTAGCGTTCCATCTTCTGTCGTCCATCTTCCTTTTGTTCTTTTTGTTGCTTCTTGCACCAAAGAAACTAAAAAACAAATTTTTGGGACAAAAAAAGAGGCTAAACCAGCTTTCGGTACCTGACAGTGATAGTCTGTACAACAGACACATTTTGGTCAATACCCAAGAGGTATTAAGGTTTGCTACCCAGTCCTTGAAACGGCCATGGTAAATGCGATATGTGGTGGCGCTGTCAGACCAGATGATGAACCTGTGGATGCTCCCAGGAGGGCATCATGTACCCATAATCCTCTGGTGCAGATCAGGCTCCAGTTCATCCTGTTCTTCAACGGTAACCAGAGATGCTGCTGGATTTCTGCTTGATATTTAGCAACCTTCCCACGTTTTAAATTCAGGCTAGCTTGCAAGTCA
Source organism: Sebastolobus alascanus (assembly GCA_916701645.2). NCBI lineage: Eukaryota > Metazoa > Chordata > Actinopteri > Perciformes > Sebastidae > Sebastolobus > Sebastolobus alascanus. The sequence continues at coordinate 795,486 of CAKAOJ020000125.1, forward strand.
GCCCTGATGGCAAGTTTCCATTAAAATGGAATCATGGTCCTTTTGTCCTTGTAGCTATTGTTCTCTCTGTCATCAGTGAGCAGGAGAACAAAGCTCCAAATGAAGTTCCAATCCACTTTTGGCCAAATAAACCACAGTTCCTGTCACCTAAATCCAACTCAAAGCAGTTGCTGCTTCTCAGAAGAAGATTCATGCTCTGTTACCACAAAGTCTGTCTCCTGTTCAGATGGCACGATGAGATTTTACCAGACTCGATGGTGTTTTGAGGTAAGCTGCTCGAGGTAAGCTGCTCGGTCCAGTCACACCTGACAAATGTTGTAGTAGACGGTGTGTGCGTGCCTCTCGCCCGCTGAGTCACCCATCGCCTCGAACATACAGTCTTTGTGGGTGTGGAACTCTGTCATTGGCACGTCTACGCTGTGAGAGTTATTGTGAGCGTGAGGAGTCTGCGTCCCGTAAGACGGTACAGGCTGGAGAGGAAACACACAAAAACACACATTAGATTCCCATACGGATATTTTTTAAACAAATATTTTTTTTTAAGTTTTGGCCTCTTGACCATTTAGGTCAGTAAAACTGAGATTTTTGAAACGCCGTCTAAGGTGCAGATTTTTCAAAACTCTGGTTTCTGTATGTCCGCATAGACATGTAAAACGGAGCGCAATTAGCGCATGCCTTTGTTGCTTTGTGTAATGAAACAACAGCAACAACTAGTGACACTTTCAGTTTCGCCGTGGCACCTTGGGCAGTGTGCCAAAAAGGTGTTATATAAATAAAGGTGTAGAAATAGGCATCAAATATTCTATAAATGAATAGTTTGTTTTTTTAAATTACTACCGCCAAAGGAAAATAAGCTCACTACGCATGCTCAGAATGCTCTTCTCTGGTATTTGACGTATCATTTGGTGTAGACTTTATTGCCACCTACTGGCTCGGCATGCTTATTTGAGCATTTGGAATCGTTTGTGCGTTCTCATATGGACGGAGATATTTTGTAAAAGGTCGTGTGGACAGATTTTTTTTTTTAAACAAAGGGGGAAAATATCTGTTTTCAAAAATATCCGTATACGTGTAGACAAGACATTAGGAAGGTTTTGGTAGATATATTATAGAACTTTGGACAGAACCAAGCTAACTATTTCCCCTTGCTTCTAGTTGTTATGCTAAGCTATGCTAACCACGTTTTAACTCCAGCTACATAATTACCATCTCACTCTAAGAAAGAGTTCACATAAGCATATTTACTTGGGCTGTCAATCGATCAAAACATTTAATTGTGATTAATCACATGATTGTCCATAGTTAATTGCGATTAATCCTTAAAGGGAGATTTTGTCAAGTATTTAATACTCTTATCAACATGGGAGTGGGCAAATATGCTGCGTTATGTAAATGTATGTATATATTTATTATTAGAAATTAATTAACAACACAAAACAATGACAAACATTGTCCAGAAACCCTCACAGGTACTGCATTTAGCATAACAAAATATGCTCAAATCATTACATGGCAAACTGCAGCCCAACAGGCAACAACAGCTGTCAGTGTGTCAGTGTGCTGACTTGACTATGACTTGCCCCAAACTGCATGTGATTATCATAAAGTGGGCATGTCTGTAAAGGGGAGACTCGTGGGTACCCATAGAACCCATTTTCATTCACATATCTTGAGGTCAGAGGCCAAGAGACCCCTTTGAAAATGGCCAATACATTGGTTGGTACCAAACGATTCCTTAGGTTTTCTAGTTTTATATGATACCAGTATCTTCACTCTAGCTTTAAAACTGAGCCCGCTACAGTAGTACACAGTAAGCTTATAGTACACAACAGATCAGAGCATTACAAGTGATTAGTTAGTTAATTCTCAGTTGGTTATTAATGGACTTTTCTGCCTGGCAACAGAGTACAGCAGAGGGGATGGGGCTTGACAAAGACTCAATAGGATTTATGATGAGAGCCAGAGGTCTAATCTGTTGTGGTAGTTGTCCAAATCTGCATAAACTCTGCTGTAATCTAATTTAACCTAACAGGTATGAATGAAGTAACAGCTCACAACTGTAATGGACAGGTTGATATTTCCAATCAGAAGTTATATGGAGTGATATTTGGTTTGGGATATGAATTTGTCTTCAAAATAGGAAGCAAGAACAAAAACATTCTCTCATTTTTAGTTAATTTCTTTATATATTTTTATATCTTTTGTAGCTTTTCTCCATGGAAGCCAATTTCTGATGGGAAAATAGATGAAAACTTAGCAATGAAAAAAATAATAAAACTAATGGGAAGTCAAAATGATGAGAAATTCGACTTTAAGTCAAAATTTAAAAAAGATGTTGTTGTTTGTCTTTTGGCTGCTAGGGGTCGCCACAGCAGATTATTGATCCGCACATTGATTTGGCAAAGGTTTTACGCCGGATGCCCTTCCTGATGCAACCCCCCTGGGGGGATACATGTTTTGGTGGTGGACAGCAACACAGTTAGTTAAAAATACATGACTTTTTGGGTCAAAATTATGAGACAAATTTGTTTTAAATGCCACCATTGACAAAGTTAGTCAAAACACTTTCAAGTCAAAACAGTTTTCAATGAAGTCAAAATTACAGATGGTGTTTTTTTTTACCTTTCCTGATCCACTGAGGGGGAAATCTTTCCGACAGAGGTGGGCGATGATTCCCGCTGCCAGAGCGTCGCCCAGAACGTTGATCATGGTCCGAAATCTGTCACTGCAGAAACAGACGGGACAAGAAAACATCATGAATACAAAAACTACTATGGACAAGAAGCTCTGAGCAGTACTCAATGTATTTTAGACTCTATTCACATCCTCTTTTTTATGGCTAGGAAGTTTGGCAGCAGTGGAAAGTAAAGAAATGTAATCAAGTATCGTACTAAACCACAATCTTAAGGAACTTGTACTTTTAAATATTTCCAAGTTATCCTGTTATACAGCTGTAGTTACTTGTTAGTTTGCAGATTCAGACTTTAGATACATATGTGACTCCCAAATAAAATATGATCTATTGTTATCATTTGACCACCTAGTAGTATTTAAACATTAAACAACATTAAAATGCTGATTCCATGTCGATAATTATAATCTCATAATATAAATGTACTGTGAATAACACTAAAATGCTCAGAAAGAGACCTTTTTACATAATGAGTACTTTAAACTTACAGGATCCAGTCGATGGCCACAATGAGTGTGATGTCATCTGGCGGCAGGCCCACTGATGTCAGTACGATCACCATGGTAACTAGACCGGCCTGAGGGATACCCGCTGCACCGATGCTGGCAGCAGTAGCAGTGATGCTGCACAAGGAAAACAGAACACACTGTAGAATTTACTCTGTCAGAGATTAATTCAATTTAAGGGCCTTTTCACACCTGAAAATCCGAACCAACGTTTGTGTTTTTGTTACATTGTGTACATTTGATCCGGTTAGTTTTGGTTTCACATTGCAATAATGCGAAAGCATTAAAGAACTCTACATGACATACCTACATCCTGCCGTCATCACCTACGTGAGCTGATTGTGGACTCACAGGACTGACGGTACTGACGAGTCAAGTGACTAACGTCTGACGTGACTCACGATACTGACGAGTCACGTGACTAAAGACTGACATGACAAAATATGTCAGCGTTACTTTTAGTTTCACACAGGACACGAACAGCGGCCTCCTAGTTGAAAGTCCTGTGTTTATTTGACCCATCCACCACCCCTCCCGCCTGCCCTTAGCTGACTCTCACGCTATTAATACTAAGTCACTTGCTCCGACCGTCGAATAACGCCGCAGGTGGGTTTACATTGAAGTCAGTTGAAAGCCCGGTTCGTCACATACTGTTGCTAAAGGGTGCCTCCGTGCGTCGGTTTCCGATGTCGACGGGCACTGACCAAACGGCGGTATTTGATGAGTTGGGAGTGAGAAGGGGTTGTTATTAGACAGATGACAGCATAGAGGCAGACTGGAAAAGGGGTGTATGACATGCAACAAAGGTCCCAAGGCTGGAATCGAACCAGAAACATTGCGGTTATATGGCATGTGCTGTAACCATTCGGCTACTAAAGTGCTCCACAATTATTGTTACATGTAATTGAAAGCATAATGGATGAAGCCACGCTGTAATATGTCACATTGTTTAAGTAAATTTGGAAGCAGTGTATGGTTTTGTACAATAACATGCATACACCACTATATCATCAGCATATGGCTACATTTTACCTGCAGCCAGCTCTTCTGTGATGCCTGTAGCAGTAGATATATGAATACAAACATTCACCTATTGTGTTCATTTGGAAAGGATTCTTTCTATTTGAGAAAATCATGTTTAGTTTGTCTTGCCCTTTGTAATCTCAATAGGTTTCCAAAACCTCCTGAATTGTCTCAGACACAGTTGGAGCATGTCGGTTTGGTTTACCTGATGGTGACCAACTGGCCGAGGTCCAGCTCATAGTCATTAACCTGAGCGATGAAGATGGCCGCCACGGCCTCGTACAGCGCTGTGCCGTCCATGTTGATGGTGGCGCCCACGGGGAGGACGAAGCGGGCGATCTGCCGGTCAATATTGCAGTTTTCCAACAAACACTTCATGGTGATGGGCAGCGTGGCTGAGCTGAGAAGAGACGGCATTTGAATAAAACTTTAATAAAAACTTTGAACTCATCTTCAGACCAGCAGGTTAAAGCAGGACTGTCCTGGACTCTGACCTGGAAGAGGTAGCCAGGGCAATCACCATGGCCTGCAGCAGCCCACGGATGAAGGAGAAGGGGTTCTTCTTGGTGAGGACGAAGTAGAAGAAAGGGAGGAGGATGAGTCCGTGGACGAAGAGGCCAGCGAGCACGGTGATGCCGTACCAGCCCAGCTTCTTCCCCAGCGTGCTCGGGTCCTGCATGTCCAGGATCTTCCCCGCCACCAGGAAGACGATCCCGAACGGAAAGTACCTGAGAGGACAGAGTAAACAACATCCTGATGATTTATCTGTTCTTAGAGTCTTATCAGTAGCATGGCCACCCCCAATTTACAGCCTTGTCCCACTTTTTTTTAAGGGTTGCGAATCACTGTATCCCCGCAAATGCCCCCATATTGCAACACGGTAAAAAGACGTTTGAATCATTCCCGTCCAGCACGTGCATGTCAAGACTGGAGGGTGTCAGAAGTGTTTTTTACTCTACAGATCCGCTTTCATTTTAATCTGGTCAGCTGAAGCCTTTATTTACACTTCAAGTCTATTTTTTTCAACGATACGCGAGTAAACGTGAGGTTGAAGCCCAATAAAAAAGCACTGAATAATATATTTATCCACAGTTTGCAAACCGGTGGAGCAGAGTGTGCTCTGGATCTTTATCTAATCATAATCAACCATTGTGTATCCTAATTCAAATGAAATCACAGTGATCTGACATCCAGCCTGCCACAGTTTCATGATGATCCAAAAATGTTTTTACACTTCTTAACTGGTGGGCTGACCCTCGCTGGACGCATCGTCCGGTGCGCCATGACCAAGGTCTGCTTAGAAAGGCCAGACCGTGAGTTTTATAGCAGCCCTCGCCCGGACCTCGCCCGCTGCCTGGGGCCGTTGAGTTCTCTCTGCACAGTGCTCCCTCTCTCCCTGTGGGGAGGGACGGGATTCCCGGCGTGAATGTCAACCAGGGCGGACTGTCCTCGTTTCGAGGGGTCTGTGGCGATGTTGGCCTCCCGTCTCCTTTACCATGCTTATGCTGTGTGACTTTTTGCCATCGGCATTCATAACCATACAACCTTTATGATTAAATTGTTTACTAGAGCACCAAGTTCTTCATAGATCTAGCCTTGTAATTTTGCTCTCAAAGTGCTCCAGATTGATGCATTTAACTTTAAAAATTTTCAAAACAGAGGAGGGTGTTTCCGGACCCCCCTAGAGGGTCTGAGGTCTCCCACAACAGTCTCACAAAATCCTGTGAGAAACACTGTATTACGTCATCCAAAGCTGCCCCCCCCTCACACACAAACTCATTCCAGCGCCGCTGACCAGAAGTGGAGCTAAAACACGTAAAGTTTGTCCTAAGGGTGGCGCTAGAGGAAAGGTCATGGAGTCATTCAAATCTAAAGAGTTCATCCTCTGGGGAGCAGGAATATGTTCTGTCAATTTCATGGCAATGACAAATGACAGATTTTGGTATTTCTTAATTTGAGTGGAAATTCTGGATTGATGGTGGAGTCATTAAGTCATCATCCTCTGGGGATCATGAATATCCACCTCAGATTTCATAGAAATCCAACACTAGTTTTCTACTGTAGATAGTGCAATAACTGAATAACTATTAACTAAGTTTCTTCGAATCAGCTTACAGCTCATGTATGACAGAATTTAACATGTCAGTCCTTATTATCAAACCTCCATCCCCAAATCAAAGAGCAGAGTGAAGTTAAACAGGTGAAGCTTTAAGCGCAAAAGATAAACTAAACGTCCAAGACAATGTTTGTGAAGTATTTTATAATGTTAATATTATTATATTAAAGTCTGATGGTCTAAACCCTGAAGGACACTCTGCTTAAAACACATAATATTTGCAGTGTAGTTTTAACACAGATATAAGAACTGTATCTGTATCTGTTCAGTGTTCAGGTAAATAAGCCTCATATGGACTCTGCTGCTGTTTTTGTAATCTGCTCATGTGCTGCAGCAGGATGATGTCACACCCGGCATGTTTTCCCCACCTGACCACCTGATCACCTGACCACCTGACCACCTGACCACCTGATCACCTGACCACCTGATCTCCTGACAGGTCATCAGGCCAGATCCACAAAATCTTCCTCGGTGTCAGAGGAGTGGTCACTCAGCAGTGAGACCGTTATGGGAAAACGGACCAGAGTTCCTTTGAACCGAGTCAAACAAGTCAGACAGAGGTGAACCTGGTTTGCTCTGGTGCAAATCAGTGGATGAGTTGGTAATCTTGATTCCTTTTCCTGTTGCTTTGGTTTTTCCGTACGGGAAAACAATTTAAGGAACCCAAAATGCATCAGTAAAAGCCAGGTGAGAGCGTTCTCTCCTCTAATTGGTTAGATGTGTCCGGTGCTGGAGCGGGAAAGTAAACACAGGAAAAAGGTCCTGAAGAAGCTGCTATCTGCCCAAATATCAAGAAGTTAGTCAGTCCTCCATTTATTCTCTAGCTAGCTGCTAACAACTGTTTGATTTCACTCCACATCCCAGCATGCAACCTGGCTACGGGAGCCTTTTGGCTCAAACTTGTAGTCGGGTCAGATTATGTTCCTACCACAAACAAACCGAGACCACTTCCTCTAAAGCAGGATACTCAACTTGCTTTGCCCGGGGGCCACTTTTGCAAATGACAGGAGGCCATGGGCCAGTTATTAAACACAAAACAGACATACATCAGACCAGCAATACGTCACCTATGGTAGGCTCTCATGACCACGCCCCCTTTTGGGGGAAAAACAATCCTGTGTCCCTCAGTAAACAGAGTAAGTTGAAACATGTCTCCAAACTTCTACTTTAAACAAATCGCTATTAGTAATAAGGCTATGCTGAAGAGTTGCTGTGTAGTTGGTTGCACCAACAATAGTGGATAGCACTCACAGCACCCACAGGTCGCAGGTTATAACCCGGCTTGGGGCCCTTCTGTGTGGAGTTTGCATGTTTCCCCGTGTTAGTGTGGGTTTTCTCCAGGTTCTCCGGTTTCCTCCCACAGTCCAAAGACATGCAGGTTAGGTTAATTGTTGACTCTAAATGTCCCGTAGGTGTGAATGTGAGCGTGAATGGTTGTCTGTCTCTATGTGTCAGCCCTGTGATAGTCTGGCGACCTGTCCAGGGTGTACCCCGCCTTCGCCCAATGTCAGCTGGGATCGGCTCCACCCCCCTGCAACCCTGAATAGGATAGGCGGTTACAGATAATGGATGGATGAATGGATGTATAAAACAAAGAGATGAATGCATACGAACTTCAAAATTACAATCCAAACACGTCAAAATGCATTGAAGTCTATGGGATCTTCGGTTTTGGGGGCGTGGCCTTGACTTTTTATATATATATATATAAACAAGCTCTATTAGCTCTATTAGTCTATTTTAATGATTTTCATTTACTCTGGCATCTAATTTACATTCAAAGTACAAAAAAAAATCCCATTGTGAATGAATTTATTTTCATTGTGATTTAGGTGAAATAGAAAATGGTGGTCGGAGGGCCAGTATCACTGCTCTAAAGGGTCTCTGTGAGTACGATTGTTGTGATCAGATCTGCTCAAAAGAATCTTATCAAGAAGGAAAACCAACCAGAGTCTGATTCAGCTGGAATAAACAACGCAGGTTTGAAAACACCATTAGAGACTGACTGACTTCTTACGATGACTGGACAGGCAGACAGACAGCTGTGAATAAAGTGGAACAATGACTGTGTGACAGTGAGTCAGCATGAACAAAACCAGGACCCTGAAACTGAATCCTTACTATTATTATTTACCTGGGATTTTCCTGCTGTCACATGTTAAAATGTCTGCTATTAAGTGGACCAGTGTTTTCTCAGTAATATGTACTGTGTGCATTGTGTGTACATTCAGAGTATTCTTCTCACCAGACAGCAGCGTTGATGATCTTCATTACGCACTCGTTGATGCACTGACAGACGTTGACCAGCGGAGCTCCTCGCTCTCCCATCCTGCCCAGCAACAGGCCTGCGCCAACACAGTTTATATATTATTTCAAGAAAACTGCACAATGGATTGTTCAGGGTGAGGAATGTAAACAAGAAACGCAAGGGATTATGGGTAGAAGATTGAAGTATTTAATTAAGAATTTAATACTCTTATCAACATGGGAGTTGGCAAATATGCTTACTGCATGCAAATGTCTGTATATATTTATATTGGAAATCAGTAAACAACACAAAACAACGGAAAATATTGTCCAGAAACCCTCACAGGTACTGCATTTAGCATAAAAATATGCTCAAATCATAACATGGCAAACTGCAGCCCAACAGGCAACAACAGCTGTCAGTGTGTCAGTGTGCTGACTTGACTATGACTTGTCCAAAACTGTATGTGATTATCATAAAGTGGGCATGTCTGTAAAGGGGAGACTCTTGGGTATACCCAAAGAACCAATTTTCATTCACATATCTTGAGGTCAGAGGTCAAGCGACCCCTTTGAAAATGGTCATGCCAGTTTTTCCTTGCCAAAATTTAGCATTTGGAGCGTTATTTAGCCTCCTCCGCAACAAGCTAGCATGACAGCCTGCTACAACCTAAAAATCGTTAATGCGTCAAACAAATTAGTGGCATTAAAACGAATTTGCATTAACTCGTTATTATTGCGTTAACTTTGACAGCCCTAATTTTAAACCTCTTCAAACTAACCACTTAGTAGACTGCAGAGGGCCCAAAGGAAAACGGACCGAAATTCCACCACTGTGGTTCAATAATGGTCGAGGGTCACTGACGCTTCTCTGGACTGGAAAACTACTTCAACATACAAGTTCCAACAATATTCTCCCGTCATGCAACACTGTGGGGACGTCAACGTTTCGTTCTTCTTTGTTTGAGGGCAAAAACTATTTCAAATGTAAATAAAACATTTGGTGAATTGTACTGTTTTATCTCTGTTAAAATAGTTATTATTGAAGGAATGGAAAAAAACTTCAATATAACAGCTGATTATAAACTTTTGAACAGCACGTCTGATCTGTTTTACAACCATGACAAATGACAGAAAACAGAATTTAGTAGAAAACATTGGAACATCATAAAAAACTTCAGCGCAGTAAACTTCAGGACTTAAAGTTACAGTGTGTAGAATTTGGTGGCATCTAGTGGTGTGGTGGCAGATTGCAATCAACCGAGTACCCCTCCGCTCACTTCTCCCTTTCCATGACTGCGGTAACGTGAATCCCCGATGCTAAACCGTAGTAACACCGTTCGGCTCGCTCAGAAGTCAGAAGGCGGCTGGCGGTACCACGGTTTTGCACTCTGCGAATCACGTTACCACAGTTTCACAAGCGTGTCGGAGAACTACAGTGGCCTTCAGGTAACATAAAAACTTGAAAGTCTCTCTCTAGAGCCAGTGTTTGGTTAGTCCGTTCTGGGCTACTGTAGAAACATGGCGTGAAGAGGACCTGCTCCCTATGTAGATATGAAGGGCTCATTCTAAGCTAACGAAAACACAACGATTCTTAGTTTCAGCTGATTATACACTAATGAGAACATAGTTACGAATATTATATTCCATTTCTGCTAAAAAATCCCCCAAAATGTTAGACACTGTTCCTTTAATAACAGAGTTTTCAATATCAGTCAGTGACACGTTGACTCCGTCCTGCTCACCCATGGTGGCGGAGAAGATGACGATGCCCAAGACATTCATCTGTTGGCTGTTGCCGGGACTCGTCTTGTACATGATCTCCGGAGGGGGGGTCAGCTCCAGGTACACCGTCCGACCATTGGGATCACTCTCGTCGGGGAAGACGTAGACAAAGTTGTGCTGGATGGTTTTGGTCGGGACTTTGAGGATGGGAATCAGGTCCGTTTTGTACTGAAGGAACACAGTCGGGTTTGTTACAGGAAGTAAAGTTTGGAGGGTTAAAAAAGTTATTTGTCATATGAATGAGTTCAATTACCTGCTGAAACGTGGCCTCGATCAGATTAGAGGGAACCATGTTTCTATGGAGGAACAAAGAGACACATGTACATGTATGAAGAATACAGTATATGATAGCAGCTACTCTATATTCAGCTAGGGTGACCAGGTGTCCCACTTTATGAGGGACTGCACAGCATTTTTATCCCTTGTCCCACATCCCACATATTGAGACGATGTCCCACATTTTCATTGGCTCCAGTTTTCAAAAGTCCACTGTGGGTCAAGTGCAGGTTAACATTTCACCGTCTTTGCTGCACTATGCCTAACAGGGAAAATTGCCAGTCACCACAAAGTCACTATGCAGATTTAGGCGGAAGAAAAAGAAATGCAGCTATAACAAAGACTGGGAAACTACTTATAAGTGGGTGGGTGAAGCCGGTGGACGACGATTCTCGGAGTTTTTTGCGAAATTTGCCACAGCACATGTGAGTCTCACAAGAAACATGTGGCTCGATAAGAGATGTGCCAATCTATCGATACATTCGGGTAAAGCATAGAGATGTTACATGGTAAGGGGCAGAATAGAAATGTCTATTTTTAAGTTAGACAGATAGACATTATATCAAAATTATAGACTACCTCTCAGCATTGTTAACGTGTCCCACATTGTCCCACACAAACATACTCTTTGTCCCACATTTGTTTTGTTTGGATCTGGTTACCCTATATTCAGCAGACTACACACCTTCACCTTAGGTGACCAAAAATGGACTTTGTACAAGTGTTATTAAAGGGACTGTATGTACCTTGCGAAATGGAGTCCGCTAACGCCAACAAACGACCAGCCCCCACACAGCTCAGACTCCAACACAAACTCCACGGAAGCACACAACAAACCAAAGTTATATCTAGTGAAGCCCGTCTTGCAAAGCAGGAATGTGACCGACGTCGGAGGAAAACTAGGATCAACATCGGCTGGACCTCAATTCATGGAGGGACCTTCGTTTGGTAAGCTAACATTACTGCCAAGCATGTGAAATATATAGCGATATTGTGGTTTTAGCTGGCTAATGTTGCTAAAGTTAATCAACATGATGCCTCTCAATCACATTCAGTCTCGTGTGTGTCGCCTCACTGTTCTCACTGATGCTTGCTCGCATCTACGTAGTGTGAGCACAAGCATGAGCAACAAGACGCTGACTGTCGTTGACTTAACGGCCACAGGTTTCCCTGTTAACAAGCAACTTCTCATTCTTACATCTAGCCCTTCTAAGTGAAACTGCTCATCATGTGCACCCTGTAAATGGAATATACTGTATTATCAATTACAGTGACAGAGATTCATACGTCAAACACGGATGACTCAGGAGCGAAACGGTTGCTCAGATCACGTGACATTCAACGAGAGGTCAACAGGATGATGAAGAAGAGTCTGCCAACGTGCCGCAGCAGAGATCATTGCATCGCACTGCCGCTGACTCGGCTAATCTGTCACTCATCCCCGCAGGATTACTAAAAATATACTAATCAGCCCCGTCTGTAATTGGATTGATGTGTGTGTGGGCGTTGGTGTGCTTTCTACGATTTGTTGATCTAAATGTTGTTCAGCTGACTGGCAGCGGCCTGTTGGACACTGTGTTTCTACAAGCTGATCATTATTTTCATTATTACGTCAGAAAATAATAGAAAATGTCCGTTGGGAAATATGCCAGAAAAATAAATAAATTAATTAATTAATAGCATATTAAATAGCCTAATATTGTAAGATATCTTGTTCGACCAACAGTCAAAAACACAAAGAGATTCAGTTTACTGAGATATTTGGCAGTTAGTGTATGATAATTGACTTAAATGATCCACAGCTAATCGAGTAAGTGAACTGAACTTTCTCTCGAGCCTTGCAGTGAAAAGCAGCCGAAACTCAATCAAATACTAACATCAAGTTAAACCCACTAAATTATGATTCATTATTATAATCCACATGCTATGGGTCAGCCATATTTTCTCAACGTTCATGTCAACGTCCAAGTGCTAATTACAACTTATTACTAAACTCAACTACCTGCCTGAAAATCACATGACCAACTCTGGAGTCACGCGACTGCAGGGCTAACGCTAGACTTGTGTGGCTCGTAGGGCTGAAGCCCAACGAATAGTTTGAAGCTTCATTCATAACATTGACATTGAAATTATTATTAATACCCTACTGAAACATTGTGTGCAGTCCACCTTATCTTCCCGTCTCTGTCTCTCTCAAGCACGCACACACTCACACACCCGTGCTCCTCGTCTCTGTTATTGTCTCAGTCTGAAGTCTAAAAGACAAAATGTATTGAAGAAACATAGATGTGATCATTATTTATATCATCATTGTAGTGGCTGGGTCCGAGCCACTCTGTTTCGTATTTACACAGTCAGCTGGCTGTGTGAGAAGACCGGCTTTTTTCACACACAGAACAGAGAGCCAGCGGACCGCGAGGAGATAAAGTGTATTGGATTCGAATCACAGTGGAGCGAAGACATCTCGGCAAGATATCTTCCAATATTAGGCTATTTAATATGCAATTTTAAATATTATTTATTTATTTATCTAGCATATTTCCCAACGGAAATTTTGGCCGTTGTTCATTTAATCTGCCGTACAACTAGGCATGATACCGGCTAAAAGCTGGTATAGGCCGGCTGACGTAAACCCTGTGCGACTGTCCCCGATGTTGGAGTTCCAGAGCCGGCGTGACGCATAAGCGAACTAAGCAGCTGCTTAGGGCCCCCGTGTTTACCAGAGGGCCCCCAAGAGTGCTTGAAATGTTTCACAAGAGAACTTTTGAAAGAGCCAGGGGACCTGTACGCTAACTACGCAAGGCCACAAATTACGCAAGGGCCCCGCCTCCCCCTCGTTTCAAAGCGTGTCGATATGTCGAACCAAATCCTGCTTAGGGCCCCCAAAGCAGGATGAATGCAACGCAGGCTGTAAACCAAAACTTCAAACCAAAAACTTTTCAACAATCCTACTTTTCTGCTTCTGCAATTACACAGAAATTCGCTCCCCATTCATTCCAGCGAGAGACACATTTGCTTCCTGAACTTTGACCTGCAGAAACTTAAAGACCCCTCCACATAGAAAACTCTTCTATGCATTTCTGAAATAACTTTGTTGTTGTAAATTTGTTGTCCAGCACTGTTTTCACAGTTTCACAGATGCTTCCTGTAATAACTTGAGCTCGCTTCAGAGCTGTGCACCTCCACACATACAGTAGTGTGGGCAGAAGACTCATCAATTTCCAGACAGTTTGAAAGGGGTGGTGGGGGGGGGGTACTGCAGGTGAAACAACAGCAGCAGCAGCAGCAGAGAAAGAGGGACGCTGATTGGCTGCAGTGAGTGCAAGTTCAGGTCTACAAGCTGTGCAGCTTTGTGTACAATTAGCAGTCCTGCTTTATAAATCTTCTAAATCTTTCACCTGTTTCTCCTTATTTTTCATCTCTTCTTTTTGTTTTCCACGTGCAAATGATGAAATAGTGACTGAACCTCTAAACATCCACCTTTGACCTCTGACCTCTCTCACCTGATGAGGTCCAGCAGGGCATCGGCCGAAGTCATGACGGGGCCCCCTCCCAGCCGGTGGCTCTCCATCTCCGTCCCCACACCGGGTTTGATGATGATGACGAGCACGATGCCAACCACCACAGCGATGAAGGTGGTCCACAGGTAGTAGGTGACGGTCAGGACGCCCATCTTACAGCACGCCTTCGACTCCATCGACGACAGACCGGACATCAAACTGCACAAACAGACGGACACATGTTGGTTGAAAGGAACATTTAGGAATACTCTCTTGTTCTGTTGTCTCCAGTTTCCAGTTTCATCTCTGTAAATGGTAAATGGACTTGCATTTATACAACGCCTTGCTAGTCTTCCGACCGCTCAAAGCGCTCAGATCAGGATCAGGCTCAATATAGCTGACACCGATCAGTTAAAAAATGCCTTGGTCGGCCTCGATACCAATCTTTGAGATCCACATCCCTAGTCTGAACCACATTTCATCACAATCCATCCAATAGTTGTAGAGATATTTCAAATTCATAAAGTTATATTGATGGATTAGCTTTTTGCAGTAAGTTTCTGAACTGCTGTTATCCAACAAAATACAACATGTGCATCAAACAGACTTGTCAGGTTTCTCTTTTGATGGAGTTAGGCTAACAGTTTCCCCCTGCTTCCGGTCCAGGGGACATTTTATGGGTCCTTTTTACCTCCCAAAAGGCCCTGGTCGGGGGTTGTACTTTCTGAAAGTACCAGAACTTTCGGGGTGGAGTTTGCAGGGATGACCGTCGCTGATCGGTGAAACACAACACAACACCACTGCTTTATCGGCTTGAACTAGTGTACTGCCTAATTTATAAACAAGGAAGTACTCTAGTATAGATTTAGGACCATTTTAGGACGAGGGGAGAACATTTTTCTTAGTTTGATAACATTGAAAATAAAGTAAGGCTCTGCTGTCGGCTTCCTGACTCATTAAAGAAGTAGACAGAGAAAAAAAAAAGAGAGAGATCACGAGGGTGAGCGGTAACGTTAGAAGAGGGAGACAGCGTGGCGGGGCTGTGAATGAGAGGGAGAAAAGTTATTTTCTGATTGTTTCATGGTGGTTACGTTCTAAAGCACAAATAAATATCCCTCAAACACTCAACATATGATTCACTGTGGAGACAGACGCTCTATATGCAGCAGTAAATATCGTCGCAGTGAGACAAAACCTAACGTTTATTTTTTTTCACACTGAATTGCAGGCTGCAGAGTGTGTTTACCGCTGTGACCACCAGAAGCCCTCGTCACATGTCAGGTTGCTTTTTCATCAGTGGACTAATTTGCCTAGTCTTTGCAGGTCTTTAGACCGCGGTGGAAACGCAGACAACAGTGGACTGAAGGAATCTTTCAGTTCCTTGAAATGTAGTTCCAGGGAATAAAAGTCCCGGGAACTTTTGATGGAAACCCAGCTCTACGGTGGCCATCAGGTAACATAAAAATGTAAATGTCCCTATAGAGCCAGTGTTTGGTTTGTCCATTCTGGGCTACTGTAGAAACATTGCGGACTCCGTTAAGAGGACCCGCTCCGTATGTAGATAGGAAGGGCTCATTCTAAGCTAACTAAACACAATGATTCACAATGATGTTTCAGGTGATTATACACTAATGAAAACATAGTTATGAATATAATAATATTCCATTTCTGCTAATAGATCCTCTGAAATGTTACACAATGTTCCTTTAAGGAACAGCTTGAATGCAGGGAAACCAAATACTTGCAGCTAATGTGCAGAAAATAACGCTTAAAATGTAAATTAATTCAACCAGTAGATGCGTTTAAGTCAGCATAAAAAAAATAACATTTTTGCATTGTTCTTTATACTGTGTGAAAAGTTTCTCCTTCCGTTCATTAAATATCTGCAGACATATGAAGGCAGCAGCATGAAAACAACGCCAGGCTGCTACAGAATAACCACACACAACTCTACACACACATCAGACTGAGCAACATGCAGCTTTGAGTGAGTAAACTTGACTACTGAAAAAAACAAAACAAAAAAGAATAACATGGACGATTCCAGGACTATGTACTGAGGATTCACCACAACCACAGAGTTTTCTCTGTGGATAGATATTATCCTTCCCTGGATCCGCACCTTAGAATCTGCCCACTTCACCGAGTTCCAGTTGACAATTCTGTCTGATATCAGGCAAAAATTATCCCATCTGTTAAAAGACTCTGATGAAGGGGTACTTGAGCATAGAAAAGGCTGGGAACCTCATCAGTAGTGGAACCTTAAATGTCAGAAATTGTCCAAACTAAATTTATTTTTGTCTCCAGGCTTTACTTGTTTCATTTGTCTCCCTGATGTTTCATTTACCATTTAAATATTTTTAATAAATCTGCTGGTGTGTGACAAGCATAAAAAAATCGACCTACCTGGATGTGATGAGAGGAAGGATGAGCATCTTTAGCATCCTCATCAGCAGCTCTCCAGGAAAAGAGAAGTAGATCTTTGCCTGTGGTGATAAAATACACCTCACATCAACATTTCAAAATAAAAGCAGGGCTTTTGTCATTGTTTGTTTAGTTATTGGTAAAATTCTTCATGGTGTTAGATCTTTATGACCTGTAAAGCAGCGTAAAGCAACATATTGATGCTTCTGATTCTGTTCTGTGCAGCAAACAGTTGGTGAAGTTACACATTAATATTTGTAGAAAGAATCATGTCTACAGAAACAAACTTTAAATAAAGTAGGAACTGAAGTTAAAGGTTGTTGTTGCTGGTCGGGTCTATTATCAAGGAGCAGCCAAACAGTAAACAAACAGATGTTGTAGAAATATTATTTGCAAGGTGGTGTGGAGAGTTTCTATAAACTCAATCCATAGGCTAAATAACACTCCAAACTTACGCTAAATTTTGGCGAGGAAAACCTGTCATGGCCATTTTCAAAGGGGTCCCTTGACCTCTGACCTCAAGATATGCGAATGAAAATGGGTTCTATGGGTACCCACGAGTCTATCGTAGTGGACCCTCAAAAGGCTGCAGCAGCGTGAGCCTGCAAGCTTTGATTCAGGGTGAATAAACCCTGAGCTAGAGACAGATCACTGCACTCACCTGCAGATCTCAGCAGGAGTGCAGCTAAAGTCGCATTAAGAGGCGACTTGAGGTGTTTTGCACTCAATAATAAAAATGTCCATTTATGTTCAGTATTTTGAGCACATTTTCAGAATCACGTACAAATGCGTACAAATTAGGGCTGTCAAAGTTAAAGCGATAACGCGTTGACACAAATTCGTTTTAACGCCACTAATTTCTTTAATGCATTATCGCAATTAATATTTCAGAGGTTGTAGCAAGCTCAGTTTTAAAGCTAGAGTGAAGATAGGCATCATATGAAACTATAAAACCTATTGAATCCATTGGTACCAACCATGTTATACTAGCTTGTTGCAAAGGAGGTTAAATAACCCTCCAAACTTATGCTAAATTTTGGTGAGAAAAAACTGGCATGGCCATTTTCAAAGGGGTCCCTTGACCTCTGACCTCAAGATATGTGAATGAAAATGGGTTCTATGGGTACCCACGAGTCTCCCCTTTACAGACATGCCCACTTTATGATAATCACATGCAGTTTGGGGCAAGTCATAGTCAAGTCAGCACACTGACACACTGACAGCTGTTGTTACCTGTTGGGCTGCAGTTTGCCATGTTATGATTTGAGCATATTTTTTACGCTAAATGCAGTACCTGTGAGGGTTTCTGGACAATATTTGTCATTGTTTTATATTGTTAATTGATTTCCAATAATAAATATATACATACATTTGCATAAAGCAGCATATTTGTCCACTCCCATGAAGATAAGAGTATTAAATACTTGACAAATCTCCCTTTAAAGGGACTGTTTGTAAGAATCAGAAATTGGTTGTAACAGTGACACTTGTGGTGTGTGGTCAACGACAGTCAGTATCCTGTTGCTCGCGCTCGCCCGTGTGCACGCGCTACCTGAATGTGAGCGAGGATCCGTTAAAACAGCGAGGCGACACACGTCAGCTAAAAACAAAATATCACTCTATATTTCACCTGCTTGGCAGTAATGTTAGCTGACCAGACAAAGGTCTCTCCATGAATCAATGCTGATCCTAGTGTTTGCTTTTCCTGCTTCAGCCTCCCGACCGTGGCCGGAGGGAACAGGGGGGGAGACACCGACACCCGGCCGGAGACGATAACGTAACTCGCTGTGGAGCCCCGTCACTTCACAAGAAACGGGAAACCTATGTTGGTCTGGAGGAGCTGCAGCATTTATTTCTGCACAAACGTCCACTGTACATTCACTAGATATTCTCAGAGCTAAGCTAACTCTTCTGCAGTGTGTAGTGTGCGTGCATGCACGTGAGAGATGAAGCGAGCTGAGAACGAGCGCGGTGTGTGAGTGAAGGCAAGCAGCAGAGCAGAGTACAGCAGAGACTCCGGTCCTGGAGACCAAGACTACAGTCTCCCCCGCGTCCTCCGACCGCGGCCAACACTGTTTTGCAAGACGGGCTTCACTAGATATAACTTTGCGGTTTTGGTGCTTCCGTCTAGTTTGTGTTGGAGTCTGAGTCTGAACAGTGTAGCCACACGTGAGCGCGCATGGGACACCGACCCGCAAGGATTTATACGTGTAAGAAGTTACAAACAGTCCCTTTAAGGTACATTTTGAACAGATAAAAAATGTGCAATTCATTTGCTATCAATCGCAATTAAAGCTGAAGTAGGAGCAAATATGATTAAAAAAAGTTATTTTTATAAAACGGTCGCTATATCCTGACAGTAGTACATGAAACAAGTAACCTGAAAGAAAACATGTGCCTCTGTGTTCTCCGGTGTCCACCGGTGCTCCTAATGGCATCTGCAAGTTTTCACAGACCGGAGGAAAACAAACAGTCAGAGTTGATCTGGGATCTGCTGTCTATGAGAGCCGGCTGTCAATTGCTCGCTAACACCGATCAAACGGTCAAACTAGGCAGCGCTGATCAAATATGAATCAATATTATGTTACTGTAATGACTATTTCTCTCCTCAAATGTTTTCAGAAACATCTTGTAGTGTACTGTTTAACTGTAAAATGAGACAGTTTGTGACCCAGCAGCCATGTTGAGATCCCTTCAGGAAATACCAAGCACTGCTCACATGACCGGAGCACAGCCAATAGGAACGCTCTCTCTCTGAATGACCTGTGATTGGTCAAAGTCTTCCGTCACAGGCTAGATTTTTTAAAGCCTGAAAACAGAGCCATGATGAGGAGCAGAAGTCTAGTTTTCTCTCAGAATACTTGAATTACAATATGCTGAAAGGTTATTATGGAATTTTTGCCAAATGATGCCAAAAAATTGTTGCCTACTGAAGCTTTAATCACGGACAATCATGCAATTAAATAGTTTAATCAATTGACAGCCCTTGTGCAAAAATTAACAAACCTGTACAGATTGAGACACAGTTTCACAACTCTCTAACTGCACATACTATTTCTTTATATTGGCTTCATACAGACGTTTCTGAGTTATTGAATTAACTTAAAAAAAAAATAAGAGATGAATGAAAAAAGGAACCAAAGAAACCTCAGATTTGGTGCTTGGTTTAAGGCGAGACACTCCAGGCAAAAACATTGTTTTCCATGCACTGGTCAATTTTGAGATTTTGGGCTATTTTGCTTCTTTCAGACTAGTGGAAAGAAAACATCCAAAATACACATTTAGGTGTTTATTTTACTACTTTGTCTATTTGCGTTTGTAGATTTCTCCTAAATTCACCAAAAGTTTGCATTAGATAAGGCCTCATTTACATATTTGAATATTTGAACATAACATTTCAGAAAACTTGTAATACAAAAAATAATTGTCTTAATGTAAGTGATCAACTGGGGAAGTTTCATGGTGATATCTATTAGTTAAATTTCTTGTACGTATGGAATTTTACAATCCATATCTTTAAAGGCTGTTGTTTCTCAGACTCTGAGCCAGAAATCTCCACTTCAGCAGCACTTACATCCTCCAAACTTTCCAGTTTCATTCCTATCTATATTTTGAAGGTTTTTACAGAGTGGTTTGTTCATACATCATTCATAGCCTGATTTATACAACATTTTATTTCTAAAAATATGGCAATTTCATGTTTCATGAAAATCGAGCCAGTAGTTTCCGTAATCCTGCTGACAAACTAACAACAAACCGATCCAAAAACATAAGCTCCTTGGCGAAGGTATTATGAACAAGTCTTGTGATCCTATGACCTCCTTGTTTCTGTCTCTATATTCAGCCACTGTTGAATGGATCAATTATTCCTGGAAAGAGTTCACAGAGAAACGGCACTATTTCTAACTAACAGTTAAAATGCTTTATATACGATTTATCTAAAAGGCTTGAGTTAAATGTTATTTAAGAAGTCTGTAAAAAGTCTCATTATTTGTGTTTTTAGTATTTTCTTTATTCATTTTAGGGCTACAACTAACCATTATCTCAATGATCAATCTGCAGATTATTTTCCCAATAAATCAATTGTTTTGTCTATAAACTATCACAATATTATCTATTTATTTTGATAAAAATGTCCATAATAATTTTCTAAAGTCCAAGGAGATTTGTTCAACAGTCAAAAAAATATTCAGATTACTGTGATAAATAAGCAATGGTGTAAGTAACTAAGTACATTAACTCAAGTACAATTTTGAGATACTTATGTATTATATTATAATAAATAGATATATGTTATATCATAAAATTAAATTAAACTTTTTCTTAACTACATTTTAGAAGGGAATATTGTAATTTTTACTCCATTCATTGATCTGACAGCTGTAATCACTTTTCATATAAAGATTTCACATACAAAATCATCATCATAATAAAATATATAATATTTCTTATTAAATACATAACAGTAATTAGAATTAGCAGCAACAGTAAAATGCTGCATATACATGCAATAATAATTATTCATACAATGTTTAGATAATACATGAATTTATGTCAGCATTTTTATTTTGATACTTTAATTAAATTTTGCTGATAATAATTGTGTACTTTTGCTGAAGTAAAATTCTGAATGCAGGACTTTAACAGTGTGGTATTAGTACTTTTACTCAAGTAAATGATCTGAGTACTTTTTTCACAATATAAAGACAGAGAAAAGCAGAAAATCCTCACATTTGTTATTTTTGCTTGTAAAATGACTCAAACAATTAATTGATCATGCAAATAGTTTACTGATTAACTGATGGATCATTTTAGGTCTAATTCACGGAAAAACACGGTCTCAAAACCTCAATCGATCATTGGCTTTTTTTTTGTTGACCTAAAGGTCGTCACATTTAAATATGTTAAATACCTACCATGTGTACATGTAAAAGGTACAATGTGTAGGTTTTGGTGCCATCTAGTGGTGTGGTTGCAGATTGCAACCAACTGAGAACCCCTCAGCTCACTCCTCCCTTTCCAAGACTGCGGTAACGTGAGCTGCCAGTTTCAGCTCCTCACACACAGCTGAGAAAAAACATTTGGCTTTAACTGACAAGAAGAAACTACCTGAGAGGCTGATGGCCACTTTGATTGAATGGAGGGATTATGAATGTGGATTTGGACTGGCTGTAGTCTCCCTCTGTGATTGTTAATGATCCCTGACACTGTTTTCTACCAGAACAACATAAGCCTGCAGAGGTTCAGTGGTTCCATTTAAAGGAAAACACCAGCATCAGAGGTTTAAATTAAATTCTAATTAGCCTTTAAAGCTGCCTGTGGAGATTTCTTTAAAAAAAAAAAAAAAAAAATTAATGTAAAACTCATTGTGTGTATTCTTGAGCTCTAACAAACATATCGAACCTATTTCCTTCCTTATAAAACATTTGCAAAGCCGATTTTTTTTTCTTCAATATTTAAATCCTGCATTGTTTACATCCATGTTTGGGACCCTCTCGTAAAAACGTTACATATGTCAAAAACTCCCGACCGACTGGAAAGTTAAAGGAAAAATATCAACGTGGGAGCTTGACGGGAAATTTAAACCTCTAATAACTTATTTTTTGGCCACTTGGGGGCAGCAGACCAAGCTGTAAACACATCGATTGCATCCGAAATTCCATACTGACATGATATTATTATGCTAAAACAGTGTGTGAGATTTTTTAGTCCAAAATCTTAGTATGAAACCATAGTACGCAGATTGCATACTATTTCCGGTGAAATATTACAGTACACAAACACTGGACACTCCGCTGGCATAAATATCCCACAATGCAATGCGGTAGTGACGACAACGTTCGTAACAGATAATGGCAGACAGCTCTGTAACATCTAACGCTTCAATTAAAGTGTGAGTATAACATTCCATTTTGCTACAGGCATAATATAGTTTTTAACTTAGTTCAGACTTTATGATTCTCACAAATCAGCGTTTGGTCACATGAGGGTGGCACGGATCACCATGGTTACATGTCTCCAACCAGCAAGGAGGCGTTCAAGAAGTGAAGTGATAATCACAGTTCAGTGTGTCAGAAAAGATACATACTAGAGTTTATTCACACAAAAGTATGTTGAACGATAGTGCACATATTGAGTATGTAGTGCATAGTATGTGATTTCGGACGCAGCCATCGCCATATAAAGTGGCTAACATGTTAGCAAACAGCTGCCTTCCACATGCACAACATGATCATCCAAGCTAAAACAACTCAAATATTTTTAAGCTATTTAACTGAACGGTTAGCTAACCTGAATTTAAGAGTTTTAGCTGCTAAAATCAGCAGTTAGCTAACTTGAACTAAACTGTTTTAACTGCTAACCTCAACCAAACTGTTTAATTAGCCACTAAACTGAATGAGAAGTGGAAAGAGCGGCAGAAATAAGATGCTGAAGTATCAGTTGTCTACTTCTACATCCAGCAGACACAGAGCTACTTTAGCATCTGGCCTAAAATTAAGCTAGTAAACTGAACTGTTTTTAACAGTTTTAGCTGCTAAAATAAACAGCTAGCTAACTTAAAGCAAACTGTTTTAGCTGCTTAATTAACTAGTTAGCCAACCTGATCTACACTGTTTGAGTTTATTAGCTCAAACTTTTAGCTAATAAACAAACTGAAAGCTAACCTAAACTATTTTAGCTAGTCAAACCAGTAGTAGGCTAATTTGAACTAAACTACTTTAGCTGCTAACCTCAACCAAACTGTTTAATTAGCTCTAAATTTGAGCGCTGACATTTTTGGTCTGTGCGTGTGAGTCCTAACAGGAACATTAAAGGAAACTATGAAAGCGAGGAGACATTTAAAGGAAGGTATCAGTGGGGAAGTCCCAGCATCTAGCCTGTCTTTAATGGACATGCAGCATTGACCAAAAAAAATTAAATTGAGTGTTGTGGGAAATTAAATTTTCAAAGCCTGTGGAAAGTATTTACATGGGAGCCATTTTTGACATTTTGACAAGTCCCTGCAAGTGAGTCCTGTTGGGAAGTTTAATAGAAAGATTCAAATGGACCTTAAAAGAAAGTATCAATGCAGGAGCAAATATTTTGAGTCCCAGCAGGTAAATCTGGACAGAATCTTAAAGTACAGGATCAACCCCGTAGTTAACACTTTCCATCCCAACATGTGAGTCCTAGTTACCTGTGTGGACAGCTGAGTTCCCCTCAGCATGAAGCCTAGCGTGCAGCCGGTGATCACGGCGATGAGCGACAGTGTCAGCAGCCCATGCCTCTTTAAGAAATGCCTCAGGTTACTCTTCAGGTTCCCCGTCCCCTTGAGGAAAGTCTTCATCCGGTCCCCCATCGTCCTCCCGGCCTCTCCCGGGGCATACGAACTGTTGTCGGAGCGCGCCTCCTCCTCGCCGCTCTGTAAAAGAAGTTCCTCCATTCCGTCCAAGTTTTCTGTTGGCCTCCGTTACTGCGTACGACTGGCAGGGTGACAAACCTGTAAAGAGCCAAGGAAGATCTAACCTTTTCCACTGAGGGATTAAATCATCACGATCGGAGCCAACGGCAGCGCTGCATGCCGGCTGCAGGCAGACTTACAGCCACTATAAGAGGCTTAAGGTGGAATAACCTCACACGCCTTTGTTGTGGCATCTGGTCCTGCTGCTGGGCCATCCTGGACCTGGTGCTGCTGTTGTTTCTGTGTTTTTGGCTGAACTCTCGGGTCAAGAAATCTACAGAGAGGTCAGAGGATCCTGTAGGTTTAGATGGAGTTGTTGAACTCGGTGAGGTTTTAACTTTCTGAGCTCAAATTATGGTCAGTATGATTTTGTTACTAAACTAAAAGATAAAAAAATAAGGATTTTTATTAAAAATAAAACAGCTAGCCTATCTTGCTCCATTCATGACTCCCATAACTAATTCCAAGAGGTTTTGGCAGTATGTAAATAGTGTTTCATGTAGGTCTAAATCAATGTAAGGTTTGTGTATTTTAGGGGAAATGTGGCTGGCAAACAAATAAGGTCAGCAGCTATTCTCATTTATCAATTGTTTAGTCCAACCAACAGTCCAAAATATTCAGTTCAGTAAGTTAAGTAATAATACACAACTAATTCTGGCCATGATTCCTTATATAACTTGTGCACATTTGTTAATTTGTTACCGGATCGAATGAGGGGACCAATGGCAACTTTACCCACATCTTACCCCCTACTTCCTTCCCCCCCTTGCTCAGATCACACCCATGTTCGAACTCTTCTCTCCACATTCACACACTTGAATTTCTCCTGCAGAGTTCAGCTACAGATCCTCTCATGTCCACTAGATGCTGCTCCAAGTTACTAGCAGCAGCAGCATCAGTAGTAGTGGTAATATTAGTTGTAGAAATATTAAGAAGATCAAGAAAAAAGTTCTGATTGAGATGTGGCATCTCACTACTATACTCGCTACATCTGAATAATACGTTTTGTTGATGTTGATAAAAGGAGGAGATTAGTCAGCTTTGTAAATTAAATGAAACATACACTATACCGTATAAAATAGAATGTAAGACTGTCAGACTGCAGACTGTCAGTCTGACAGTATGTCTGAAATCAAATTGTTCATTTTAACTAGACAACCTAAAAAAGATGCCAACAGATCCGAGAATCTTTCTTACGGAAAGTAAAGTGAAATCTTGATCAGCAGGCCGACCGCTGAGTTCCACCTGTATAATCCGGAGATGGATCTCTTATTGATCACATTACAGCTGACCTAAACTCTGGGATTAAATTCAGAGGTCCAGATCCGAACGTTAGCATTTGTCAGAGTTGGCTTTAAAGAGTGTACAATAAACTCTGGTGCATTAGGATTAATCCAATCACTGCTGTTAGAGGCTGGAGTCACGCCAGGATCAGATCTGAGGGTTCAGGAAGAAGCAGTGATGCAGTGATTCACCTGCAGGTCAGCCAGAGTCCAACACAAACTCACACCAAGACCAGAGCTGCAGGCATCCCATATTTTTAAGAGGAGAAGGAAAGCCCTTCACTTTTTTAACCAATCAAAATGTCTTAACTACTAGTTGTCCATATTTGAATCAATATCATAGTTAGGACTGACTATTGCAATATTTGGAGTACAACTGCACAATATCTACAACATTATTTATATATACGCTGGGCTACTATATATGGCCAAAATCTTCTTCCGATATAGGTCATTTCAAATCTCGACAACGATATATATATCACGATATATGTCATTTATCTTGATAACGATATATATATATATCACAATATAACATGTTTTCTGGTAATTTTTCTGGAGAGAAAAAAGAATATATATATACAGTATATATATATATATATATACATACATACATACATACTTTACTTTATAGTTTTTACCAATTGTTTTGCACTGAATTACTGAGTGGTGGATGTGTGAAACACAATCTCGTTTTTATGTGGAGCATAGAAATGACAAATAAAGGAATCTTGAATATAGAGAGAGAGAGAGAGAGAGAGAGAGAGAGAGAGAGAGAGAGAGAGAGAGAGAGAGACAGACATATATCTATATAATTGAATATAATGCTAACTAACACTAGGAAATGTTAATTATATGATCCAGTACCCTTTTAACGAAAGAACAACACATATTTGGGATTCATTATTAGATTATTACTGTTGTAACTATTTCCAACTCCATCTACACTGTGTATTGGAAGAGGCTGTAAATAATTCTCACCACATACAACTCCAGTAAAGTGCTTTATGTATCATGAACTGGTTTGTTACCTCGTGGCTGATCTCATCATACCTGTGACTCAATAGTGTGTAAAAGTGTTGAGTTCAGTGTCGACTCGTCTTTGGTCCGATTCTTCACCGAAACGTCCAAAAAATATTCTTTCACAACGAGCACCACGCCAGAGCAGCAAAATCTGAGGGAGAAACATGAGTCAATGAACAAACAAAAAAAAGACGAATGATGAAATGTAATATGGAGTTGGTAGGGTCCAAAAAACAGAGTGAATACTGGACTTACATTCATCAGGTGCACATCATGTTGTTCTGTGTCTGCTGCTGCTTACATCAAATAAATAATCAAGCTATTCTTAAACAACAAGTATGATAATAATCAGTTTAATTTCTACTAACACAAAAGAAACATGAGACAACAATGGGATGACACCATCATAAATACAAAACTATTCAAGATCACAATATGAACACATATAACAATGAAAAAGTCATAAAAATAAACATGTACATGGATATATGTTGTTGAGTATCTGTAAAAGGCTTCAGTGTGATTATTTCAACTTCATACAGAGACTGCAGGTTTATTAAAAAACTAAAGCGTAAACTTAACACCAGACTCTGTATTTGACTTTTGCAGTGGTGGAAAGTAACTAAGTACATTAACACAAGTACTGCACATAAGTACAATTTTGAGCTACTTGTACTTTACTTGAGTATTTCTATTTTTATGTTACTTTATACTTCTACTCCACTACATCTCAGAGGGAAATATTGTGCCTTTTTACTGCACTATATTTACTTGACAGCTGTAGTTACTTTGCAGATTCAAATTGATACAAAATATAATCAACTAATAAATTATGATGCATCATTTCCGTCAGAGTCCTGCTCACCCTGTCGGGGCTCATTATCCCTCTTATTACATAGCTACTTACTAAAGAGATCTATAATTTGACACAAAATATTGATTTAAAATGATTTCATTGCTTTCTGCTAAAAAAATAGTCCTCTCGCTGTGTACGGAGATCAGAACTGCGTCCATAGCAACAGTCTGCTGATCAGAATCGAGTATTCAACAAAGCCGTGTAATAATATAGATTAAGCTACCCAGCAGTATATAAAGTAATTAACATTAGCGGCACCTTTACCAGCTGCAACATTGAAGTGATGAATACATTAACGCATCAATAATTATAATTCAATTACTTAAGTAAAAGATCTGAATACTTCTTCCACCTCTGAACTTTTGGTTTACAACAGTGTATTGACATGAGGGGTTAAGTATTGCAGAAATGAAAAAGTGCAAAAAAGCGATTGATTTCTTCTAAATGAAATATATTATTTGATGTATATTTGTTACCTACAATAGTTCACTTGTCTTTACAATGTTTGAAGTCATAATGTGTTTTTTCTTCTTGCTTCTTCACTGAACATTCTTAAATGATTATTACAATATATTTATCTACATTTAGCAGCTTCAGCCTGCATTTCAACAACTTCAAACGTTCAATTTAGAATCTAGAATTCAATTTCCAGTAATTTTGTAACTTATACCCAGAGGATTTTAAATAAACATGCTATAGCCCAAATTAAATCAATCCGTTTTATTAGTCAAAAATCATGTCAACGTTTGTTTTTTAAGTAATGTTAATCGTTTTTTTTATTATTAAAATGAAGAAAAAGCCTTTGGGGAAATATCAGAAATGCTCCTTCCGGTCTCAGCCTTCTCAGGGAGGTCTCAAAGGTACACACAATGAGTTTTGGCGAGAAGGTTTGTTTTGCTGCCCTCTCTAGTGGAAAGTTACATGTGTGTTTCACCTGTAACCACACCCAACAGTGATGTCACAGTGTCCTGGAGTACAACTGTACATCACTGCAGCAAGTTAAACCACTGGAGGTCAGTACAGACAAGATTATACGGGGGGGTTTCATTTGTTATATTTCTATTTAAACTGTTTACATCACAGACACAGCTGACAGCTTGTGTTCATCCAGCTGATCCAGATGTTTCGGCTGCCTTTATGGAGTTGTGAGTTTTCCTTTGGTATTGCTGTGTATCAGAGCACTTGTTGTGTGTCAGGGCACTTCCTGTGTGTCACCACTTGATGAAGACGAGTGCGGCGAGCACCGTGTAGCCGAGGATGAGGAAGAGCACTTTGAGCAGCCGGTCCCGTTTGTCGTCCAGCTCTCGGGACAGAATCTCAAAGAAGGTGACAAACAGGAAGGTTCCGGCAGCGAATCCCTGCAGCACCACCGACACCACGCTGCCCGCCAGCGTCTGAGTTGACTCGATGCCCATCCCCACCACCATCCCCAGCGGGATCATTAGGCTGACCATGACGCCCAGCTTGGCGGCGTCCTTCATGCCGAGCAACGCCTTGGCCACACTCACCCCGAGCGCCACGGCGGCCAGTGTCTCGTGCACGGCCACGCCCAGGAAGAGGCTGCCCAGCTTGGCTCCGTCCTCCTGCAGACCGAGCGCCAGGCCCTCAAACACGGAGTGAGCCGACAGAGCCAGGACCAGGCTGGCTAACCGCAGAGGCCCCGCCCCCGCCAGCTCAGCGGGGCTGAAGTGTCCGTGATGGTGTCCATGGGAACGGTGATCGCCACCGTCGCCCGGCGAGCCTCGCGCAGAGGAGATGAAGGGCGTGTCGTACTCTGAGTCGCTGCCAGCCTCGGAGCCACCGGCGTTGAAGGTCTCCAGGTCGATGAAGGACGGTTTCTCCTTCCTGAAGGTGAGCACAGCCTGCTCCACGAACACGGTGAGGAAGAAGCCAAGCATCATCATCGTCTCAGCCAGAGGATAGTCGCTACTGATCTTCAGCTGCTGGAACACCTCGGCCACCTGATGAGAGTCAACACACACTGGAGATCAACTCAGATCAAAACTCATCCAGCTGGACGGTCAGACGGCATTTTAGTGGTTCTGAATCCAGTTTCAAATCCAAATTCTGTTAAATCTTTTTGATTTCTAACGCCAAATTCACATCAGAGCAGCTGCTTAGTGCGGCCTGCGGCAAGATGCCCTGCAGTGCCTATGAAAAGCTGCGGCGGCCGCTCCCGAGCTCAGCAGGATGTAGCCTCCTGATTCCGCGGCGAATTGGAGCCAAACTAAAAGTTGGGAAAAGTTATACTTTTAGCGGCAAAGTGCGACCAGAGAATACCCACAGCCAATCAGTAAACAGACCCTCTGACTCCTGTGAGATGTAGACCTATGTTACAAAAAATGTCTTCCCGTCTGAAACACATGAACAGCAGCTTCCTGGCTGCAGAAAATTTGAATTATTTCAGCGAGCTGCACTTCTCCGCAGCCTGGTGTGAATTTGACAGAATCACTGTCATTGAATTTGTCGTAGGGGTGGGCCAGTGTAAATATTTTCAAACCGGTTTGATATTAAGCCAAACGCCTTGACTCAACAGCCGCTCCACCAACACTAAAATGGGAATAACTGGTCCACCTTAAAGGTAGGTCAGCCAACTTTAAGTGAGTCTGAGCTTAAGTTGTGGCTAACTTCGGGGCTAACCCCCTTCAGGTGGCAAGCAAGGCACAGGAACTTGGCTTGAGTCTTGTGGAGTTGTAGCATTCATTAACCGACAAATACCCTAAACTGTACACACACTGCACGGCTACATTCCCAGCTATAATGTTACTGCTAACTTCATACACAACGTCGGTCCCTGACACAAGCTCGCTCGCTCCCTCTCTCTCTTTCTCGACTGCACACTCGTTAACGTTACGGGCCGCCGGGCTTGTAATACACTGGCTGACGGAAACCCATCTTGTCTCATTACCCCAAACAACACATGAACTTTCTAGTAAACAAACACAATGTGCGCCATACGCCTCTTCCCACCTCTACTGAAATTTTATGTCCTTCATGTTGCCGGCCTCAGCTCGGCAGTGAATTGTGCATGGCCTGTCAGACACTAGTGGCTCCGTTAGTTCGTTTATAAACAAACACAATATTATGTTAATCGCGTAATTATATTGCTTATTACTAATGCAATACAAACTGGATTTAGCGCTGTGGCGCCTTTCTGTGGCTGATGTAGGCTACTTTTTAATTTGCCAGAACGTGTCATAATTTGCATAAAATATGCATTGTGTGTGCATGTGCGCGTGTTACCTTTTCTCTGACAGTTGGCAGCAGAGCGTTGAAGCATGTTGCCAGGAACACGCCTCCTCCAAACGAGTTACACAGAGACAGAGCTCTCCTGTATCTGTGTGCCTTGTCGTAGTCGGCTAGCAGGAGGCGCACTGGGACCAGTACACCTGCCAGCATGAGGCTGAACAATCCCAGCAGGCCGAGCAGCTTGGCCACCAGGATCTCCATCCTGAAGCTCAAACACTACAGCCTCATCACACACACTTCCACTCTGCAGCTGCTGGATTCTACTGGTGCTGCTGGGACATCCCTACTGGTTCTAATGGGACAGACAGAGACAATGTGAGCTGAATGTGATACGTTAGTGGACAGGGAAGTGCAGAAGAAACCAGTCCGCCCAGATTCTTCAGCTGGAGATTTGGCAACACATACAAATCTCCATTGACAGAGAAAACTATTGTGTAGTGGTTGAAGTACATTTACTCCTGTATTTTTCTTGTGTATTTCTATTTTGTATTTAACAGTAAAATCCTAATTTTACATTAATGCATGAGTAATAATCTCATGATATAATAGTGTAACCGAGCGTGATATAGAACAGTCTGTTGCAGTCACAGGGGACATTTTCTACTTTCAATACTTTAAAGCTGCAGTATGCGATATTGGCGCAAATATGATTTAAAAAAGTTATTTTTAGAAAACGGTCGCTATATCGTGACAGTAGTACATGAAACAGGTAACCTGAAAAAAATCCTGTTCCTCTGTGTCCTACTGTGTCCTCCGGTGCTCCTAACGGCATCTGAAGGATTTCACTTACCGGAGGAAAACAAGGTCCGCTGTCCAGCTGCCGTCTATGAGAGCCGGCTGTCAATCACTCGTGAACTCCGACCAAACGGTCAAACTAGGCAGCGCTGATCAAATATGAATCAATATTCTGTTACTGTAATGACTATTTCTCACCTCAAATGCTTTCAGAATCATCTTGTAGTGTACTGTTTAGCTGTAAAATGCGAAAGTTTGTGACGCGGCCGCCATTGTAAAATCTGTTGAAGGAAGCCAAGTTCTGGTCACATGACCGGAGCACAGCCAATAGGAACGCTCTCTCTCTGAAATGACCTGTGATTAGTCAAAATCTGCCATCACGGGCTAGATTTTTCTAAAGCCTGAAATCAGAGCCATGATGAGGAACAGAAGTCTAGTTTTCTCTCAGAACACTTGAATTACAATATGCTGAAAGGTTATTATGGAATTTTTGCAAAATTATGCCAAAAAAATTGTTGCCTACTGCCACTTTAAGTACAACATCCTGATGGTACTTGGTTACATACTTTTACTTAAGTAATATTTTCAATGCAGGGCTTTTACTCGTAGTGAGAGGAGTATTATGATCTGAATACTTCTGCACCACTGCTCACCGGCTACACGCTCATGAAAGGCATCCTCCTCCTTACAAACTTTAAATATTATAATAACGTCAAATAACGTTGAGCTACATTAATAAACTGCTTGTTTGTTTGACTGTTTTTGGCCGTTTATTAACCGTTATGTTAATGTCGTCGCTGCAGGTGACCAACAGCGTCTAGTTACACCAACATTAACCCCGCTTCCGGTAGGAACTTTCAAAATAAAACATTACCGTGCATTATTACTCATGACAATATTGTTTTAGAAATGTCTCCTTAAGATATCGCTTTACTCTTTAAGATAAAATAACTAAACACGTAACGTTATAAATTTGCTTCTTCGGTTATTCTGATAAATTTTAGTCGTTTACTTTGGAGACTAAATGAAGCACTTCCGCTCGTGTTCTGGCTACCAGCGGTTAGCTTGACTGAGCTGCTAACATTAGCTCTCGTTAGCCCCCAGATGCTAGCTGCCACCTGAAAACTGTGGTTATAAATGGAGGCAGCTGTTCGCGTCTTTGTTTTTTTGTCGAAGCAGCGACCTCAGCTCAACATAAACATGTTAAACCTCAAAAACATGAGTGTTTACCTGTCCGACCGTCTCCTCTCGAGCTCCTGCAGGTGCAGGGAAATACTTCCTCATATCCGTCACGCGTCCTCTGAGCGCTGAGTGGTGGACATGTTAATGACGTAATTCAGCAACAGAGAGTGAGTGGTGTTTTATTCCCAAAACAGCAGTGGTGAAAGAAGTATTCAGATCCTAATGCCTTGTACTAATACCACACTATAAAAATACTCTGTTACAAGCAAAATTCCTGAATTGAAAATGCTACTTAAAGTGGCAGTATGCAACAATTTTTTGGCATCATTGGGCAAAAATTCCATAATAACCTTTCAGCATATTGTAATCCAAGTGGTCTGAGAGAAAACTAGACTTCTGCTCCTCCTCATGTCTCTGTTTTCAGGCTTTAGAAAAATCTAGCCCGTGACGGCAGATTTTGACCAATCACAGGTCATTTCAGAAAGAGAGAGCGTTCCTATTGGCTGTGCTCCGGTCATGTGACCAGAACTTGGCTTCCTTCAACAGATTTTACAATGGCGGCTGGGTCACAAACTTTCTCATTTTACAGCTAAACAGTACACTACAAGATGATTCTGAAAACATTTGAGGTGAGAAATAGTCATTACAGTAACAGAATATTGATTCATATTTGATCAGCGCTGCCTAGTTTGACCGTTTGGTCGGAGTTTGCGAGTGATTGACAGCCGGCTCTCATAGACGGCAGCTGGACAGCAGACCTTGTTTTCCTCCGGTAAGTGAAATCCTTCAGATGCCGTTAGGAGCACCGGAGGACACAGTAGGACACAGAGGAACATGATTTTTTTCAGGTTACCTGTTTCATGTACTACTGTCACGATATAGCGGCCGTTTTCTAAAAATAACTTTTTTAAATCATATTTGCGCCAATATCGCATACTGCAGCTTTAAGTAAAAGTATGTACGTATAATCAGGAAAATGTAGTTAAAGTATAAAAAGTACAAAAATCTCCCCTGTGACTTTTATACTATTATATATATATTATGATTACTCATGCATTAACGTAAAAGCAGGATTTTTACTGTTGTAGTAGGTCAAGATGGAGCTCATTTTGAACTATTAACTAATTATTATTTTTCATTATGTTTTGATCTGCTGACTATTTTCTCCATTAATTTTGGTTTGGTTTGTAAAAATAGTGAGAAATGCTGTCATAATTACCCAGAGCCCAATGTTTGTTTTGTCCAACTCACCGTCCAAACCTCAACATTATTACTAATACATTACAACTATTACAATTTTTAAAAGGAAAAGCAGCAAATCTTCACATTTGTGAAGCTGGAACCATGAAATGTTTTACATGAAGAATGACTTAAATCATCAAAATAGTTGCCAATTAATTTTTATGTTGACTAATCGTTTAACCGTATACTTGTATAAACTATTGGGTAGTTTAATTTATAACAAAAAATCATATTTTATAAACTCTTCATGTTTTGTGTGCAAAAATCTTAATTTGCAAAGTAAATCAATATAGTTGAGTAAAAAGTACAATATTTGACTCTGAGATGTAGTGGACTAGAAGTAGCAATTAACATGAAAAAAAATACTTAAGTAAAGTACAAGTACCTCAAATTTGTACTTAAGTACAGTACTTGAGTAAATTAGTTAGTTACTTTCCACCACTGCAAACAATGTGAAATACAAGCAGAAGTATTGATTCCATTAAATCACCTAACTGAGAATCATATGAAACAGGAAGTTGTAGAAAATAAATTCAGTGAAACCTGAAATTTTTTTTTTATTTCTGACGAGGATGTCTGTTAAATAGAGCCTCTAATATGGTTACTGTGAATTGACATCTTCAGTTAATCAGATATTAAGTGACCATCTGCCTGGAGTTAAACATGAACATATAACTTTTCAATATTTTATATTATTTTATTCTATTTAATATCTATTTTATTTCTGTATTTTAACTTCTGCACTATTTTATGTATTATGTCTTGGATTCTCATTTTTACTGTGCGTTTTATACATTTTGTAATAGCATTGTTGGAGGGAACCAGAGAACTAAGTTTGACATTTATGATAGTGTTGCCATCATAAGACCTTACATGGTGAAAGTTTTGTGTCAGTGAATCCGTTTTTTTTCCCTTAAGAAATAAAAATAGTTTGAGCTGTAGAAATATTTTCAAAATTATGTTTATTTCCTGAATAATTAATATTAGCAGAAGGAAAACTGCAGCTTTGTTTCTGCTGCACACTTCAGAGGAAACGTGACAGAAACAAACAAGAAAAACTATTTTAAATTACTTGTATCATTAAATATTATATTCATGTCAATTATCAAGAAGTTTATATACATTCACAAGATAACCTCACTCTTCACAGACAGGAGATGCTTTGGTAAACATAACCAGGTGCATAAAGAGAGTGACGCAGAAAAAATATTTTGGGGGTTAAACTTACCTTTATGACTTTAAATGCCAGTTAAACCTAACATACAGTGACCTCTAGTGGAATTTAGTTGATCTCTACAGCCATAATTCTTGCTTATGACACCTTCAAACTAAAAATGTATCTTTTTTGTAGCCCCTTGTCACCGTTTAGACGTCTACATGTTCTCTGTAAAATTTCCCATTCAGATTTATGTGAATACCTTTTAGAGGCCAGAGAAGGTAAAATTATCCAGCAATTCACACAACAAGCCAACATGATAGCAAAATCTGAAAAAATAAGGATAATTTTGGACTGCATAAATGTATTTTCTGTCCTATTAATCACCCAATGGCTCGTGCTTTGGTAGAAAATTACAAAAAATAAATAAAATTGATAAACAAATTTGTGCTTTTTTCTTGTGAAATACTGTATTTATTTTTTTTTACCTTTTTACGCCTCTAAAATGATTCAAATAAAACATCTGAGAGGAGGATATAACTGGTCACAGCATAAAGACATGAAACATGTGAGGAAGGGTTGCAAAGAGATGTTGCTTCATATGGAAGGAGGCAAGGATAACAGGCTGGGAACCACTGACCTGGGAGTTAGGAGCAAGGTTGGGTTATTTATAGGGCTGTCAATCGATTAAAATATTTAATCGTGATTAATCGCATGATTGTCCATAGTTAATCGCGATTAATCGCTAATTAATCACACATTTTTTATCTGTTCAAAATGTACCTTAAAGGGAGATTTGTCAAGTATTTAATATTCTTATCAACATGGGAGTGGGCAAATATGCTGCTTTATGCAAATGTATGTATATATTTATTATTGGAAATCAATTAACAACACAAAACATTGACAAATATTGTCCAGATACCCTCACAGGTACTGCATTTAGCATAACAAATATGCTCAAATCATAACATGGCAAACTGCAGCCCAACAGGCAACAACAGCTGTCAGTGTGTCAGTGTGCTGACTTGACTATGACTTGCCCTAAACTGCATGTGATTATCATAAAGTGGGCATGTCTGTAAAGGGGAGACTCGTGGGTACCCATAGAACCCATTTTTATTCACATATCTTGAGGTCAGAGGTCAAGGGACCCCTTTGAAAATTGCCATGCCAGTTTTTCCTCACCAAAATTTAGCGCAAGTTTGGAGCGTTATTTAGCCTCCTTCGCGACAAGCTAGTATGACATGATTGGTACCAATGGATTCATTAGTTTTCTATTTTCATCATCATCTTCACTCTAGCTTTAAAACTGAGCCCGCTACAACCTAAAAATCGCAAGTTGTGTAAAACAAATTTACGCTAACGCGTTATTATCGTGTTAACGTTGACAGCCCTATACGTACAAACGTTCAGTTATTTGGGTACACATTTTCAGATTATTGTACAAATGTATGGATTGAGTTTATAGAAACTCTCCACACCACCTTGCCAATAATATTTCTACAACATCTGTTTGTTGACTTTTGGCTGCTCCTTGATAATAGACCCGACCAGCAACAACAACCTTTAACTTCAGTTCCTACTTTATTCAAAGTTTGTTTCTGTAGACATGATTCTTTCTACAAATATGAATGTGTAACTTCACCAACTGTTTGCTGCACAGAACAGAATCAGAAGAATCAATGTTATTTAGCCTCCTTCGCGACAAGCTAGTATGACATGGTTGGTACCAATGGATGGCTTAGATTTTCATATGATGCCAATATCTTCACTCTAGCTACAACCTAAATATCGCAAGTTGCGTTAATGCTTTAAAGAAATTAGCGGCTCTAAAACGAATTTGTCTTAAAAAGTTATCGCGTTAACTTTGACAGCCCTAGTTATTTAAGTCTAAGTTTATTAGGCACGTTTAAACACCTCAGTGTGGATTCCACCTCTGAGTCAGTGAACCAGTTTTTCTGTGAAGCTGCTGATCAGGAAAACAAACTGTCCAAACCGAATCACCAGACGTCAGACAGAAGGAGGGTGTAAAATGTTGAGATGCTCTTTTTAATTGTCAGACTGTGTTTTGAACAGCTCTCCGCCTCCTCACAGCTCAACCTGCCACACACACTCAATTAACCCTGATACTCACTCACTCACTCACTCACTTACACACACACACACACACACACACACACACACACATCCATCGATAAACAGGGTACTGGACAAAACATTTAAAGTTACACTGTGTAGTTTTAAGAAGAAATTTCAAGCTTTTTAAACTCTGTTGTTTAACATCCATGTTCCTATTAGAGCATTATTTATTTATTAGAATTAATCTGTGTTTGATAACAAAGTGTTAAAGTCAAAATGTTTTTCCTAAAAACCACACAGAGCCGCAGGAAGTGGATGTTTGTTGTTTTTGGTGACGCGGCTCCTGAATGAAGCGGGAGCTCCTCGTTCTCTCGTGCAGGAATTATTCAGTGATGGGGAAAAAAAAAAAAAAAACAGAAAAAAAACCTTCCTTTTAGTCCTTCGAGTTATCAATGATCCAAATTAGCTCTTCTCCTCCTCCGCACGCAAACCTGTCCAACCTGAAACAGAGACAGGAAGTGAAATATTAATCGCTGCCAAAATAAAAGTAAAACAAGAACAAACAGCCGCAGCTGAAATCTGATCTTTTCACAATGTTGCAGAGAAAGAAACTGAACCACCTGGATGAAGTGGTCTTAAAGTTGTATTACTTTGTTATTACAGTTCAAGTGATGTCAGAACTTGATCAGTGCTTCCACAGGAAGAAAATTTATGAGTCACGCTGCGTTGCATTGCAATAAAAGCTGGAAAAGAGCATCATTTAGTTCTACCAATAACAAGTCAAAATATCTGCAGTGAAAAACTGGATTCATTTGGGGAAAATACAGAAACAAGATTGTTCTGATGCTGGTTGGTAATATTTAGGAAGAAAAAAGCGGCATATGACGGGACGGTGAGACAACTTAGTGTAAAGTTAAACGAACATAACAAGGCTGCTGAATGAGAGAGGCATCCGCCGTTACGTTACACGGAAACACACCGTGTTAATAATAAGCCGACCACCTCATGGTACCGCCAGCTGTGAGCGCATCTGTTTTTAAAGCGTGTTTACACATCTTCTATTTGTAACGTTACCTTTTCTAACTTTTTAATTTTCCAAATAAACATGCTAAAAGATCCATCTGTCGCCTGTTCCATCTGTTATAAAGTTACAAACCCAGTTCATTACATTATCAAGCAATTAGCAAACTAAATGAAATAAACATCTCAGTCTTCAGAAGTTTCTAATCCTTTTGTAAATGTTGCCTATATTATCATATTAGATAACACAATGTAGTCTAATATATCATAAATGAGTACTGTAGATAGACAGAGGAAAAAAGGTTCATGTTGATGAATAGATTATGTAAATCTGTATGTTTTTGCGTACATTACAGCTCCATACATACAA
This sequence comes from Sebastolobus alascanus, assembly GCA_916701645.2. Classification (NCBI taxonomy): domain Eukaryota; kingdom Metazoa; phylum Chordata; class Actinopteri; order Perciformes; family Sebastidae; genus Sebastolobus; species Sebastolobus alascanus. Next base: position 833,694 of record CAKAOJ020000125.1, read on the forward strand.
CATAGTTAAACATTTTATAAAGCTAAAAATGCTGTGTGTAATATATTTACACTGTATCCCAGAAACAGGCATCATTCTGTGACATTTTATGTTTTTGCACAAATTGATGATGCCACTATCATCCCCTCTCTTTGTAATCCTCCAGGGGTGTAACTAATTTACACTTGTGGGGTGTACTGCCAGGGATCCCATGGAGTGCTTGGGGGGGGGGGGCTTCAGGGCTTTGCAGACTGAGTCCAACATGTCGTCTGCAGCGGGCAGACTGCATTGACTGCAGTCCACTGCTGGATATACTAACATTATACATAACATGGATGCTGGATAACTACAGGGTTGCTAACTTTTTGCTGGTTATACTATCGTTACATGGATGCTGGAGTGTATTTCACCGGTGTGACTGTGAGTAAGCAACCTGTGTGTGTTTTTCCCCCGTGAGTAAGACTGTATTTCCCCTGTGTCAGACTTGATACTAACTTATAACACTACTGTAATAACGATAACACTAGCAAATTACCTACGCGAATTAAATCCATGCTCTACTTTGTAACGGGAGTGGTTATGTCAAAGCAAGCGATTAATGCACTTATTTGGAAATTTCCTCCTTTAAGTGTATTTCATCAATGTTTCTAACCGTGAGAATTCAGTGATTTGTGGGCCCCAAGGGCAAACGCCATCTTGTTTTACTTTTCACTCTCTCTAACTGGGAATGTTGGTACTGGCAGTGGCAGAAGAAGTAGGCCTACTCAAAACCTTTTTTCTGAAGTAAAAATATTATCTATTAATAGTAAAATAATTAATATTGCATAGTAGAAGTCCTGCATTCAAATGTGAAGTGAAAGAGAGGCAGTATCACCACAATGTACCTAAATTTACTTAACGTCTGTTCAAGGTGGAGCATTCAGTTCTAATATGATGCTGGGTAGTTTAATGAATAATAATGCATCATATTTGACTCTCTGTCAGATAAAGTAGTACTACAATGTTTTCCTCTGAAGTAGAAGTACACAGTAAGTAGTAGATCTATACATTTGAGTTGCATATTTTTTTAAGTGTTTTGGGGGCCTCTTGTGATTTATTTCGGGGTACAATGAGTTAGAATAGTAACATGATTCAATATTTTTCATATCTATCTAAAACATCATAATAAATCTATGGCCGTTTGGGGCCCTTTTAGTTGGGGCCCCAGGCAGTTGCCTACCTACCTTGCCTAACGGTAGAGTCTGCCCTTGGTGTTTTTTCCCGTCACCAGTGTTTCTGACCGTGATTAGCCACGACTTGGGTGTGTGATGGACTATGTCATGGCAGGTGTACTGCTCAGAACCCAAGGAAGCTCAGTGTTGAGTGTGAAGTTCATTGTATGAAAGCTGCAAGCAGCAACACCACAGGCTAAGCATTCAGCCCGTTCTGAACAGGCATGTTTCCAATGGGCACGGTAAATACATTTTGCAGGACTTGTAACAGAATATTTCTATACTGTGGTATTACTACTTTTACTTTAGTAATATTCGTCTGGTTTCTTCTTTCAGCAACACGTTCTCGTAACTTTCTCTACAGAAAGAAAACAGCCGAATTTGAGCATCATTCCAGATTAAACTAAACTTTATCTTCAGTGCTGTTATATAGTGAATATCAGTTCTTCTCACCAGGACAAACTGACCTGAGAGAGGAAACTAATGTGGCTGACAGTAATGAGTATATTATATTTGTATTTACTGTATCTGAGTGTCATGGCTGCTCCTCGTTTCCAGCGCTGGGCGTTCGGTTGCGGATTTGACTCCTCAGCTGTTCGATGAGTTCGGGGTTCTGTTGCTGCATCTGCTGAGCAAACTGCTGACCTCTGCAAAACAAACCGCACAAAACATCAACCTCCCAGCAATTTATTTATCCTCCAACCGACCGACCACGACATGTCAAATAAATGTCAGTGTGATCCCTCTACTGAGGTACGTACGCCTGGATCAGTCCTGATAAATCCCCGCCAGCTGCAGCGCCTCCAGGGGGTGCCGCACTTCCTCCTAGTCCTCCTCCAAGTCCTCCTCCTAGCCCTCCGCCTAGTCCTCCTCCTAGTCCTCCTCCTCCTAGTCCTCCTCCTAGGCCTCCTCCTAGGCCTCCTCCTATGCCTCCTGGCATGCCTCCTCCTAGGCCTCCTCCTAGGCCTCCTGGCATGCCTCCTCCTAGGCCTCCTGGCATTCCTCCTCCCATTCCCCCTCCTCCTGCTCCTCCTGCTCCTCCTGCTCCTCCTAATCCTCCTCCTCCTCCTCCTCCTCCTCCTCCTGGCATCCCACCGTACGCTCCTGACATCATCCCCGACATCCTGGCAAAGAGAGAGAGAGGAGACAGGAAGTTACCCTCAAAAAAAAACAGAGAGGAAGAAACTGGCGAGAGAAACTAAAATCAACTTACAGCTGCTGAACCTGAGGATTGTTCATCAGAGAGGACGCCTGCAGGGAGACAGATGTTTAGATAGTCAATAAAACTTTATCATGGCTCACTGAGCATCAGTCAAACAGGATGTACAGCAGAAATAACAGAATAAGACACTCAGAGGGTCGACGCAGCAACCCTCAGTCACAAGCTTGTCTAACCTCCCGCTGCTGAATATTGTTGTAGTAAACTGCATCATAATGAGGTGTTTCTAATCATTTTGTCCACCTCCATTTACATACACGAGTAGAGCCTGAACCATACTGGGACTTTGAGGCTGATACCGAAAGATTTTTTTTAGAATAAAAAAAAACAAAACATAACACGGTAAATATTAAACTTCACTGAGAATTTTATTATTATCAATAACAACTATAAGAAAGAAAATATTGGGAGCAGAAAAATATATAAAAATAAGCTCTATAATAAACTACAGACTAGTATTATTATTTATTATACCATGCTATACTTTACTTTACTATACTGTACAATACTATACAATATTATATTTGATATTCTATGTTATACTGCTGTATTTTACTCTGTTATACTATATTACTATTATTATTACATTGCACCTTTTACTATATCTTATATCCCATACTATACTATACTACACTGTATCATTCTATATTATGTTAACATGTTTACTGTTTTACTACATTATATACAACTAGTGCAGTGCCTGTTCGGGGTGTGCCCGTTCAAACGTTAGTATATCCAGCATCCAGCAGCAAAAGTGAAAGGCCCGCTGCAGACGACATGCTCGACTCAGTCCGCTGCATAGCCATGAAGACCCGCTCCCGCAGCTTCACAGCACTGTTTGCTTGTTTATTCAAAGTTTATTAATATTGAACACATCACGTGTCCAAATGGCATATGTATATGTGAAGGACATACCCACATACAGACAGAGATTCCTTGCTTTATAGTTAGATATTTTATTTATATCATGTTGCTATAATAACACAGACAACACAAAAGGCCCAGTTATGCTTTCTGCACAGACAGTCGCACAGACATGAGCTAAAACCGAATCGAAACAAGGATCTTTTATACTTAAACTAATATTCTCCCAAACTGCAGAGAGCAGTGTATTGAAAGCCCATGTCTACAGCATGGTTTCTGCCCATCCGCGTAGTTAGAAAATGCCGGATGTGCACGGACAGACGAAAAAATCGCCGCATGGGACCCCCGTGGCGGGGCATGTCTGATGACACTCACGACCCTAGCTGGTGCGTCACACATAAATCAAGCTTTATTACCACTACTTAATCACATTATATATTATTCTGGTGTACGCTGTTTACATTTATACTAGACTCGCTGCTATTAACCTCACTAGGTCACTTTACCTCCTAACTTTGTCTTTAATTGCTCTTGTATAGTTTCTATTTATACTTCTATTCTTATTCTAGCTGGATCTACCTCTTACTATTATAATATTACTTACCTATTTATCTGTTCTTATTTCTGTCTTTGTGCTGCTCCAACAACCACATTTCCCCTCTAAGGATCGATAAAAGGTTTATCTTATCTTATCTTACAGACTAATCCACCATCTGATTTATTTGTTGTGCTTTCTAATAACATCCCCCTTTCTGCTTAATGTATTTTCAATGATGGTGACAGATGAAGAGAAACAGAGTGTGGGCTCTCACCATGTTCATGAAGCCGGGGTTACTGAGAAGACCGGCCAGATCTACTCCGCCCATCCCTGCTGTCTGACACAGAGAGAGAGAGAGAGATAAAGACAGACTCGTCACTACATCACTGGTCAGAAAAACCTTCTTCTTCTGTTCTGTTCTTACTGGACTGGACGTTTCCATCTTCTCCTCCGCGATCTTCAGGTTGGTTTTGTAGGTGTCGTTGTCGGGGTCGAGCTCCAGAGCTTTCTTATAGTAACTAGCTGCTTCTGTGTGTTTGTTGAGGCTGGCCAGAGCCAAACTGAAACACAATGAGATGACAGAGAACACATCAGGACTTTAATCAAGACACTCACCTCTTTAAAATATCAATTAATTCATAATTTCCTTCTGTTGCTCTAAGTTGAAAACACACAACGCCTCAGTGTGATGTCTTCTGACAAAGTTATCTCATTTTTCATTTTTTAAAGCCGGGTTTATAGCCGCCGTAGTGTCCCCAGTACGAGGGCGTGTGAGCCAAAAATGACATCATCACGTATTGTGCGAATGTGTGTAAAGTGCGAAGGCTACACAAGGCTGTCGCACCCTTTGGTCGTGCACCTCAGAATTTTTGGAACTAGGCACCGGCTGCACACGCGGGGCTTTTCAGACATGATATATCATATATACATAACTTAAAGGGGAAAACCACCTAAATTAAGAATTACAATATGTTATTTCCATGGCAGAGGAAAGCTCCTCTCTCTCAAAGCCAGAAACCAGAGAAGTAAGTCTCAAACTTGTGATGTCATCAAGTATAAAGTCTGGAACTGCTCCATAGACAATGAATGGGAGACTGACTTTGTGTTGTTTTCTTTTTTATACCCAAATGAGCTTTATTCTATTGTACTGTTGTCAGTTGTGAAACAGAAAATGTTCCCATGTACTCAGAATGTTCCCCTGGGTGCTCTCAGTGTCATCTAGAACATCTTTCCCAATTCATCGTCAAGTTTTAGTTTTAGCACTCTAGCTTTTGGATTGGGGAGAGAGTTGTTTATATTTACTAATATTTCTCTGACTGTCTTAAACCATAGGAATAACATGTATTCATTTTGAAAATGGACGTAGTTCCCCTTTAAATTAAGAAGTAAAGTCATCAATTAGAAAGACGGCTGAATTCTTTAAAAGCAGAAGAGCTTAGAAATATACATTTGAGTAAATAGTTATACTGTATTATAATATTACTGAATTGTTTACAGGATAATAAATCTTTCAACCTTCATTTCATTATAATACATTTAATACTTGACTCCTTTCTTTACAGGGATTGTATAAAAGGCGATAAAATATGTCCATGAATATGAGATATGAGTTTACAGTTAATTACCATTCCTCCCCGGCAATGAGGAGTTTGGTTTGGAGTTAGTTGGCGTTTTGCTGGTAACACTCGTTGACTTCTTGCCTCTTCACAGAATATTTTGTTTGTATGCCCTCTGGCGTTTCGTTTTCTGCAACGAACAGTGCGTTGAGCATTTACGCCCTGTGCGTGCTTGTAGCATGTGCGCCATCTCTGTTGGCCCGCACCACGGTGCCTCGTGCGAGTATAAACAAACCTTAATGCAGAGAATGTGGCCTATAGACTTCCAGATATTATTATACCTCAGCGATTATCTTTTATCTTGTACACTTTTACAGCTGCTAGAGGACAGAAGGAGATTTACAGCCAACTGATGAAGTAAGCTTGAAAAAAGCTGCTGCATTTCAGGAGTACAGAAGCTGTAAAACAGTGAGTTCATTCAGAGGGTAGCAGTAGTTTTCTTACCCCATCCTCCCGTAGGCTTTACTGTAGTTTGGGTCAATGCGGATGGCCTGTTCACAGTCCTGCACCGCTCCAGCATAGTTCCCTAGTTTACTGTACGCTGCAGCCCTGTACACACACACAAAACACCAGATCAACTCCTCAACTTTGAGTTCAGTTCAAAATAATTCAACTATGTGAACCAGTTTTCCATTTTTATACAAGAATAAAACAAATGTATGAGGAAAATCTTCATTCATGAGTAAATGCACATTGAAAACGCTTCAATCAGACCACATCTGGAAATGGATTGTAAGTGTGATGATCTGCTCATTCATTATTCTCTTCTCAAGTCAACACAAACACCTCTACACTAGCCTACCTTGTCTTATCCAGATGTATTCGCACATTTTCTGTGTACTGAGGCAGTCCAAGCTGCTCTCTACCTTTTGCAAAATAATTGAGGACCCTGATGTTGTCCGGTAAATAAGTTTGTAGTGGCTGGATGATCCTGAGTTGTAGTTCATATTTGCCGCCTTGGATTACAATGCAAACTGTGCCTCTAGATTACATTAAAGCCCCTTTTCCATACACATGTGCTGGCTTGGTTTGACTCGGTTTGACATCGGTGCGTCATCCCAGCATGGCTGGATTTGCATTTCCATTACAACAGGACTACCCGCTTGTGCGTGTGTGTAACCATGGCTGTTACTAGTGGTCATAGAAGCAGCTGTAAAATGGTGGATAAACACATTTCATTTCCTATATTCTTCACAATAAAAGTCCCCCCATTTTTTATGCTGCTTGTACTCTTCCTCCCTGCAGTATTAGTTGTTTTAGTGAAGAATAGCTGCTAACAGGGCTCCGCTAATTTGGTGATAAACACATTTCATTTTCTACAATAAAAGTCCCCCATTATTTTTGCTGCTTGTATTCTTCCTCCCTGCAGTATAAGTAGTTTTAGTGAAGAATAGCCGCTAACAGGGTTCTGCTAATTTGGTGATAAACAAATTTCATTTCCTATACATTTTTCACAATAAAAGTCCTCCGTTGTTTTAGCTGCCTGTACTCTTCCTTCCTGCAGTCTTATAGGAAAACTTATCGGTGATAAACACATTTTATTTCCTAAAAATTCAAATCCACAATAAAAGTCCCCCGTTATTTTGTTATTTAAAAGCTTTTGTTATGAAGCAGCAAAATCAGGAAAAGTTGAGTTTTCATCAGCAGCAACTTAACACCACTACAGCACAGCTGAAAGCGAAAAAGTAAAATAAATATAATAATAATAATAATAATAATAATCTTTATTTATATAGCACCTTTCAAAACACAGTTACAAAGTGCTTTACAATATAAGCAGAACACATTTAAAACAGGGATATCAAAAGGTACTAAAAAAGCCAATAACTAAACACATAAAAACCTAATGGGTAAAGGAACTAAAATGTCATAAAACCTATATAAAATCAGAGAAAAGCAATTCTAAAAACTGAGTTTTTAAAAAGTGATTTAAAAGACGCGACAGAGTTTGCAGCCCTGATCTTCTCAGGCAGGTCGTTCCATAGTCGAGGTGCCCTGACTGCAAAGGCTCGGTCACCTTTGTGTATTAATCTGGACCTTGGAACCACAAGGTATGACGCGTTTGAGGATCTCAGAGTGCGGGAAGGGTTATAGGGCAATAATAGATCCGCTAAATAACTTGGGGTGAGGCCTCTCAGGGCTTTGTAAGTAATTAGTAATATTTTAAAATCAATTTTAAAAGCAGCAGGTAGCCAGTGTAAGGAAGCCAGGATCGGTGAAATGTGGTCATGTTTCCTTGTCTGGGACAAAATCCTAGCTGCAGAGTTTTGGATGAGCTGGAGGCGGGAGGGGGATTTTTTGCTGATGTCAGAGAGCAAGGAATTACAGTAATCAAATCTACTAGTTATGAAGGCGTGAATTATGGTTTCCAGGTTTTTGGGAGAAAGAAATGGTCTAATCCTTGAAGTATTTCTGAGATGATGAAAGCCTGATTGAACCAATGATTTAGCATGTTTGTCTAAACTGAGATTTTGATCAAAAATGACACCAAGATTTCTGCAATGCTGTGTTGTTGAATGGGACAGAGAACCAAGACTGTGTGATATATAAAGCAGATATCTGAAAGTATAAACAGGGAAGCAGGAGAGAAACTAAACTTCAAACCACAGAGGTTCAGTTAGAAGCTACAGAGTTGAACACACAACGTCTTTCTATCTGGTCTCCTGCACAGACATGAGTTGAGTCTCACAACAACACTCTTGTTTGAGGGGGGAGAAGGGGGGTTTTCACGGGTTGGCCGCGGTCGGCGAGTCGTCACCGCAACCCACTCGGAGGCGGGTCAGGCACACTATGGCACGACTCCGGAGATGGTCCATCATATGGTCCATCATATACAGATATTTTTAAAAACGGATATTTTCCTCTACGTTTTGATCTCTTGTCCATATGCAAACGGAGTTTTAGGTCACAAAAACGGATATTTTTGAAAACGCCTTCTAAGGTGCCGATTTTTTTTAAAACTCTGGTTATTTTGTGTTGGTGTGGACGTGTAAAACGGAGCGTTTGGGAAGCGAAGACGTTCTCTCCACATTTCGTGCATGCCCATTGTTGCTTTGTGTAAAGACGAGCATGCGCCAGAAACAATAACAGAGATGGCGGACTACCGGCTTTTTTAAGTTTTGTTGGTGTGTTAGCACTGCTCAGACTAATAACTACTTTACATTTGAAAATGTTCCAGTCACAGGAGGCCAAAGCAGGGAACACATTAAACACGTCGAGGCCGAATGGGGATTGAATGTGCTTTTGGGCGATTGAAGGCGAGGTTTGGAGCACTCAGACGGGCTATGGACATAAACCTGAATGACCTCCCTTTCCTCATTTATGCATGTAAAGAGAGAGTTGATGACAGGAATCACAGCCCCCCAACAACAATAACCTTTATCGAACTGACTGTAATGAAGCCGAAGGAAAGGGAGTGAGAAGGCTGGTAACACAATTCCTTGACCCTTAACTTGTGGTGACATGTAAATATTACGGTGAGCATTTGGAGTCGTTTCTGCGTTTGAGTGTGGACGGAGATATTTTGTAAAATGAAGGTCGTGTAGACAGATTTTTGTTTTAAACGGGGGGGAAAATATCAGCTTTTTAAAAATATCTGTATATGCATAGACAGGTCCTAATACAGATAAAACTAAGATACTAAAGAAACAAGGCAAAAGTGAACATGGCTCACATACCCCCGCTCACTGCTTGACCCCTACTAAAGTAGGGCCAAAGGTTTTGCCCTTTTGGAACTAATGGAACTAATGGGCATTAACTAATTAACTAATGGGCACTCTGGACTTCTAACCCCTAAAAGGCACAACTAGACCACACTGTCAACCATCAGACCAAATTTGAAGTTCCTAAGTTAAATAGCTTCTGAGTTCTGCTTCGGAAACGAAAGTGTGACACGCGAACGGACGGACGGAAGGACGGACACGCGGAACGCTATATACCCCCAGACTACGTTGTCGCGGGGGTATAAAAAGGACTCAAACTGTTAGACATGTGAAGACGGTGCATCAGTTTGTTCTAAACATTTAAAGACCTTAAATTGAAGCGTCTGATGAGAGAGTCCTGACGGCACACTGACCTGTTGCAGTAATAGACGGCGTTCTGAGGATTGATGGCGATGGCCTTTGAGTAAAACTCAACAGCAGCTGCAAAGTTCTCCACTTTCATTTGGTCGTTGCCTGCAGATCAAACCATATCACCTCATTACTGACAAATAAAATCCAGAAAAGAGACAACAACAGCCACTTCAAAGAAACTGATCATCTTCCTCCTCGTCGGCGTCTCACCGTCAGTTTTGAGTGTCTCTGCCTCGTCTCTCAGTTCCTCAGTGAGGGAGTTAAGAGGTTGTGGGGGAGCGGAGTTGTTGTTGACCTGCGACTCAACCGGAAGCTGAAACACACACAAACACTGTAAGTCAGACATCACTGCCTCAAAATACTTCATCATGTCTACCAAAATATCACAAAAACACCTCCAGCTCAGACCTACAGCTGTCCTGATTTTATCCTTATAAACGTATCGATATATTTTACATGTCAAAGTCACAAAGGCTTGTTTACGTTGTCTGTGGCTGAGGCGAAGATCTCCGGTAACGTCATGGGGACAGCGAGGGTCTTGTCGTCAGTCGAAACTTCAAACGCTGTCTCCAAACACTGAACAGCAACTGCAGAACAACAAACTGACTTTATAAACGTTCTACGGAAACTATGATGAGTCCGATGAGTTATTCATCAAGTAAAAATACCATAACAACACTTGATGGTTACATCTTCACGAGTGGTTTGTCTCCATTTTAACTTTAATCTGGGCTTTTGGGCAGCAAAATAACACTTAGTTGAATCTGGGGGCAGAGGGGACACAATTTATATCACAAAGATTATCACAGCTATGGGTGTCCCAATCAAGTTTTTTTTGCCCTTATCCTGATACAAGTCATTAAAAGGGATAGTTTGGGTGTTTTGAAGTGGGGTTGTATGAGGTACTTATCCATAGTCAGTGTAGATAACAGTCGGCACGCCCCCAGTTTGGAGAAACAGACAGGAGTTACCACACGGAAGCAGAGCAATGTACTGCTGTGGATGGGAGCGGCAGCAAAGTGTATTTTAGACACCTAGAGGAAAGGCCCACCTAAAAAATCAATCCGTTTAAGTGTACGCTATATTTAGAATATTTTCACTGCTTTACCTTGCCGTCCGACAGCTATTCAGTCTGTGTTTCCAACAGGGAACTGAAGCAGTTATCTATGCTCTCACCAAAGCAACCAGCAACCAGACTCAATTGAAAAAAATTAAAAAAAATGTAGGGCTGTCAAAGTTGACGTGATAATAATGCGTGAAATTCGTTGTAACGCCACTAAATTCTTTAACGCATTAACGCAACTCGCAATTTTTAATTAACCTCTTCAAAATCTGACGGGCCTCCGGAGGTTGTAGCAGACCATTGTCATACTAGCTTGACAAGTTAAACAACGCCTCAAACTTGCGCTAAATTTTGGCGAGGAAAAAAACTGCCATGGCCATTTTCAAAGGGGTCCCTTGACCTCTGACCTCAAGATGTGGATGAATTGAAGTCATAGGCTGTATTCAAAACCGCCTACTACATACTACTGACGACGCAGTATGCAGTATGCAGTATACAGTACATACTGCATACTGCGTTCCTCAGTATTATGTAGTATGAAACGGTTAAAGCGATGTATTTTGCAGTATACTAGACCAGGCTTTAGCCTTTAAACCAGCTCTTAAAGCACTGGACAACAAAACAAACTCGTACCACTATTGCAATATTATCGAAAAAGACCACTTTGATTTTTTTGTTTATGTTATGTTTGTTTACTTTATAAGATACTGCAGGTTTAAATTATTTATTCTAACAGCTCATAGTGAAGTGAGACAAACAGGATTATCAACGAGGGGAGACGGGAAATATAAAACATTGCAGGACAAAATTTACGTTACTCAAACTGCTTTTTCAGTTACAGAAACAAAACAGTGGAATGAACTCCCTACAAATATTAGAGTAACGTTAAAAAGGGTCATGTTGTCTCAGCAGGTATCTCTCTGCCCCGTCAGAGGCGGCTCTTTCCCTCGTCTCTTCCCTCTCCTCTTCCCTCTCCTCTTCTCTCTCCTCGCCACTCTGCTGCTCTGTAGCCGCTCTGTGAGCGTCACTGGCTGGCTCTCCAGTGAGCTACGCCCGCAAGCGATTATGGAGCTTTTCAACTCCAAAAAGGCAGATGAACACAGGTTCCCGTTAATTTATAATGGACATGCGTGTTGTGATATTTAAACAAACTATCCGTCAATAGGGAAATAAAACCCCCTCGTCTACGAGACCGGTCTCTTGAGAGAACTCCAGCCAGCTCATAGCGGTCTGTTAGAGTGACTGCCCGGCTGGCGAGGTAGCGATCCCGGCAGGCGCTAGCTTGCTGTGACGGAAGTTTGTGGAGCTTCTAAACTCCGAAAACTGTGGAGCAAATGTTTGATTTGCCATCTAATATTGTAAAACTGTGAATATTCTAAATCTACACAGTTGATTTCTCACCTCAAAAATTTTCAGAAGTGAATTTAATGATGAAATAGCTACGAAAAATATAAAAAACGGGCCGTTTTTGGCTGCTGCTGTTGTAACCGTAGCCTGTAGCGGTCCAGCGCTTTGCATTGTGGGATACAGTAGGCGAGATAGACTGGTCCGATGTATACTGGAGATTTTTTCGGAATCAGTATGACATCCGGGTACTTTTGGCATACTGTAGATTTTTCTTTTGCTCGCATAATGCATACTACATACTACATTTTGGCCAAATCAGTACTTACTACTAGTATAGTATGAGGTTTCGAATACAGCCATTGTCAAGTCAGCACACTGACAGCTGTTGTTGCCTGTTGAGCTTCAGTTTGCCATGTTATGATTTTAGCATATTTTGTATGCTAAATGCAGTACCTGTGAGGGTTTCTGGACAATATTTCTCATTGTTTTGTGTTGTTCATTGATTTCCAATAATAAATATATACATACATTTGCATAAAGCAGCATATTTGACATGCAGATACTAGACAAATCTCCCTTTAAGGTACATTTTGAACAAATAAAAAATGTGTGATTAATCACGATTAACTATGGACATGTGATTAATCGCAATTAAATATTTTAATCGATTGACAGCCCTAGTAATTTTACGTTGCAATACACAGGAGTTGCTGGGTTGTGTTATTGTGTGACTCTGGTTACTTCAGATTCACCAAAGTCACACAATAGCACAAACAAACTAACCAATCAAGGCAGCGGTGACCAGCAACCCCCATGTTCTGCGAGGTAAAATTACAGGTTTTTTCAATGGAGTCTGGTGGCTCTGGCGAGAGCATAGATGGATACAACAGCTTCAGTTCCCCGTCGGAAAGGGCTGTCTGACAGCAAGGTAAAGTGGTGAAAATATTCTAAAAATAGCGTACACTTTAACTGATATTGATTTTTTTATGTGAGCCTTTCTTTTAGGCGGCTAAAATCCGTTTTGCTACTGGCCCTGTCCACAGCAGTACATTGCTTTGCTTCCATGTAGTAACTCCTGTCTGTTTCTCCAAACTGGGGGCATGCCGACTGTCATCTACTGTAGGTAAACACCCAAACTATCTCTTTAATATTGATTATCTGCTGATACAAAGTCTGAACTGAAACTTATATTTACTAAAATGCTGATTGAATATGTTTCCAATATGTTGAAATTACAGCTGTAGATACTAAACTTATTTTTCCCAAGCTACTTGTACCAAATACTGACGGTCCTGACTCAAAAATATGAAGTCGATCAGTTTAAGTTATTGATCAGAGATGAATGAAAGTTTAACTGGGAAAATGTGACTCCTGATATTCACGTGAGATCAGCTGATGATTTTACTTGAGAAGAAGTCTCACTCTGTTTCTGTAGTTCCAACAACTCTTATCCATTCTGAATTAAGTATGCTAATAATCAAAAATCACCAACATGAACACCTACTCATGAACAGGTGGTATTCATCACGTTGAAATTATCTATTTACAACACGTTTGTGTGTGAGGCTGTTTCCAGTCGTGTATCCCACCCCTGCTTCCTGTTGCATGAGGAGGACTCACCTTCCAGACTCTCCTGGGCGCCTGAGGTCAGATTCCCTGACTTGAGCTGATCATGGAGGAACTGGAGGATGGAGAATGCGAGACGCTTGTTGTCTGTCATGGTGGCGGAGGTTCAGACCTCTCTGTGGTCACTGAGGGAGAGAGACCCTGAAAATAACAGCAACGAGAAGAAGGAAAGTCAGCTAGCTAGCCAAGTTATTAAGTCATGTCATTATGTCTGTTACTTATAAACTTTGTGTTAAATCAGATGTACCTCCTTCCGGTGGTGGAATGTAACTAAGTATATTTACTACAAATTCTGTGGCTGTACTTTACTTGAGTATTTCCATTTTATGCAACTTTATACTTCTACTCCACTACATCTCAGAGGGAAATATTGTACTTTTTACTCCACTACATCTGTCTGACAGCTTTAGTAACTTTACAGTTTTTCATCCCCTTCCGGTCCAGAGAAAACCATGTATCTCCAGATGTGATGATTTTGAATGTTTGTAATAAATTGAAGGATGAGAGATTTATAAACTCTTTAAAAAGCCTCTTGGATCAGCTGGAAAATGCATCGTCACAGAGCTGAAAACAGGGCTGTTTTTCTGAGCTTTTTAGAGATCCGCGGTTCTCACATGACAGCGAGGCTACAAACACATGATTATCTTATAGAACATGATGCATTACTGTAGCTTAAAATACGCAACAGTATATAAAGGAGTTCAAATTAGCACAACCATGAACATCTACAGCAGTAAAAATGCAACACACACATTAATTCAGCAGTAATATTAATCCAAAAACACAATATATAGCTAATATTAAAACACTGACAGATTAACGTTTATTTAAATCAGTGTTTCAACTCTATTTTACTGCACAATGAGTTGAGTATTTGTTCTTTTCATACTTTAAGGACATTTTGCTGATACATACTTTTGCTTCTGTACGGTTTTCAATGCAGTACTTTTACTTGTAGTGGAGTATTTTGGCATAAGTACTTTTACTTCAGTAAAGGATCCAAATACTCCTTCCACCACAGTGTCCCACACAGAAGCCCACTGTTGTTCCACTCAGTTCAGTCAGCCTCCTTTAGCATTAGCTTGTAGAAGATTCTAGAAACTCAGGCTGAGCATAACTCGGCATGACTGTCTTAGCAATGCTAACAGCTGCCAGCTAACATTAGCCATCTTGGTATATGAACCAGTACAATAGTAAGCAGACAATTAACGTTAGCTAGTTGTGGGTCAAAGTTAAGGGGGGGGGTTTTAACTCACCGCTGCGAGGTCACTCTGAACTTCAAATCATTTCACACAAACAAAGTTAGCAGGTTGCTTTTAGCTTAGCCTGTTAGCATGGCAACAGAAAAGCCATCAGGCAGTATAGCCTCGCTTTACGGTCGGTCCTCTTTTGTGTACCGTTACTTTTCAAATAAGCGAATCCCATATCAACATCCTGTCTGTTTAACGAAAACTCAAAGTAGGTGTAGGAATGAGATTTAGTAGCCTGGGTGGCAGTTTATAGATTTGAGGTAAATGGGCGAACCTGCCACTAAAAGCTAATAATAACAATAATATAAGTGTTACTTGGTGCATGCAACGTATGCCGAATTGAAGAGTGGTTGACAGTTCATTACATGACTCAACTTTAGTTGTACCAGGTTCCTCAGCAACACAAGGCCATGTTGTTTTGCCAGAGTTTTGAAACAGGATTCAGAGTGACGTGATCTCCAAACCACAACGACACGATGCTAACAGCTAGCAGCGAGCTAGCTGATCACATTCCGTTGACTACAGCGGTGTTACCGTTCATGAAACGTGTCACGCTTCCTGATCTAACACGAAGACACAGTAACGTGTATGTCCTACCGGCTGTCTCTGTGTTTCAGGTGTGGATTAGTCCGGTGACGGATAAATGGACGTCGGCTCCGCTTCTTCGAGTAATCGTAGCCGTCATTCAGCTAGCTAATTAGCTCGGCGCGGATTATGTCGTCATGCATACGCGCCGGTGTGGTTGTGGAAGTTTGGCGAACTTGCCTTCAGAATAAAAGCATTTAAAAACTTAAAACTACAATAGTGTTAGGCCGCTGGAGTTTCAACTAAATGTTCTAAACACCTAGACAATATGACTATCGTCCTATACCTGTACAAATAGTGAAATGTGTATGCTTACCTTGTCCAGCTTTGTTGTTCTTGTTTTCAGCTGTGTGTCTATGTATGTGTAATACAATATAGCTCAAACTGATTCTGTACAAGATATCCTCCCCTGTTTGTATTTGAGTATTTCTTTATAGCCCAAACATTGGACAGTTGTACTCATAGGTCTACTTTTCGCACAGTTTATATACATGTAAGATAAGACTTAGTAAGATAAGACTGGTGAATAGATGTCAGAGCAGCATAAGAAACAGACGACAGAGAGATGGAGCAGCGTAAAGGAAGTCATTTTTACACCATAAATCACATCAGAAAAAACTACATTAGGATAAACACAAGTAGAGAATGGGACAAAGTACGTAGAAAAAAAACATTAAATAAAGCGAAAATAAAAAAAGCTTGAATTAAATACCAGTAAATGTCAGTGGAGAAATGTCACAGACCATTACACAGTTTGTCCACCAGAGAGCACTGACAAGTTTATTTTTACACTGTAAAATGTCCCACTCACTACATATCTTGGTCATTATTGTATACTAACCAATCCTAATAAATATGTTTGATTGATGGGATGTTTTGATGTAAAAAAAACAACAAAACAAACAAAAAAAAGAACCACGATACTTTGCTATATCGCTAACAGATGTTTTTTAAATTCTCAAATACCGATATCGATATCAACCTCCAAAATCCAGGTTGTAATATGTAAAATATAAATGTGCTATCGATATGGTATGTAGGCCTACACATACTGTATATGATATACTGTATAAAAACGTGAAATAGATTTTAACATGTAGAATAAGATTGAATCACATATGTAAATTCCCATTAAAATGTTTAGGATATAAAATTGTACCCTAAACAGTGTTTAAAATGAATTCAGAATCAGAAAGAGTTTAATAAGGTTACTCATACAAGGAATTTATCGTGGTGAGTTGGTGCACTACGATAAACACAGTGAAGTCAAGAGACACAATATAAAGTAGGTAAGTATTAAAGACAAATTGGTAGTATAACAAATAAAATAAAATAAGGTGTGTAGTGTTATAGTTCCGCAGTGTAACCTTTTAGGATTCAGTAACAATAATAATAATAATAATAATAATAATAAGAAGAAGAAGAAGAAGAAGAAGAGGAAGGGCATATTCAGAATATATATAGTTGCAGAGTTGAGTGGCCAGTTTGCTGTTTACAAATGTAACTGGTACAAACTTGAACTGCATCAGAAAACACAAATAACTTAATAAAAAAAAAAAATAATAAAAATTATATTTAGTTATTTAAAGAGCTATTTTACTAACAATCCTGTGAATCATTTTGGTATTGATAATAGGTTTAATTACTGTATTTTTCACAGGGCCTTTTTGTTCACGGATTGTACCTTTAATGCTCTAACCTTACACATATTGCATTGTGGGGCATATATGGCTAAACATGATTAGTATTGGAATGCAACTACATTTACTTAAGTACAATTTTGAGGTCCTTGTACTTTACTTGAGTAGTTTCATTTCATGCGACTTTATATTTTCTACTCCACTTCATTTTGGAGGCAAATATTGTACTTGTTACTGCACTACATTTATCTGATAACTTTAGTTACTTTGCAAATTCTGACTAATAATACAAAATATAATTAACAAATAAATTATGATATATATTATAGGCCATTATATATAGGCCTAGTAACCCCCCTAAAAAAAAAAAAAAAAACCTGCAACATTAAGACAATGTACATATTAATGCATCAATAATTATAATCCAGCAATATAATATATATTATTCTGAAATGGGCCATTCTGCACAATGAGTACTTTAACTTTTGGGTACTTTAAGTATATTTTGATGCTAATAATTTTATAATCTTACTTAAGTAAAGTTTTGAATACAGGACTTTATTTATTTCCACACAGTGGTATTACTACTTTCACTGTAGTAAAAGATCTGAGTACATATTCCACCACTGCATATAATACAGTACATACTGTATAATACAGTGTAATAATATAATAATATAACACATATTCCGCTTTAAAAAGAAACAAAACTTCAGTTTGATGGTGTTAGTTTTGCTACAATGAATGCTCCTCATGGAGGGTTTTATTTTGAAATGTATGACCAGAAGTTTAATTCTTCTTCTGTAGTTGCTAAATCGCCCCTCACACACAGCTACCTGACGCTGACACACAGACCCAACGAACCTTCATTCAACACCTGAACTATGGGGCCGACAGGTGAGTAATGTGCTGCTGTCTGTAATGTGGCCGGAACATTTGAGTTGTAAGATCATCTCATTCCTCTCCGGTTGTCTCTGTGATCATTTAGATTTAATGAGCTTTGGTCTCTGAGTCAGTTTGAGCTAACGTTAGCTTAGCTGCTGTGCTGTAGGCTCGATAGAAAGCATTTAACTGTCAGTTTAGTATTTAAAGACCCAAATAAACCCGGTGTGAGTAACGGTGGCTCGTTTCTCCGCAGTTGTGCATTGATTATCTCTTGTATTGCATGTTAGCTGTTAGCTAGCTCACTCATCTCATTCACTGAGCTAACTGTTGAGCAACGTGTTGTTCATTTACCAGGAATTTGAAAATGAGACAGCATGGATTACAGATGGATTACAGACGACCAATCTCCAGATTTCCCTCATTACATCATTCAATATATGAAATGAACAATGCGTCAAACTCCATTTAAAAATCTGTCAATTTAAAGTTAAAGCCACCTGCTGCCAAATATATCCCCTTATTAAACACAATTGAATACATTTTCTAGATTGTCATATTCTGCTAATGAATTCGGCGCACTAATGATCCAACAACACCTGTTATTGGAGCTGCTTATCACGTTTTATAACTGTTTTTGGAGGAAACGCAGACTGGGATTAGCAGGGAGCTGGAGGAAAAGGGAAATTCTGACTAAATCAGACTAAATCAGAATCAGGTTGATTGCTAAGGTAGGTTTTCACATACAAGGCCTTGGTATTGGTGCATAACAATAAACATAGAAAGAGAAAATAAAAATAAAAGCAAGTACTGCAAAAGTCAAGAAACAGAAATATATAATACAGCAATTTGTAATAAAAAAAATGAAAAATGCTGTTAAACGCATGTACTATATATCTATAATGCATAATAAAAGTGGTGTCTGGGGTGTTAACGTTACATGTACAATTTTGAGGTACTTTTCTTGAGTATATCCATTTGTATGCTTCTTTATAATTCCACTACATTTTAATGACAGTAACTGGTACTACACTGATAAAAAAAAATCCTGCTTGATCGACTTGATCGAAGTCAAGGCAACTTTTTGCATCATATTATTATGTACATCAAGCAAGTAGTCTTTGTACAAACTACATATTATTGTGTGTAAAAAATACATTTGAAAGTAAAGTCAGTTTAGTTTTATTATGTAGATTAAACAAAATTAGTATTTTACAATGATTTTTGGCAATATTTCTGATTGTGTTACTTAAGAAGATAATTGTTTCAAGCCACATACTACACCTCCAGTTTCTTTTAAGATTATTCTTAACATTGAGACCACTATTGTTGCAGTGCTTACTATTTCAGGGGTGCAGTGGATGTGAGATCTTTCTCCACCCGATTATTGATTCTGGTGTAACAGGTTAGCCTGGGGCCATAGAAATTTTATCAATCAGCATAAAGCTTTGGTAAACTCTGAAAGAGCCAGGGCTCATGTAGTCCAACGCAACCCACAACACTCATGGTGTTACTCATGGCTTACTTCTTCCAGTGGCTTCTCCCACTTCACAATTATATTGGAACAGAGTAAATATAACAAGATATTGGTTGTTGTGTGGGTGTACCTAAAAAGGTTGGCTGGGATTACGTAAATACATTTTGTTAAGGAAAAAAATGCACAATTTCTGTTTTGTACAAATGCAGATTAACTTCAAATTACATATTTTCATGTAAAGATACAAACCTAATTTTTTATTGTTAAAGGGATAGTTTGGATGTTTTGAAGTGGGGTTGTATGAGGTACTTATCCATAGTCAGTGTATTACCTACAGTAGATGACGCTCAGCACGCCCCCAGTTTGGAGAAGCAGACAGGAGTTACCACACAGAAGCAAAGCAATATACTGCTGTGGACGGGGACAGCAGCACAACGGATTTTAGACACGTAAAAGAAAGGCTCACCTACAAAAATCAATATCAGTTTAAGTGTTCGCTATATTTAGAATATTTTCACCACTTTACCTTGCCGTCAGACAGCCCTTTCTGACGGGGAACTGCAGCTGTCGTATCCATACTATGCTATGTGCTAAAGCCACCAGACTCCATTGGAAAAAAACCTGTAATTTTACCTTGCAGGACATGGGGGTTGCTGGTCTACCACTGCTTCGATTGGTTAGTTTGTTTGTGCTATTGTGTGACTTTGGTGAATCCGAACTAACCAAAGTCACACAAACAAATGAACCGATCGAGGCAGCTGTAGACCAGCAACTCCCGTGTTTTGTGAAATAAAATTTCAGGTTTTTTTAATGGTTGCTTTGGAGAGAGCTTAGATAACGGCTTCAGTTCCACGTTAAAACATAGACTGTATAGCTGTCCGACGACAAGTTAAAGCGGTTAAAATATTCTAACTATAGCGTACACTTAAACTGAAATTGAGGAGGGACTTTCTTTTAGGTGGGTGAAATACGTTTTTGCTGCCGGCACCCTCCACAGCAGTACATTGCTTTGCTTCTGTGCAGTAACTTCTGTCTGCTTCTCCAAACTCATCCACTGTAGGTAATACACTGACTATGCAGTACCTCATACAATCCCACTTCAAAACACACAAACCATCCCTTTAATATTACAGATTTAATTATGCTACATCTGCTCAGATGTATTCTTTTCAGTGTAGTTACTTTGCAAATGAAGATTTTACATATAAGACTTATGATCAATTTATTAAATATGATGCATCGTTATAGATTAAAGTACCCAACAGTATATGAAATAATTAAAATAATCCTCACCTCAACCAGCTGTGACATTAAAATGCTGCTTAGTGTTACTGTGTAATAATATTCCAATAATATATATCAGAATTAACCACTCCGTCCTACGAATACTTTTATTTTATATATTTTAAATTATATTTTTCTGTTACTACTTTTGTTCTTTTACTGAGTAAAATTTTACTTGTTGCAGTCCAATACAAAATAGTTCAAAATGAGCTCCACCTCAACCACCTACAACAGTAAAATCCTGCTTTCAGATTAATACACAAGTAATAATAATATAATGATTGAATATATAATAGTATAACAGTCACAGGGGAAATTTTTCTACTTGTAATCATTTTAAGTACATTTCGATGGTAAAAGTAAAAGATCCGAGTACTTGTTCCATCACGGCTTGTTGTTTCCTGTCCTGCCTTGTAATCCTGTAATGTCCCGTCCTCTGCTCACCTGTCCTGTTGCCTGTTGTCCCAGGTGAGGTGGTGTTTGGCAGCCCGGTGCCGGTCTGCTCTGAGAACCGGCTGCGCTGGGACCTGAACCCCGAGAAGATCCAGCTGCTCTCCGACGAGCTCATCGCCAACACCAAGAAGGTGTACGACGTCGTCGGAGCGCTGGACCTCGACAGCGTCACCTTCGAGAACACGCTGAAGGCCCTCGCTGACGTGGAGGTCGAGTACACCGGTCAGTGTCCACCTATTGGCAGCGTTTCTCATCTGATGCTGAAACTCGTGTAAAATTGAAAAAAAAAAATATTATTCAGAGTTATTTAGAGTTTTTCAGAAGAGTATAGTGTCAGAGACAAGTGAAAGCTTCATTTAAAAAAAAAAAATGTTAAACTGTATTTATTGTCTTATAGTAATATCGTACAGTACATACAGTCCATGACACCATTATCAAGTTTTAGTGACCTTGTGACATCTACTATGCTGCCTGTAGCTGTCCATTATTTTCAATATGCCACACATTCTGACAAGAGCATATTCAACATCAATTTTACATCATATGGAAACTATGCATTCCAAAATCCATCCACCATTACCACTACAACAACCCTCCTCTTCAACTATATATATATATATATATATATATATATATATATATATATATATAGAAGCTATCTATATATATATACATATATATATATATATATATATATATATAGCTTCTTCTTTGTTGAATTTGCATGTTCTCCCCGTGTTAGCGTGGGCTTTCTCCGGTTCTCCGGTTTCCTCCCACAGTCCAAAGACATGCAGGTTAATTTTTGACTCTAAATCGCCCGTAGGTGTGAATGTGAGTGTGAATGGTTGTCTGTCTCTATGTGTCAGCCCTGTGATAGTCTGGCGACCTGTCCATGGTGTACCCTGCCTTCGCCCAATGTCAGCTGGGATTGGCTGCAGCCCCCCCCCCCCGACCCTTAATAGGATAAGCGGCTACGGATAATGAATGAATGAATAAAAGGTTGCCAAATTTAGTAAAATTTCTCTTCTTGTTTTTTTTTCAGAGAGAATTTAATTTTCTCTCGTTCCAAGTGTTTCTTTACATCCCTCATTAGATTTGAATGTGTTGGTGCAGTTCTCTGTTTCCAACTGAGTAAGATCAATCTTTGCACCAGTAGGCTGACAAATGATACCAAATTATATTTCATACTGTTTTTTGCTATGTTAGAGTCTATGCATAATTCTTCATAAGGTCTGAAAAATAGTGCTCCAATAATTTGATATCCGCTTGCAACAAATGTTTTTTCAAAGTCAAGAGCTATCATATAAACTTGTACCACTGTTTTAGCAATACTGTCCTTCAGTGCTCAGTGAAAGGTGACAGTATATCAAGATCTCTTCTTAAGAAAAACTTACTCTATAAGCTATTAATAGCTACAAATTGTGCACATTATTTTACACTAACAACTTGTAGACTGTGAGTGAGAATCCCTCACAGTCCATGTTTAGTTAAGTTATAGTGTGACAGTGCAGTTAAGAGTAGGGACTGTTGTTGGCGGTGTGTTCAAGGGCACTCTGATATCTGAGACTTCATAATCTGCTGCTGTTATAAAAATGAAATTCAGGAGATAAACAATATGCAAACATAGAGGCTGGAATATGTAAATTTGACACATCATAAATAGTTCAGATAATTCTTATATCTATCTATATTCTCTCAATACTGTCTGACGTCCTGTCTGTGGCTCGCAGCTCCAAGCCCATTGGTTCCTACTGAAGACGTAAATCTTTAAAAACACCTCACAAATATATAGTTACATGTTTAAAAAAGTCTCAGTAATTTCCTAAAACAGCTGGTCACTATAGTTTCTATCAAACAAACAGGAAGAAATATTTTGTGTTTTATGCAGTTGTTGGGGACTATTTTCAGTGGCGGATTAATCCACATTTGCTGCTCTAGTGAGTATTTGTGGCAGCAGGACGGTGTGTGTGGGATTGAGTTAAAATAAACTACAGTGTGTGTGTTCATGGTGATGAAGGAACATGTCACCCGGTGACGCAGTGAGGCTCATTGATGTGTTTTTAATAGAGCTCTATGGCACAGTGGAAGAAGATATATCAGGCTTTAATACACACACAATACTAGTTAGTAGATACATTCACTGTTGGTTTGAGTCTGAACATGTAGAGAAACAGAATTTCACCAGAATTATACCTAAATATTGTTTAATACCTGCAACATTAATGTCGCAGGCTAGCAGA
Source organism: Sebastolobus alascanus (assembly GCA_916701645.2). NCBI lineage: Eukaryota > Metazoa > Chordata > Actinopteri > Perciformes > Sebastidae > Sebastolobus > Sebastolobus alascanus. The sequence goes on from CAKAOJ020000125.1 coordinate 857,041, forward strand.
TATTTAAAAATGTTTTATTATTTAGATTTAGTCTCCAGATATTTCTGCAGCTTATACAGTTGACAGACAATGAACCTGAATGTAAAGAGGTCAAACACAGCATGAACCTGACAGCACAGTCCGGCCGGTCGTCCATTGTGAGCTCTGCAGTGAAGCTCTGAGTCAGCAGAATCAGTATGTGATGGTAAAGACTCGTCAGCAGTTAGTAGAGAAAGCAGCTGAACCAGCTGCTGCTGTGACAATAGAGACGGAGAGTTTGTGTGGAGGCAGCTGAAAACCTGAAAACACCTCCAACATGCTGCTGCTGCTGCAGGAGGCAACACTGAAACAATCCCTACTCTCTGATTTATCTTCTCTTCTTAACAACTCCATTTTTATAGTGGCCCATTTCAACCAGAAAAATACAAAAATAAATGAAATGTAAAACGTCTTCATTATGAGATTTTGTAAGTCAAAATTCCAAATTGAAATTATTTGATGCAAAATTGAAATTTCAAGACATTACCTCAAAATGATGAGATGTTGATGAGACATATTTACGACTTACTAAATCTAAATTAAAAAATGATAAATTTAATTTACAAAATAATAAATAGACATTGCAAAATAAATCTTAATTACAAAATGATAAATCTAAATTACAAAATCATAACTTTAAAGGTACTGTTCGTAACTTCTTACACGTATAAATCATTGCGGGTCGGTGTCCCATGCGCGCTCGCGTGTGGCTACACTGTTCAGACTCAGCCTCAAACACAAACTACACGGAAGCACCAAAACTGCAAAGTTATATCTAGTGAAGCCCGTCTTTCAAAAAGGTGTTGGCCGCGGTCGGAGGACGCGGGGGGGACCGTAGTCTTGGTCTCCAGGACCGGAGTCTCTGCTGTACTCTGCCTGCTTGCCTTCACTCACACACCGCGCTCGTTCTCACTCGCTCCACCTCTCTGCACGCGGGCACACTACACACTGCAGAAGAGTTAGTTTAGCTCTGAGAATATCTAGTGAATGTACAGTCGACGTTTGTGCAGAAATAAATGCTGCAGCTCCTCCAGACCGACAGAGGTTTCCCGTGTCTTGTGAAGTGACGGGGCTCTGCAGAGAGTTACGTTATCGTCTCCGACCAGGTGTCGGTGTCCCCCCCCCCCCCCCCCCCACACCCGTTCCCTCCGGCGGCGGTCGGGAGGCTGAAGCAGGAAAAGCCAACACTAGGATCAGCATTGATTCATGGAAAGACCTTCGTCAGGTCAGCTAACATTACTGCCAAGCAGGTGAAATATAGAGTGATATTGTGGTTTTAGCTGACGTGTCTCGTCTCACTGTTTTTACAGATGCTCGCTCACATTCAGGTACGGGCGAGCGGAGCAACAGGACGCTGACTGTCGTTGACATTGCGGCCACAAGTGTCGCTGTTACAACCAATTTCTGATTCTTACAAACAGTCCCTTTAACTTACAAAATAATAAATCTAAATGACAAAATGATGAATCTAAATAAAAAAATAATAGATCGAAATGAGGGATGCTAAATCAAAATTTCTAAATAATAAATCAAAATTATAAAAAATAAATCGACAAGACAAAATTCTGAGTTGCTAAATCAACGTAAAAATATTCTGGTAGCGAAGCATCTGCAAGTGCAAACTGGAGATCCTGCCAAGGCTCAGTCAAAATTATGAGACACTAGAACAAAAAAATAATGAATTCCTTTTTGTAATTTGTTGATTAAGAATGAAAAATAGCTGCTTACACCTTTGATAAAGTGAATAAGTTTTGCATTTATAATTTTTAATCTAATATTTTGTTTGCGGCCGTTGATCAGAATAAATTAGTGTGTGAAGACCTCACTGTGGATCTGGTAACTGTGATGGGAATTTTTAACATTTGAAAAAGTAAACCATAAATGATAAATCAAAACATTAATCAGTTGATTAATGAAGAATACAAATATCACTATAGTTGCAGCTCTAGTTCTCTTAGATCCTGTTGGATGTTCAGGAAATCCATCAAACTGACTGTGATGTTGCTGTGTTGTCTCTGACCCCGCCCCTCCTATGTCTGACCCCGCCTCTCACCTGTCTCAGTCCAGAGGAACATGTTGGACTTCCCGCAGCACGTCTCTTCCAGTAAGGAAGTCCGAACGGCGAGCACCGAGGCCGACAAGCGTCTGTCTGAGTTCGACGTGGAGATGAGCATGAGGGAGGACGTCTACCTGAGGATCGTCGCTCTGGAGGTGAGCTGACGCAGAGCTGTCAATCAGCAGACAGAGAGATGTTTGGTTGATAGGTTTGTCATTCTGCTCACAACCGAACTCTCAGGTTTTACCAACGACAAACTCCTTGACAAATGAAAATAATAAAACCATAGCAAGTACAGTATACTCGCAAGTAAACTCACAACCAAAGAATCACCAACCCACAGTGATCCGGAGCATCTATTTGATCTGCTGCCAATTGTGGCCTTTTCTGACTGGACACTTACATTTTTTTTAAATATACTTAAACTCTCTAAATTTGCTATGACAATACTAGAGAACGCACTGGTCGTCACACTAGGTTTGGTGATATTTGACCAATATACTGCTGATCTATAGGCTACATTTTGGTCATAGTGGCACCAAAAGTGCAACAACTTTGTTATGCGAACTCTAAAGGACATGCTGGATGTGCTACTCTGGTTTCTTTTGGAGAATGTATTTGTGATCTAAAGAATCCAAAATGATCATTAAATAGTCTAAAAATGTGACAGCAGCACGATTTGCACGAAATTGTGAATGACAATTACGGAGGGAAAACTGGTGTTATGCCCCGTGTAGAGGTGGCCGAGATACAACATGAACAAGCCTCATCTTCCCAAAGTCCCAGCAGCCACAGAGACAGATTACTGAATATGGTGGCGGTTGAATTTATTTACAGTTTGAGATGAAACCTACATGGAGCTTGATTCAGGTTGAACAAAGGCCAGCAAAACAAATCTAAGTGGGAAGAAAACAAATATAACCTAATGATCTTAAAGAAACCAAGTTACAATCATAGACTGGTCGACGTAGTCACTGTGACGTCACCTATTGATTTGTGGATTGCTGTTTTGAAGCCTCGAGTTCGGCATTTTGGCCGCTGCCATCTTGTTTTTTTGCAACCAAAAGTGACACGAGAGGGTGGAGCTAAGTACAACCGAACGCTGAATAAGACATTTTTAGGCGACCAAAATGTTACAATTAACTTTCATGAACTGGAAACACAATGTGAAAGAGTTAAGGTTCTATAACAAAAACATGGACAACTCCCAGATCGGACAACGCCGTGGTAGCGAACTGTCAATCACAAGGCAGCCACGCCCTAAAGCATCCCCTGCTTTATGGTCTATTTGACTCTAAATGGGACCATAATTTACCAAATGAACATCATGCTGTATTGAAGAAGACTTGAAATGAGCGATTGAGACCATAAACTCATGTTTACAATGTTTACTGAGGCAATAAATCAAGTGAGAAGTAGGCTCATTTTCTCATTTTTGCAACCAGAGGAGTCGCCCCCTGCTGGCCATTAGAAAGAATGCAAGTTTAAGGCACTTCCGCATTGGCTTCAATTCTCAGACCTGGAGGTAGCCCACTGGTTACAATAACTAACCTCTCTAACTAAAATAAAGAGGAAAAAACAAGGTTAACAAAACCTGACAGCCTATCCCTATTACATTCAGAAGAAAAAAGCCCTCAGCGTGGCATAGGCTTCACGTGATGAAAGTTAGGATACAAGTGTGGCCGATTGTGAGATGAGGGAAATTAGTCTTGCTGCTCTGCAGCCATCTTGGCTCCATATAGTTGGCCGTCATCCGAAGGGAGCCAATCACCTGCGGGAGCCGGTAGCTGGCGAACCAATCGCCTCCATGTCCCGGCAAACACCTATACGTGCATGCTTTCACACTGATGGAAGGAAACACGTGCAACAAAATACGACCACAGACTGGATATATGGTGCAACAAATTTGATGATATTTAAAACAATGTAATCCTCTATGTTAGGAACGTGGCATCAGATCTTGGTCACATCAAGGGTTGGTGAACCTAATTTGATGTAATTTGGAGAATATTTTGGTGATGTTTTCCCAAATATTACAGTGTACAATCAAAGATCAGGACAATGTAGCTGCAGAAATCAGTGACTGCTTTTTGACAATTAGGATCCAAAGAATGTTTTTACACTAATTTTGTCTCTTTGAGTAGAAAAACCAGACTAGTTGAAAATACTTCTTATTTCCTTTTATCCAGGATCTGCAGCCTCTCTTTTTCAGTTCTTCTCCAGCTCTCTTGGTTTCTGACGGTTTCCTGTTCTCATGAAGTCTTTCTGTTTCTGTCTGCAGAAGAAGGTGGATGCTGGCAGCCTCAATGCAGAGGCCAAGCGTTACATGGACCGACTGATGAAACTGGGGAAGAGGAACGGCCTCCACCTGCCTAAAGAGACACAAGAGGTGGCCGCTGTGTCCTTATTATTACTCTTTATTTATGCAGGAGAACAAGTTCAACTTCTCTGACCTGTAGACCACCACTGACCCCAGTTATTCCTTATGCAGCAAGATTTAAAACACCAGTGTTTCATTTTAGGAAAGACAGTCCGCATTCATTACTCATAATTTCCAAAATAAAAGATAAAGTCAGCAAAAGTCATTGACCCATTATAAATACTGCTGCAGATTATCAGTTTGTCTAGTCAAAAACGTCCCAATCATTTTTTTGCCCCCGAGCCCTTTAATATTAATTATCTGCTGATATATATTTTTTATACCCCGCGACAACGTAGTCTTGTGTCTACAGTGTGGTCTAGTGGCGCCTTTTGGTGGTTAGAAGTCCAGGGTGCCCAAAATGTTTGAAATTTTGGCCAAAAAATTTGATTTTTTCGACTTCAATTTCGTTTCCGGAGTAGAACTCGAAACCTATTTCACTTAGGAACTTCAAATTTGGTATGATGGTTGACAGTGTGGTCTAGTTGTGCCTTTTGGGGGTTAGAAGTTGTGCCCATTAGTTAATTAGTTAATGCCCATTAATTCCATTAGTTCCAAAAGGGCAAAACCTTTGACCCTTCTTTAGTAGGGGTCAAGCAGTAAGCAGGGGTATGTGAGCCATGCTCACTTTTGCCTTGTTTTAGGGTTGTCAGTCGATTAAATAGTTAATCGCGATTAACCTCAAATTAATCACACATTTTTTATCTCTTCAAAATGTACTTTAAAGGGAGATTTGTCAAGTATTTAATACTCTTATCAACATGGGAGTGGGCAAATATGCTTTTAGTAAATGTATGTATCTATTTACTATTGAATGACAAATATTGTCCAGAAACCCTCACAGGTACTGCATTTAGCATAAAAAAATATGCTCACATCATAACATGGCAAACTGCAGCCCAACAGGCAACAACAGCTGTCAGTGTGTCAGTGTGCTGACTTGTCTATGATTTGCCCAAAACTGCATGTGATTATCATAAAGTGGGCATGTCTGTAAAGGGGGAGACTCGTGGGTACCCATAGAACCCATTTTCATTCACATATCTTGAGGTCAGAGGTCAAGCGACCCCTTTGAAAATGGCCAGCACAGTTTTTCCTCTCCAAAATTTAGTGTAAGTTTGGAGCGTTATTTAACCTCCTTCTCCACAAGCTAGTATGATGTGGTTGGTACTAATGGATATAAACTGTCCTTCACTCTGCTGTAACAGGAGATCAAGACCATCAAGAAGAAGCTGAGCAACCTGTGCATCGATTTCAACAAGAACCTGAACGAGGACACGACGAGTCTGGCCTTCACTAGAGACGAGCTGGGTGAGTCCTGAGCCATCAGACAGTCTGACCTGGTCTTCCTCTCTCTGTGTATTAACACACCTAGTGGTGTTGGTTTCAGGCGGCCTCCCCGAGGACTTCCTGAGCTCTCTGGAGAAGGATGGAGAGAAGCTGAAGGTCACCCTGAAGTATCCTCATTACTTCCCCACAATGAAGAAATGCTTCGTCCCGGAAACCCGCCGGAAGCTGGAGGAGGCCTTCAACTCCCGCTGCAAAGAGGTGAGACAGGAAGTAGATAAACGTCTGTCATCGACTCGGCTTTAAGAGCTTTAGACATTTAAATAGTTTGAGGGTCGGTTAGTGCAGGTTTTGCTTCTCAAATCATGATCATCTCAGCAAAGAATGTATGTTTTTAGAGCAGAGCTGATCACCAGAAGAGTTTGAGTTATTTATAGGTCAGTGTTTGGATTTTATTTCACAGTGAAGAGTCAGAAGATACACATGTGAATTTAAAGAAAACTAAAATAAATATCCAGTCCAAAATATCCATCTTCTTACCCTTCAGGTTACTGTCAGGTTTGCTATTTTATTTTGATCACTGTCATTGGTAACATCATTCTGTTTCTGATGTTGGTGTGTAGTGAAAGAGGGAAAAATAAATTTTGATTACAAAGTTGTAATATTTTGAGAAAAAACATAATATTTCAAGAATAAAGTCCTAATTTTACAAGAAACAGAAGTCCGGATATTATGAGTGTGAAGTTACAGTATTATGAGGAAAAAGTAGTCGTGTGTTAAAATTAGATTACCTGCATATGTATTTTCTGATGAAATGAGAATCATCCTCCTCACTCCACCATAAAAATAGTTTTTCTTCTTTTGTTTTTCTTATGTAGCTTGAGGGACTGCAACTGCATTTCATTGTGCAACCCTGTGTTGTACAATGACAATAAATAAATTAGAAAATGAAACAACAACTCTTTGAATTATCAATTTCGGATTTATTGGTTATTCAAGATATTTTTTGCCTAACATGTCATGGTTCCAGCTGCTGAAATGTGAGGACTCGCTGCTATTTCTCATCGTACATTTTAGTAAATTGAATATTTGGGGCTGTTAGTCGAACACAAAAAGCAGTTTGGAGACGTCACGTTGGGATCTGGAAAACTGAAAAGGGGCATGTTTCACTATTTTCTGATGTTTTAGAGACCAAACAATCAAATGAAAATAGCTGTTTACTAAGTTCCTCAAGGAAGATGTTTTTTTTTATATTCACAGCTTTGTTAAATACTGTTTTAGTTAAAGACAATTCCAGTTTATTACAAATTATTTGGGTAGTTTTGTCCATCATTTGTATCAGTTATAACAATATTGTACTCAAAAAGTTAATATCTGAGAACTGAGAAGATGGTCTGACAGGTTGAGAAACATGAGCAGTAAACTGGAATCATCCATTAAAGGGCTAAACCGTTCCTGTGTGTGTTCTCAGGAGAACTCGGCCATCCTGAAGGAGCTGGTGGAGCTTCGGGCTCAGAAAAGCTCAGTGCTCGGCTTCACCACGCATGCCGACTTCGTCCTGGAGATGAACATGGCCAAATCTGGGAAGAAGGTGGCCGGCTTCCTGGGTGAGTGTCTTTACAGCAAGTTCCACCCGTGTGCTCCGATAACCTGCAGAGAGAGGTGTGTGTTGAAACAAAATGCTTACGAAAGGTAACATAAGAATAATTTCAGCATTATATCAAGAAGTGAACATTAATGATGAGCACTCAACTAAAAGAGAAATAGTTTGGGAACATTTTTTCCAGAAGTCAATGAGATCAGAAACATGAACTCAGCCAGGTTCTCTGTGATTCTTTGATGTGTTACCTGCAGAGGAAACTCCTCTCCTGACTCTTCCTCTCTCTCTGTTGTGTCGTTTCAGAGGATCTGGCTGGTAAGCTGAAGCCTCTGGGTGATGAAGAGCGCTCGGTCATCCTCAAACTGAAGGAGAAGGAGTGTCAGAAGAGAAGTCTGCCTTTCAACGGAGAGCTGCACGCCTGGGACACCCGCTACTTCATGACCCAGGTAAGAGCTGCACGCCTGGGACATTTACAGAGATCAGTTATTGCAAAACAAGATGAGATGAACCTGCAGCAAAGAAAAGTTCCTCCTAAAAAAAACAACAAACCAAAGCCAGACTTTTACATGTTCGATTGATTTATGGATCTACAAAACACACCAACGTGGAGGTGAAACAGTCAACCAAGTTAAGCTGGTTTACTAAATGGATTTCCACTCTAATGAACAATTATATAACAAACATGACAAATATAAGCATTTAAAAGAAAAAAAAAGCTTTGTTTTATCTTTTGTGGCAAGAGCGCCGCTGTGTTGCAGTACTCTAGCCTGCGACGTCACAAGGTTGGTTGGCTCGGCTGAGTTACACAGATACAACGGTAGAGACCGTGAAATATGGAGACTGAGGAGAAAAAGGACAGAAGAAAACAAAATGGGGGACACTATTGCATTGCTCCTGGATGTAAAGATGAGTTTTACAATGTTAAAACCAAGGACAAAACAGTCCATCTCATAAACTGCCACTGAAACGGAGATCAGTAAGTTACTGCAGCACTGGTGAGTGGCACTGAAAGAGCCTCTGACAGGCACCGAGTCCAGCTGCAGCTGGCTGTCTCCCCATCACCCGTCCTCTCCCCTCTCTGATCACCTGTCTCTCCTCCTCTGCTGTCTCATTCAGACCGTTCAAGACAGGGTCACTAAGAAAATAAACACTGAAAGCACTTCTTTATTCAAGATTCAAGATTCCTTTATTGTCACTACACAGAGTACAGCGAAATTTGAAGCAGTCCTGATGGTGCAATCACACATAACAAGTATAAAAGATAAGATAAAAACCTTGTTCAATACAAGTTTAACCTAAACTACTATAAAATAAGTAAATATATATATATATAAAAAATAAGAGTACAAATATTCTGAAGCGTCCTGAAAGTTATAGTGTTTGTTTACGTAACTTGCTGATAGCTTCTGCTAGCTAGCTACCGGCTCAACATTAGCATACCAAACTACTGTCACAAAGTAAAGCTTATCACCAAAGCAAATACTAGAGACATTATCGGCCTAATGTTACCTGTGTTCTCCCTTAACTAAACAACTAACTATATAGTTAGTTATTCAGTTAGTCTCCATCTTTCACAGTCTCTACCATTGTATCTGCGTAACCATTCTCGTGATGTCACAAGCTAGAGTACTGCAACATGGCGGCGCTCTTGCCACGAAAGATGAAACCAAGCTTTTTTTGTTCTTTTAAATGCTGACATTTGTCATGTTCGTTATATAATTGTTCATTAGAGTGGAAATCCATTTAGTAAACCAGCTGAACTTGGTTGACTGCTTCACTTCCACTTTAAGGGATAATTAGTAAGTAAGTAAGAACACTTAATTCCAACTTGCCCCCAAGATGTTAAATGTTAATTAAAAAAATATACAATTTAAAAATTAAATTACATCAGTACAAACGAAACCAGAAAATAAACATCAACATTAAACATGACAAAACAAATGAATGGCTCAGGTAAAATTCAATTAATTTTTTAGACTCAAATACTTTTTAAATTAATTCATTTGTTAATTGCCCCCTAATGTTTTTCCTCCTCCTCTTGTTCTCCCTCCTACTCGTCCCCTCTCTGTCTTTTTTCTCCTCCTATTCTCATCATCCTCCTCTTCTTTTCCCTCCTCCTCCTTCTCCACCTCCTCCCCCCCCTTTCTCTTTTTCCTCCTTCTCTTCTTCTCCCTCGTCCTCCTTCTACTTTTTTCCTCTTCCTCCTCACCCTCTTCTCCCTCCACCCCCCCTTTGTCTTCTCCCTCCTCCTCCTCCTCCTTATTTTTTCTCCTCCTCCTCCTCCTGCTCCTCTCAGGTGGAGGAGACCCAGTACGCCGTGGATCAGAACCTACTGAAGGAGTACTTTCCTATGGAGGTGGTGACTCAGGGTCTGCTGGACATCTACCAGGAGCTGCTGGGTCTGTCCTTCAAGCTGGTGGACGGAGCCCCCGTGTGGCACCCGGACGTCACTCTGTACTGTGTGAAGGACCGCAGCAGCGGTCAGGTGGTCGGCCAGTTCTACCTGGACCTCTACCCAAGGTGAGGCCTCGGCTGGCGGGGTCACAGGGCGGTACAAAGCTCCATATTTATTTAGGTTAAATGTGTGGATGCAAGTCTCCAGATGTCCCCTCCTCTTCCTTCCTCCCCTCTTACATCCTCCTCCTCTTCCTCTTCTTTCTCCTCCTCCTCCACCTCTTCTCATCCTCTTCCTGTTCGCCCCCTCTAACCTCTTCCCACTCCCTCCTCTTCTTCTCTTCTTCCGTCCTCCTCCACCTCCTCCTCCCTCCCCCTGCTCGTTTTTTTCCTCCTCCTCCTCGTCCTCCCCCTCTTCATCTTTTTCCTCTGCGTCGTCTTTTTCCTCCTCCTCCTCCCTACTCTTCCTCCTTCTCCCTCCCTCCCTCGTTGTCCTCCCCCTCTTCATCTTTTTCCTGCTGCTCCTCGTACTAAATGTGTAGATGCGAGTCTCCAGGTGTCCTCCTCCTCTTACTCTTCTTCCCCTCTTCCTCTTCCTTCTCCCTCCTCCCTCCTCTTCTCCTCCTCTTCTCCCCTCTTCCTTCCTCCTCCTCTTCCTCTTCCTTCCTCCTCCTCCTCCTCTTCTCCTCCTCTTCCTGTTCGCCCCCTCTAACCTCTTCCCACTCCCTCCTCTTCTTCTCCTCCTCCTTCCCCTCTTCCTTCCTCCTCCTCTTCCTCTTCTTTCTCCTCCTTCTCCTCCTCTTCCTGTTCGCCCCCTCTAACCTCTTCCCACTCCCTCCTCTTCTCCTTTTCTCCTCCTCCTCCTTCCCCTGTTAGTCTTTTCCCTCCTCTTCTTTCCTCCTCGACCTCCTCCTCCGCCCAACTCTTCCTCCTTCTCCCTCCCTCCCTCCCTCCTTGTCCTCCCCCTCTTCATCTTTTTCCTCCTCCTCCTCCTACTAAATGTATAGATGTGAGTGTCCAGGTGTCCTCAGTGTCTTCTCTCCCACCTGTCCCCTGCAGGGAGGGGAAGTACGGTCACGCCGCCTGCTTCGGCCTGCAGCCCGGCTGTCTGCTGCCTGACGGCACGCGTCAGATGTCGGTGGCGGCCATGGTGGCCAACTTCAGCAAGCCGACCGCCGACGCCCCGTCGCTCCTGCAGCACGACGAGGTGGAGACGTACTTCCACGAGTTCGGACACGTCATGCACCAACTCTGCGCTGAGGTGATGAACCACAGTGTTGAGCTGACCTGTCTCTGTTGCTACACCTGTCAAGCTTTTCATGTCAACAGTTTACAGTAATAACGATTCAGACTTACCATCGAAATTCTTAGTAATTTCTGAAACAACGAGTCCTTGATTTCAGACAGAAGCAGCTTCTTATTTTTGGCTGTTGACCAGACAACCACAGATCAGCTGGTTTCTAAGTGTCGGTGTGTTTGCAGGCGGACTACGCCATGTTCAGCGGGACTCACGTGGAGCGGGACTTTGTGGAGGCTCCGTCTCAGATGTTGGAGAACTGGGTTTGGGAGCGGGAGCCTCTGCAGAGGATGTCCAAGCACTACAAGACCGGCAACGCAATCCCAGAGGAGCTGCTCGACAAACTCATCAAATCCCGCCTCGCCAACACCGGTAGGTACCACACAGGAAGTAGTACTTTTATACCCAGCTCTACTACCACTCAGTCTCAATAACTGGGTTACAACACATAACGTAACTGTGACTCTCCCGCAGGCCTGTTTAACCTGAGGCAGATCGTTCTGGCTAAAGTGGATCAGGCTCTGCACACCAGGAACGGACTCGACGCCGCAGAGGAGTACGGACGCCTCTGTCAGGACATCCTGGGAATCCCTTCTTCATCAGGTCACTTTTTAAATACTTCATATACTGTACATTCTTCCACACAGCCAGGCTTCCTTTTTCTCTGGTTAGGCTGTCAGCTGTAACTCACTAACTCAGTTTGAGAACATGACGATGCTCCCAAATATCAGTGTCGCTCCTCAACTGATGATTCAAAACATTGATGTAGATCTACTCTGAAGCCCTCAGGTCTAAGCCCATCTCATCGGACAGAATGGGGCTCCACCTGGTGGCACTCTGCAGAACTACAGTATAACTACAGCCAGTTCAGTGAAGATGCACTGACATTTTGATCTGAAACATTTTATATTCCAGCAGAAATTAAGGCAGTATCAGTGTTTTTCCTACCGTTATATTGGGGGAGCGGCCCGCCCCGCCCCGCCTACCGGACCCTGACCCTATCGTTCACGCCTGATCAACGAGGAATTATTGATTTGTTTTTTTTATAATAAATACAAATTAGGGCTGTCAATCGATTAAAATATTCAATCGCATGATTGTCCATAGTTAATCAAGATTAATCGCAAATTAATCGCACATTTTTTATCTGTTCAAAAATGTACCTTAAAGGGAGATTTGTCAAGTATTTAAAACTGTTATAAACATGGGAGTGGGCAAATAAACTTGCTTTATGCAAATGTATGTATATTTTTTTATTTTGGTAAATCAATTAACAACACAAAACAATGATAAGTATTGTCACAACCTGGCTCTCAAAGCCATGACAAATAGAGAAACACAACGTGGTAACGCTTAAATCAATGAATTTATTTAACAAAAGTAGATTAAATTATGCTGAACACAAGGATAAAAAGACATGGAGTGTGAATATCAGTAGTGTCAGTAGTGTAAGGTGTGCATGTAGAGTGTAAATGGTGTGTGCATGTTGTAAAATGTATAAAACAACAAAAGACTAACCAAAGATAACAGAAGGCTGCCACATGCCCTGCGATGGTGTCTGCGGGGAAAAGAGAAAGAGAGAGAATGAGACATGAGCTTAAGCTTTATAGGCTGTGAGCGCCGGGCCCAGGTGTTCCCAGAAGGCCCTAATGGTAGGTTCACTGGAACCCTAACTGTAGTCGACAGCAGGGGTCGCCACAATATTGTCCAGAAACCCTCACAGGTACTGCATTTAACATAAAAAATATGCTCAAATCATAACATAGTAAACTGCAGCCCAACAGGCAACAACAGCTGTCAGTGTGTCAGTGTGCTGACTTGACTATGACTTGCCCCAAACTGCATGTGATTATCATAAAGTGGGCATGTCTAAAGGGGAGACTCGTGGGTACCCATAGAACCCATTTACATTCACATATCTTGAGGTTGGAGGTCAAGGGACCCCCTTGAAAATGGTCAAGCCAGTTTTTCCTCGCCAAAATTTTGTGTAAATTTGGAGCATTATTTAGCCTCCTTCACAACAAGCTAGTATGACATGGTTGGTACCAATAGATTCCTTAGGTTTTATAGTTTCATAGTAGTTTCACTCTAGCTTTAAAACTGAGCCTGCTACAGCCTAAAAATCGCAAGTTGTATTAATGCATTAAATAAATTAGTGGCGTTAAAACGAATTTGCGTTAACGCTTTATTTATCGCGTTAACTTTGACAGCCCCAATAAAAATATAGATATTAAGAAATAAACTTGACATTGAAGGATGTCCCTTAATCATGTGTAGTTCAAGTATTGCGTTTCTGAATGTTGTGTTATATCAGCGTAAAAAGACAAAAAAAAGATTAGATTGTTTATCTTTTCATAGTTGTTTATCTTTCAAAGACCACGCCTTATTTGCTTCAGTTATAGCGTGCCAAGTTGCAGCTTCCAAGCACCGAACAATGTACCAGAGCAACAGGGAAAACTAAGGGAAACGCTGAGTATGATATAAGTAAATAAATGTACTGGACACAAAGTGACCATACATCAATTTGAATAACAAATACGACAAAAAATGAAAGTCTGTTTCTGTGTGACATCTGGGGGATAAATCCTGCTCATGAAAAAGTGAATTTTACTCTGAGGTGTCTGGTAATAAGTTTTCTTGTAGTTGGACAGTCGGTGACACTCAAACAGTAACAGCAGCAGCAATAGAAATAGTAGAAACTCTAAAAAAACAAATTGCTCCCTGGTTTCCATCTTCTGATCCCTCTGACCTTTGAACTCTCCGTCTCTCTCTCTGCAGGAACCAACATGCCGGCGACCTTCGGGCACCTGGCTGGCGGTTACGATGCTCAGTACTACGGTTACCTGTGGAGCGAGGTGTTCTCCATGGATATGTTCTTCGCTCGCTTCAAACAGGAGGGAATCATGAACCCGAAGGTCAGAGAAAAATAAAATAACGTACAAAATAACCAGCAGGTGAAATGTATGATGGGTAGGAAAATGTCAGCTGATTTCTTATAAACAAACTGATGGAATCTGACTGAACCAAAACAAGCAAGTAAAGCTAAGTCAGCTAAGTAAATTACTCAAGTACTGTACTTAAGTACAGTTTTGAGGTACTTGTACATTACTTGATGTATTCTTGTAGTTTAAGATAAAACTTCCGCGGGGGTAAATTTACAAGCTACCCAGTAGAATATAAAGTAAATAAAATTAGCTCCACCTTTAGCATCTGCAACATTAAAGTGATAATAACACATTCCACATAGCTCTGTGTACGTATGCGAGTCAACCGGAAGTTCTGTGTTCGCAAATCTCCTTCCGTTTTTTTTTTTTGGTCCGTAATTTGCCTCGAGTACGTTGAAACATTTAACTTTTGCGGCAGATTACGGACAGACCGTATGCACTGTGTGTGGAATTGGCAAATTAATAACTGATTGATTAATGTAGCTTTATTAATAATTTTTTTTTCCAAGTGAAAAGTTCAACGGCATATTTAGCAGTTTTGTGAAATATTTTAAGACATATGAACCACTATGCATGCACTCTATATGTTACAAATCTAGCATGCTTCCAAACTTATCTAAATATGCCATCGAAATTTTCACTTGGAAAAACTTTAACGTGACTCCTCTGACTGAATGGCGAAAAACAGACAAAATGAACTTCTCTCCCATATCTGCGGTGCCGTATCTACCCTTTCGTAAAGAGATGCATTTCCTTGCATTGAACACCAGGGGGCGTAATTCGCCAACTATGTGGATTTACAGACACAAAACAAAACTGTGTGGAAACGAGGTGTAAAGCATCAATAATTATAATCCAATAATATTCTGAAATGGGCCATTCTGCATAATGAGTACTTTTACTTTTATCACTTTAAGTATATTTTGATGCTAATATTTTTGTACTGTAACTTAAGCATGTACATTTTGAATGCAGGACATTTACTTGTAACAGAGTATTTCTATACAGGTCTGATAAGAGCGTCACAACTGGTCAGACCATATTGGATCAGCTGGTGTTAATAAAATCAGTCTGTTTCTATTTTGGTAGAGAAAAACTTCAAAACTGAATATTTTGTGGTATTTTGGGGATATGTGTAGTAACATTGATCAGTGCGTTCTCCTTTTAGACTGCCAAGATGTTAGTTGAAAATAACTGCATTAACAATGCATTACATGGGAGGCCTGTTCCAGCTTAACATGCGGAGCCTTTTCACTAAAATAGAGATACATTATAATCGAGTAATAATGTAGATGTAGGATTTTTAAATGCATACATTTATAATGTAGATGTTGTTATTATATTGTTTATTAGGATAAGATCAAATTTGATTGTGCAGCAGTTGCAGTACAAAGTAGGAAAGAGTGCAAATATAAAGAGTACAAATAAAACAAAATATAGAAAATGACAGTGCCTCTGACTGTTTGACCTTTTGTAAAATCAATATTTAGGTAAACCCTCTCAGATGTTTCAGATGGATATCGGTTTTATCAACTGTAGCCTAAAGAGACAGGACTTCAGAGTAGATTTTGACTAACTGTGAATTGCCGTCTCCTGATTGGTCCTCCAGGTGGGTCTGGACTACAGGAAGTTCATCCTGCGGCCCGGCGGCTCCGAGGACGCCGCCGAGATGCTGAGGAAGTTCCTCGGGCGGGAACCGAAACAGGAAGCGTTCCTTCTGAGCAAAGGACTGACGGTGGAGCAGGACGCCAGCACGCCGTGTCCCTGCTGACCAATCACAGCAGCCGTCTCCACACCCCCACCAGTGACAACGGACTGACGTTTTCTAGAAAAAACAGTAAAATGTTACCCAACGTGGAAAAAAATGAGCATAAATAAAATGATTAGAGTTGACGTCTTGTGTGTCTGAATAACTGATGTTACATGAAAACAATTAGTGACAGTAAAGGTCTTCTTCAACGTTTGTATCCGACCCAAAAATGACTCCTGACGATCTCATCCAAACCGGACACGGACCGGTTCATTTAAAAATAAAACACAGACCAGAACCCGAAGTCCAGATCTTAAACACTTAAAGATCTCCAACTCCAGTGTCTTAAAACACTCACTCATTTACAGATGTGACTGGTCCCAAACCAGCTCACGATCCGGGACACTTCAGCATTCAGCAGCGCGTGAAATCTGCTGTGTGGCCATTACCTGAGAGTTTTATCTGCATGTTTTTAATTTAGTAAGTGTCCACAATGAAATACGGATCAAAAAAGTCTAAATTTTCTGTTTGTTTTTGCTTTTATGCTCAAGTTAAAGGTGCTAAATGTGAGCATTACTATTACCTCTGCACGGCTCACATCATCTCAACATGGCGATAGCTGAGTCAGCGGCGCCTTTGGTCAGGACAGCTTTATCAACTGTAACCGCCGTATGAGAGGGGGCACGTGGATGTGGCACGCTCACATGCACTAAAAGGCATGCAGCTCCAGACTTTATACCCTATGACATCACAAGTTTGAGACTTACTGCTCTGGTTTCTGGCTTTGAGAGAGAGAGGAGCTCATGTTCACAAATATTGACTGAACTTTACTAGGCCATGGAAATAACATATTGGAATTCTTAATTTAGGTGGCTTTCCCCTTTAAAGTCTGCCAAATGTTCAAGATTTGATACCATTTATGGTCTGCATTTTTAGTAATGTATTTACAAGAAGATGGTGAGCTTCAGACAGTCCACATACTGATGGGAGTATGAAGCATCAGCAGGTGACAAAGGTGGCGTCTTCATGCTGATGTAACGTCCTCAGAGAGCTGCAGGTCAACAGCTCTGCTTTAGAAAAAAACAGCCTGAAGGTAAAACTGCAGAACAAACAGATTCACAGGACGGAAAGCAGATTTAACATCATCAAAAACAACTCCTCATCTGCTGTTTCTGTTTGGGATCATACTACTACTTGCTGCAGAGAGATCCTGTAAATCAGTTCTCCTACAGTTAAAATGTAGGTGAAGCCTCTAAATAACAGCACTTAACTCCAAGTGAATTCTAGATTACTGCTTCACAACCTTCTTTACCTTTGACCCCTCATGCAGGCTTTATATCTATGAGCTGTGATCAGTTTCATTAAGAATAAGATTTAGAGGCCTGAGGAGGTAAAACTGTTCAGTATTTCACAAGATAAAAGTCTGAAAATTGAACCTATATTTGAGTAGCAGAATTTTGTTTTTGCTTGTGTCTCACAGCGGTAATAATCTTGTGACAACTTACATTTATGAATTTCATCAATGGAGTCTGGTCCCCACCTGGTCCTGATCCAGGACTGGTGGTCATCTACTCAGTGACTTCTCAGTGACCTATAAGGTGGAAAAACACAGCGTTAGGTGGGTGTAAATTAAAGCAGCAGTGGGTAGAAATCGAGCAAATATGATTAAAAAAAGTCATTTTTATAAAACGGTTACTATATCCTGAAAGTAGTGCATGAGAGAGGTAATCTGGAAAAAATCGTGTGCCTCTGTGTCCTTCGGTGTCCTCCGCTGCTCCTAATGGCATCTGCAAGATTTCACAGACCGGAGGAAAACAACCAATCAGAGCCGAGCGGGAGTCTGCTATCCAGCTGCCATCTCTGAGTAGCTGTCAATCACTTGCGAACTCCGATCAAACGGTCAAACTAAGCGGCGTTGATCAAATATATATCAATATTCTGTTACTGTAATGCCTACACTGTTAAATATTGTCCTGTAAATTAACAGTAAAATACTGGCAGTAGTGTTGCCAGTAGTTTACTGTTAATTTACAGTAGTCCTACAGTAATCAACTTTACAGTATGCTACTGTAATAATACTAAATGCAGAATTACAGTACATTGCTGTATTTTCTAGATTTAACAGTAGACTACTGGCAGTAGGGTTGCCAGTAGTCTACTGTTTTTTTTCTACAGTTGGCTTACTGTAAATTTAATTTGATTACTGTTATAATACAATATACTAAAACACTGTATGATGCTGTATTTTATTGAATGTAGTGGCAGCAGGGTAGCCACTACAATATTGTTTTTCTATATTAGCAATGGAATTTCACCATAAGCCCAAATACAGTGGTCATTTTTGTAAATAGAGTGTATTACTGGCAGTACTGCCTTTTCTGAGACCTTGAATAGCAATTTTAATGTGATATCCTAAACAACATATATGGATGATTTTGTTAACTAAAATGACTGGACGCCAAAACAGGAACAGGCTTTTGAAGATCTGAAGGCTTCGCTGGTTCATAGTGTCGTCCTTGCACATCCTGACTTCACACGTCCCTTCCTGCTGTCGACTGATGCATCCTTGGATGGCATAGGTGCTGTTCTGTCTCAGATTCAGGAGGGTGAAACACGAGCTCGACCCATTGCTTTTGCCAGTAAGTCATTATCTCAGTCCCAAAAGAACTACCCAGCACACCGCCTTGAGTTTCTGGCCTTGAAATGGTCGGTTTGTGACAAGTTTAGTCACTGGCTGAAAGGTCACAATTTCACAGTCTGGACTGACAACAACCCGTTGACTCACATCCTCACGAAACCAAAGCTGGATTGTTGTGAGCAACGCTGGGTAGCCAAGTTGGCGAGTTATGACTTTGATATCAAGTATGTCCCAGGCCCGCAGAACGTGGTAGCTGATGCCCTGAGCCGTGTGCCATTTGTCACGGAAAATGTCAGCCACAGACTGCTCGCTGAACCTTATGCTGGTCTTCTTGCTGGGGTCAAAGATATGTCCAGTATTTCTGTTCAAAATGCCTTCCGGTCATCAACTGGTCACAAGGAACCCTCTCCAGTAAGTGACTATGCCCAGTCTGCGTGTAGTCCACTTCGCATGCAAGCTCAGTCTGTTGCAAAGGAGGATGTGTCTGCTGTGCTACACTCATGCATTGAGTGGGATGCTGGTCCAAGAGCCCGTGCTGTTGAAGTGCTGCAGTACCTACCTCAGTTGGTTCCCCCTGGGCTGGACGCCCTGCCTGCCTACACTGAGAAAGACCTCCGTGATAAGCAGCTGGAGGATAGAACTCTCTCTCGTGTTCTATCTTATGTTGAGAGACGTCGGCGGCCATCTAGGAGAGAAAGGTTTAAGGAGTCTGTCTCTGTCACAAGATACTTGAAGCACTGGGAAAGACTCACTGTGAGCAATGGTGTCCTGTACAGGGTTTCAAGGGACCAGAGAACAAAAGCAAAGCGTCTCCAATATGTTGTCCCTGACTCACTCAAGGCTGAGGTCCTGCAAGGGATTCACGATGGAGCTGGACATCAAGCTCAGTCCAGGAGCCTCAATCTGGCGAGACAGAGGTTTTTCTGGCCGAACCTTGACAGAGACGTGAGAGATCACGTTCGTCATTGTCGACGATGCATCGTTAGCAAGACAGTTGAGCCTGAGGGTCGGGCTCCCCTGGAGACCATTACATCAACTAGGCCACTTGAGCTGGTATGTATTGACTTTTGGTCAGCTGAAGACTCCAGGAACAAGTCTGTGGATGTCTTAGTGATAACAGACCACTTCACACGTATGGCTCAGGCGTTTCCATGTAAAGATCAGACAGCTAAGCAGGTAGCGAGAGTTCTCTGGGACCGGTATTTCTGCGTCTTTGGGTTCCCGGAAAGGATACATAGTGACCAAGGTGCTAACTTTGAGAGCCACTCGATAAGTGAGCTAATGAGAGTTTCCGGCATCAGGAAATCGCACACAACCCCCTACCATCCGATGGGAAATGGGAGTGTGGAACGTTTCAATCGCACCTTGGGTGGTATGATCCGTGCTTTATCTCCTGAAGAAAAGGCTGAGTGGCCGCGACGTTTGCAGACACTGACATTTATGTACAACTGCGCGGCCCATGAGACGACAGGATACCCCCCCTTTTACCTCATGTTTGGCCGGGTCCCCCGCTTACCTGTTGATGTCCTGTTCCGTACTGTCCTTCGTGACTCTGCGGTCACAGGCTATGATAAGTATGTGACGTGTCTCGCAGATGACCTGAAAGAGGCGATGGTGATTGCCCAGGACCATGCTGCGAAAGAGCAGAATAGGCATGCTCAGCTGTATAACAGGAGAGTGAAAGGATCCAACATTGAACTCGGTGACAGGGTTCTCTTGGCCAACAGGAAGGAGAGAGGTAAAAAGAAGCTCGCTGATCGGTGGGAATCAACCATCTACACTGTGGTGAACATTAATGCAGAGACGCATACATACAGGATCTGTGACACTGTCACTGGACAGGAGAAGGTGGTCCATAGGAACCTGCTGATGCTGGTCAATTTCCTCCCTATTGGGGACACATGTGACATGTCTGATCTGGCTTCATCCATGCCTATTACAGGCTCCTCCACTCCAGAGACTGATGATGCGAGAGTGGCAGGAGACACCTTGTTTGAAGACGAGAGTGAGACTCCTTGTGTTGCTGGTGAAAACCTTGATGACGAAAGTGGCAGAAACTCACCTGTGACTGTGGGAGCCGGACAGGGCCCCTTGACTGATCCAGAGCCTATGGATTCTGAGAGAAGAACCATAGAGTGGATTACACAGCTGTCTGTGCCAAGTCTGTCAGCGGCGGACTTTACTGACATGACAAGTATGACCTCTGACCCCCAAAGTGCCTCAGTCACACCTGTGGGTCACACGACAAATCAGCCTGTGACTGCTGTGGACGCTCCAGCACATGTGAGACAGCCTGACACTGCACTCGACACCTTGACACAGACTGACAATACTGACACTTTGCACACTGTTGCTCTGACTTCACCCACACTCTGTGGTCGTTCGTCTGCACAGACCCAGGTCAGGTCAAGATTTGGTCGCCTAGTCAGGCCTGTTAGCAGACTCATACAGACCATGTCAAGACAAGTTGTTGTCAAGGATAAGTTCAATGTTAGAGATGTTTGCAAATCTGTGTTGCAGGGTTTTGCTGACTAATCCCTTGTTCAGCAAGCCTACGCCTTTGTCAGTCTGACCATTTTTGTGTGATACCCCCCCTTTCTATATTATTAGTGTTGTCACCAACCTGCACTGCACAGTTTATTGGGGTCTTGCGGGGTGTAGAAGGCACCCTGTTGCAAGTTGTTGGATGAGGGATAAGCGCTACTCTCATGCCACTTCATCCTTATGGGATACATTTGATGTTTGTTTCTTGACGTTGAGTCTGACCCTTTGTAATATGTCAAGTTTTAGTATTTTTTTTATTGTGCGTATTGTGCAGATGATGCTTCATTTCGCTAAAATTCAGTGGGGGTGGGTGTAACAGAGTCAAAAATGCTAATTATTAAGTCTGATTTGAACTTTATATTTGACAGTTTTATTTCTTTTATTTTGATTATGTTGAGTATTTGTGAATTTTATTTCTATGAGTCATTTTTATTTACTGTAAGGTTTCCTTTTGGAAATCGCCTTTTGTGCACTGCGAGGCTTCTGTACCTCCTGGCTTTCCGTAGCTCCTTCCGTCCGTTCCTCACAGTGATGTTTTGTACTGCTGAGGGTAGGTTATATGTGAAAAATACGCTGCGCTATTTTATTATTTACGTTGAAAATATAGTCGTTAAAGTTATAACCGTCGATGTATAATATTCACGTTGTGTTCATGCCATGTTACCCAGTTGGTTGGTTTTGTTTGTGACGGTTTAATATAAGTTTAAACTATGTTTTGATGCGCCGTTTTTCGCGCCATTTCTAATACAGCGTATCGCTGTGTCATAAGACTGGAATAGCGCTGCGGGGATTTCCGTGTATAAAATCTGTTGTTTTGCGTGTTTAGGGAGCTGAGGTACAGACGACAGAGACTGGAGGACAGTTATAGAGTATATTTGTCTTCCACAGGTATATTTAATGTTTCTGATTTTTGTTATTTGGATGTATTCGAGTGAGCTCGACAGTGATGTTTTGTACTGCTGAGGGGAGCTGAGGTACAGACGACAGAGACTGGAGGACAGTTATAGAGTATATTTGTCTTCCACAGGTATATTTAATGTTTCTGATTTTTGTTATTTGGATGTATTCGAGTGAGCTCGACAGTGATGTTTTGTACTGCTGAGGGGAGCTGAGGTACAGACGACAGAGACTGGAGGACAGTTATAGAGTATATTTGTCTTCCACAGAAAATAAATACTGGGAAAAGAACTGAAGTGTGGCCTCCTTCAATGCCCTGCATACCTCCGTTACACATGCTCCACACCACTGATTTACTGATTTCTACACGCTATATTGACTTACTGTTGTGTTTTGTAAAAATAAATCAAGTGTTCTTTTGCCGCCACCTCGTGTCTGTTTCCCTCTGCGTCGCAGCCTTTGAGCCAGGCTGTGACAATACATAGACAAGGCTTTAGACAGTCCGAACAACTGACGTAGTATAAAGAGCGACAAAGTCTGTGTAAGGAGGAGGTCGGGGTGGATGGATGAGTCAAACAAACACCGGACTTTCACCCAGGTGACTGTTGTTCATGTCCCGTGGGAAACCAAAATCCACTTTGACTAATTTTAAGAAGAAGTACAAGAAGGCACTTTATTGATCCCCTGGCATTTATGTTGTTTGTTATTCAATTGGTAAATGTTAAATTATTTGTTGGAGTTGTTACATGATCAATAATGTGCTTTTGTAAGATGATTGTACTTTATTTGATATTTATATCACGTTCACTGCACTCAAATAGATGATAAAACAAGCAGAAATAATTTTCCTAATCTTTATTGTCCAATTATTCTAATTATTATTATTAGTGTATGGGAGGAAACCGGAGTACCCGGAGTAAACCCATGCATGCACGGAGAGAATATGCAAACTCTGCACAGACAGAGAGGCGGAGCCAGGACCGATCACCAGTCCTTTGTCTGTGCGGCTACAGTGCTAATAATCACTGTGCCACCGTGCAGCCCTCCAACCATCTGTGAATAAGTAGGAGACGTTGTGTTGTCGAATTTGCAGTGACAGAAAATACCAGCAAATTGGTAATTCCCCCTCACACTGCATTGTAGACAGGTTCGCTGGGAGGAAGTATAGTGAACACTCACGGTACACCACACTTCTCCCCAGCAGTTTCCTGTCACCTATAGCAGGGAGGAGGTTCGCCGGGAGGAAGTATGGTGAACCCTCACGGTACACCACACTTCCCCCCAGCAACCCACCCACCCACCCTGTGGTTACACCAGCACTGGTGCCCCACCTGGCCATTTGCTAATATTTTTATCACTGTAAATTCCACAACACAAGTTGAACACAAAGTTCAATTAAGCCTACTTATTCACAGATGGTTGGTTGTTGGAACAAAGACCTTCTCACGCTGAAGACGGTGTTTGCTCCTCTGTGTCCCCATGGACCCTGAAATCATACACACACGTGTAGTCAGGATGACCCCAGTTGCTCTCCACTTGCAACTTCACGTGGCTGAAGGCACCTTTTTCCTGATCCTGAGAGATAGAGAAATGAACAGAGAGAGTTAGTTGAGGAAAAACTGAGAGGATGGGACATAAGGGATATAATAAGTAGCCTATAATGAGGACAGACAAACTGTAATTCTTATGATATATTAGCTTGTGGGTGAAATTTAAAAAATGCATGTGCATGTGTTTCATTGCATGATGTAATACTCACAGACAGTTTGAAAGTCTGCACCGACTCCCCGTCCTGATCATAGAGAAAGGTTCCAAGTAGGGTACCTTCATCCTCGTTAGTCTCCAAGCCCTGGAAGATAGAAAGATAGAGATGCAGTTGAACACCTTGTTGTTCTCCGTGTATGTGACAGTGAAATACACAGGACGTCTGCAGTGGAACAATTTAAAATTTGTGACTTACATAGACAGCAAACATCTTTGGGGCGGTCGAGATGTTGTCAGTGTGCGTCAAGGTCTTAGAAATGTGACCCAGTGTCACATGGGTGATGGTGACCGGGTGGGACAGGGCGAGGACTAAATGTCCACGCTCACCATCAAATGGCCAGCAGCGTCCGGCCACGGTTGGTCCTCCCTGAAGAAAGAAAGAGTATAAAAAAGAGTTTAGATGGTATGTGGTATAACAAAATAGACAGTAAAACAATCCAAACCATTATATAATATTGCCATACCGCCTAGCCATGTGTTTTGTGTGTGTAGTTCCTAGTTCCTACCTGAGTCACAATTCTTGGGTGGTCGCCAAAAAGGCCTGGTCGCCAAAAAGGAATCAGGAAATTCCAGAGAGAAAATGAAGAGGTCGGTTTGCCGTTTTGCCGAGTTTTCGAGGACAAATGTGGTAACACACGGGCCCCTGCACACAAAAACACACACAAAGAAAGTGAGACAACAATCTCAAAACTAAGAAGCACATGTGCGAATCACAATCTGACAGATGAAAATGATGAGCGTGATTTAGATGTCTCACCTTGCGACTCCAGAGCAAAGTTGGGCATATCGTCCCCTTGTGGCACCTCGTTGAACCTCCTCAACCTCTTCACCTCGTCCTGCAACAGTCTCACCTGCCTCTCCAGCTCCTCATATGGGCTCAAGACCTGTAAGTGACAGGAGATTCATTTTAATGGTGCATGTTGACATCATTGTGTGTTTCACATGTAGGTGAGAACATATTTGGGCTAAGATTGTGTTTGTAGGTGCACATTAAGAATAAAAAGAAGTAAAAGAGAAAGCCAAGCTGCTTTTAGGTGTCATACCGTATTCAGCTGGGTTGGTGGGACCGCTGACGCTGAAGGTCCTGAGTCCTCGGAGTCGCTGCTCATGAAGAGAGCCAGGGGGAAGATCACAATTCCTGATGGATGGAGAGAAACAAAGTATTAGAGAAACAGGTCAGGGATGTTTTATTCAAAAGACAGACACTGATGAACAAGATATGATTGTTTGTAGAGGAGAGATCGCTTACCAAGACACAGGAGCAGCAACAGCCAGTGAAATATGCTGCTGGCCCAGCTGGAAACTTCAGGTACAGACCTGACGGTTTTCTTTTTCCTGCAGGCCCTAAAGAGCCTGCTCGCCCAACTGCGCTTGCCCTTGCAGTCAGGCAGACCACCAGCAACAGAAGCCTCAGGTACAGACCTGACAGTTTTTTTGCTGGTGGTCTCTCTCCGACTGTCTAGAGAAAACCACCTAGATTTTCTGTGTAATGAAAATGAGAAAAGAGTGAGAGCTTTGAAGATGTATAATGAAGAACTTATGACTGTTAAACACATACTGTACATAGCCTGTGTAGGACATATACAAGCATGACTGTGGCACACTAAGTCAGCTTACTTGTTCGTAGAAGTCTCCTTGTAGGAGACGACTGGTTCTCCTCTAAGGTTGTAATAACCCGCGTTGGTTAGTCTAGCGCTTCTTCGTGACATGTCTGTAAACCAAACAAGAGAGCAGAGGAGGTTGTCAGTCACTCACTCACACAAGTTATGTCAAACACTTGATTGATGTGTTGATTCAACTAAAGCCATTTTTGAGGTGGTAGTTTGTGTTGGATGAGCCTTTTAACCATCTTCTCTTCTTTTTGTGAATATAGACTGATGTTTATTTTCAACATAGTCATAAAAGTAACTTTTTTATAATTATATTTATAATAAAAATAATTTTATGTATCCTCTTTTTTATTACTTCTCTCAATGTCAATTTTTTAAGAAGTATAAATTCAATCAGTGCTATATTACTGCCTAACCCAGTTGAATATAGGCTTACAGGAACTACCAACATGTGCATGAAAGGAATTAAACTAAACTATTTGACCTAACATCAAGTTGAAAATATGGTTTTGTTTTTTGCACAATTAGAAACTTTGCAGTTATATTAGGAAAATGTACAAAATGGAATTCATGTCCATGACTGGATTACATTTTCTTGAAAGGTGTTTCTAACATTTTGTCAAACTCCATTTGACAAAATTATGAGAAACATCTCTCTCACACAGTCTGAATATGAATCTCCCAAAGGTAGGATTAATCATGTTACATATAAATATTTTCTAACAGAAAAGAGTGTGTGTTTTACATATCTGTGATAGAAAGATAGAAACAATTACTTACCTTCAATTTGCCTGTGCGATATCACTGAGTCAATCAAGAAGTCGAAGTTTTGCGTCTAGTTTTTGTTTCTCAGTGGTTTTGCGATGTGCTCACTGAGAGTCCGGTCAGCTATAAGCGTCTCGAGTTAAGTTCTGATATGAGAGAAGCTGTGAGATACTATTGAAGTCTAAAGAGAATTCCACAAAGACTTTATAAAGAATTCTAGATGACATCACGAAGAAAAAAGAACACGCGCGTGCAGCGACGCCCCGGTAGCTAGGCAACCATCACTGTCACTATAATGAAGGTAATTGGTAACTACACTGTTAAATATTGTCCTGTAAATTAACAGTAAAATACTGGCAGTAGTGTTGCCAGTAGTTTACTGTTAATTTACAGTAGTCCTACAGTAATCAACTTTACAGTATGCTACTGTAATAATACTAAGTGCAGAATTACAGTACATTGCTGTATTTTCTAGATTTAACAGTAGACTACTGGCAGTAGGGTTGCCAGTAGTCTACTGTTTTTTTTCTACAGTTGGCTTACTGTAAATTTAATTTGATTACTGTTATAATACAATATACTAAAACACTGTATGATGCTGTTTTTTATTGAATGTAGTGGCAGCAGGGTAGCCACTACAATATTGTTTTTCTACATTAGCAATGGAATTTCACCATAAGCCCAAATACAGTGGTCATTTTTGTAAATAGAGTGTATTACTGGCAGTACTGCCTTTTCTGAGACCTTGAATAGCAATTTTAATGTGATATCCTAAACAACATATATGGATGATTTTGTTAACTAAAATGCAGCAATAAAACATTCTATGGAAAAGAAGAGGCTTAGCAAGTGTAAGATTACTTTTTTAACCCAACATTTATTTAAAAAATACTCACTTTGATGATATGAACAAACTGAGTTTTGCCATTACAGCTGGATATTTCAAGTATGCATAGATGTAGTACACTGAGAACAGAGCAGCAAGCCCCATCACAAAGGTTGGTTGGATGCCCTCGTATATGACACGAACCTCAAGGCTGATCATCCAGAGTCCAACAGTCACGTGCTCTGTTCAACCTGAAATTTGCAGAGAAATTTCAGAAAGCATCTTGACTTGTGTAAATATCTCTATTAGGAACAACATTCATACCTGGACTACAGATAACTTGAAAGCTCATCTGATATGCAATTTACAGTATGTCAATTCACTGAATACACACCGAGCAGTATTAGATGCGGAGTCAGGGTTAGGGTGAGGGTCCTCTCGACATCGGCCACTGTGGCAGACAACTGTAGGGCACAGACAATAAAACTGTAGTGAGAATAATAGTATTATAAGATGATTTTTAAGATGGCAACAATTCAATGCAATATAAATGAAAAAAGAAGAGAAACAAACTTAGATCTGCAAGCAGATTGAGCCCATCTGTGGTCTCTGTGAAGTGGGCCATCAGCAGCTGGACAACATGGAGAGCCACTTCAGCGCCTCA
This sequence comes from Sebastolobus alascanus, assembly GCA_916701645.2. Lineage (NCBI taxonomy): Eukaryota > Metazoa > Chordata > Actinopteri > Perciformes > Sebastidae > Sebastolobus > Sebastolobus alascanus. The sequence goes on from CAKAOJ020000125.1 coordinate 884,515, forward strand.
CCCTGGGAGAGGACAGTTTGGACATTTTTGTTAGCTTAATTTGTGATATTATGACTCAATAGCATCAATACAGACAACAAATCGCTTCCGCCGAAGACTGAAATATGCCCGTGATATGTCCTTGTAACGTTAACGTTACCTTGATTACCTCTGCCTCAATTGGCTCTGTTATTGGAACAATCTCTCTCGCCCCAGTCGCAATGTCGGACAATAAATGTTTGCACCGCACACATCAAACTTGTGCCAAAAATCAATTTAAAAAAAATTGTCGGTCTTAACGTTTATGTCATCAATATAAACTTACGATTCAAAGTTTGCTTTAGCTTGCTTGTTAATCTTTTAACGTTAGCTAGCTACAATTAGCCATTAGCCAAGAGAGGACAAAATCCCAAACCTATAAGCACAATAATGCTTCTCTCTGCAAATCATCCAACCAAACAGAAACAAATATGACTAAATCGGCCTTACCTACTCAATAATAATAATCGTATAATAAAGTCAATAAAGTGTACTGCCTTACTCTCTAGTTACAGCATGGCAAATGAAGAGGACCACATGGAAGTGCTGAAAGCTAGCTTGCGTTACTGATCAGTCACAGTTTGTTTAGAGATGATAACGTTAGTAGATAAGAAAACATCGCCAGACAGATTAAATATATTTCAATTTACCGTATGATTTGCTCATAAAGTGCAGGATTCAGATGGATAATCCTCGAAAAGAAAGTCAGTTGGCTTCACTCCTGTTCAGCGATCAGTCTCATTGAAATACAGTAGCGTTTCTGTGTTCGCGGTGCTTTCTGCCGTTGATTCAAACATCACCCCCAGAATGCAATGCTATTTACAGTATGTTGCAGTATTTAATTGGAAACGGCAAATATTGCCCATAATGCATTGTTTTCTACAGTATGGTTCCGTTATTATGGTAAACAGTATGTTACTGTCAGAATTTGGCTGTTTTTTTACAGCAATTTGTTACAGTGTAGGTGATAATTAGCAAGTACATTTTTTTGGAATTACTGACAAATTACCCCAATATTACCTCAAAATTGATCGAAAATTATTTTTTTATAAACATTATTTAATATTCCGCTATTTCCCAATAGCTGATATTTAATACATTTCCAGGAAAAAAAATTGAATTCATATGCTTTATTTCAATGTCTGCTGATAAATAGATGATAATTAACAAACAACTTTTTTGAATATGGACTTTTTTCAATAAGTCACACAATGGTGAGATTTGTGCCTGATCAGAAGTGTCTTCTAGTTTTGGTTTTTCACCACCGATGAAGAGCAGCCGCTTCTCAAGCCTAAGGGCCCTATTTTAACCATCATATCCTATTTTAGCATATCATTATTAAATAATGTTTATAATAAAGTAATTTTAGATAAATTTTGAGGTAAATATTTTGGGGTAATTTGGCAGTAATTCAAACGATATTTCAAATAGGTTACTTGCTAATTATCACCTAATTACTATGAAATTTGCGGACCTGTAAAATAAAGTGTTACCAAAATCGTTAAGAAAAAGTAGTAATACCACAGTGTAAAAATATTCTGTTACAAGAAAAAGTCCTGCATTCAAAATCAGTAAAAGTACAAAAGTATTAGAATCAAAATATACTTATCTAAAAGTAGCTATTATTATTATTATTATAATTATTATTATTATTATTATTATTATGTAGAATGGCCCATGTCTTGATGCAGTACTGTATACATCACATTAATATTGCAGCTGGTTATGTATATCATAATGTATTAGTTGATTCAGATTATTAATTCACAATATAAATCTGCAAATTAACTAAAGCCGTCCGATAAATGTAGTGCAGTAAAAACTACCTACAACCGTTCCCTCTGAGATGTAGTGGAGTAGAAGTATAAAGTAGCAGAAAATGGAAAGACTCAAGTAAAGTACAAGTACCTCAAAATTGTACTAAAGTACTGTGCTTGAGTAAATGTGCTTAGTTACATTACATCGCTGATTAATAAGACTTGTTTCTAAAATAAAAACCCAACACATCAGACATCACAATGGTTTTAAGACAAAAATTAAGTTGTTTTCTTTCATTAATAACTGTATTTATTATAATATAGAAAACAATTGGTCTATTGTTGGCTTTAAAGTGTTTAGTCAGTTTCACTATAATTTACACTGTGTGACAAATTGAGTTACAGGGGTGAAAAGTGTATTTCTTTTAGTCTTTATTTATTTGACCGACCAGACAATGTAGTGAATGGTGTAATATTGCCGGTATGATGCCAATATGACAATCAAAAAATCATTTTTTTCACAGCACGTCTGCTCAGGCGGGCTGTGTGGATGCTCTAACCTGTTAACATGGTGCTCTGCACACGTAGGCAGGGTGGCCCAGTAGGAGGTGAGGGTTTCTTTTAGTGTGCTGTACTCTGATTTCAAAGGTAGATCTTGGCTTATACTGTATTTGGAAATGAGAAGTGATCTTTGCTAAGAAAACGGTGATCGCTAATCTTGCAGATGTGGGTATATTTCACTGGATAAGTCATACATTTGGCCTGCTGATGGCACCAGATGAAAAGTCAGGGGAACATTAGGATTCATCCTCTGGGGACCATGAATGCATGTGCAAAATGTCATGGAAATCCATCACGTACTTACTAAGATATTTCAGTCTGGACCAAAAATGATGGACCGACCAACTAACTGTCATTGCCATTCCTAGAGCCCCGCAGGTAGCGTGGTTAAAAAGTCCTTGCACAGGTAAAGTTACACCAAGCTTTACACATACTGTTGCAACAGCTTTGTTCAGCAGTATAGCCCTCAGCTATAAAGTTTTTTCCCACTAGCTTAGGGAACTCTCTTGCAGAGATTAGAATATTAGCTACAGTTAATATTTCATGTGTTATTTGTTGCATGCAGGGTTGGATTGATTGTTGATGAGAAGGAAGGGGGAGTCTGGGGAAACCCACCAGGAAGGACACCTGCGCTCAATTAACTGCTCTCCTTATTATCCGTGTCTCGGTAGACGCTGTTAGAAGAGCCGCTGGACTGTGGCCATGTGCCAGAGATGCTACACAGTGTCAATAACTACAGCGTACAGCTGAAAACACTCTTCACTGGTGGATGTATTCCAGTTAAGGGGAGCAATGCCTGCATCATGCACTTAAAGTATTATGAAGAATATCTTATCTTCTGTATCAGTGCTTGATAACACAGACAGAACCAGAAGTACATCACAGGAAGGAGTTTGAGATGGAGGACAGAAATTAAACCCACTTACTTACCCAACTTTTGCTATTTGCTAATTTCAGCCGGTTAGACTATTATCAGTTCATAAAATGGGCGTTGTCAGTGGTTGTAAGCCTCATATATGTGGGTCAGTAGGGGCCTGCTACACCCACTAGTAGGTTTTATCATCAATTCACATGGGCGATCATTCATTCAGTATACTTCTTTACATCCTTTATCTCTTTTATGTCGGTTCTCCAAAAGTTAAAGAGGTATGCATTCCAGGGTTACGGCTCTTCTACATCAATGGCTGTCCATTTGAGATGATTGGTTAAGAAATAAAAGTCACTACATTTACCATCGCCCTATTCTCAGTGTCAACCGCTGTAATGCTGCGGGCCATAAACGTGGAAAACTCATTGCTCATCTCTTTTTCCCCAAAATACCTCAACCCCCAGCTTCATTGGTCCGTCCAGACGGCGAGGTTGGACCCGATATAACGGCGCACAGTGACGAGCCGAGGCAGCGTGCAGAAATTAAGGCATGTTTGTGAAATGATGGATGGCAGACAGTGAAGTGGTTAGGGAGATCTCTTCCCAACTAGAGGGCCTGGGATTGATGCCTGCTGGCAGACATTATATACACGTCTATCAAATGAAAAAAAAAATAGATATAATACACCCAGAATACATGTTGGTAGTAATGTACGAAATAGAAGACACATCCTCCTGTGTTACATCTTCTCTTTATCTCAATCTACTTTATGAGTATAGATTTATTAATGGAAATCAATAAGGGAAAAACAGCTATTAGTCATCGGTGAACTTAATTGATATAACGATTTCAGCATATGTGCAGCCAGGTCAATTAGCTGCACTAGCAACTGTGTGAGGTTATAGGCACATCTAGAATGATAATGTCGGCAGGCTAACAGGCTCACAATTAGAGATGTTACGATACCATTTTTTCCTTCCTGATACAGATTCCGATGACTGAACTTACCTGAAACCAGTGTGTTAAAAAAGCAAAAAAAGAAATATATATATTGGGCTGTCAAAGTTAGTCAAATTTTTTTTTGTTTTTAACCTTTATTTAACCAGGAATAAAAGCTCCTCATAAAATGTCTTTTCCCAGAGTGTCCTGGCCATGAAAGGCAGCAGCACAGTTACAGACATAAAACAAACATAACAATTGAAAACAAACACAAAGAGCAAATTACAGAATCATAAGGTATCAAAAAACATTCATCAGCATTCAAAACATCTACAACCAGATGTGCTTGTTTCCAAATCTTTTAGAAGCACTTTAAAGACATTCAGTGAGACCTGCTCTCGAAGATTCAGGTCATTTTGTAACTGATTCCCAGATGAGGGAGCAGGATACTTGAATGCTCTTTTTCCAAGTTCAGTACGGACTTTGGGGACAGTTAATAGGATTAAGTCCTGTGAGCGAAGACAGTAACTTCCCGTACTTTTTTGAGGGATGTAGGTTCGTAGGTAAGATGGGAGCAGACCAAGAATAGCCTTATAAATAAGAATACACCAGTGATTCAGTCTACGGGTGGACAAGGCAGACCATCCTACTCGAGCATACAAAGAGCGGTGGTGCGTAAGGGTTTTAAAATTTGTAATAAATCTCAGTGCTCCATGGTAGAAAGTATCCAGCGTGCGTAGGCTCTAGAGAAGATGCATGCATGTATATAACATCGCCGTAGTCGATGCTTGTTGCTGCTGCTCCTCTTTTCTATCTTGCAGAAAGGAGGGTCGTAAGTGGGATGAGCCACACCTGGGCCCGGTGTGCTCTCTCCCCTTCAGATAGCTGCCTCAGTCTGCAGTCTGTCTCTCTGGAAGACTCAACACCCTCATCAGCATGGCACAGACATGAAGTTCCTTTTGTTCTTTCCACCACACACCCATGCATGTGTAACAGAGTCAAAAATGCTAATTATTAAGTCTGATTTGAACTTTATATTTGACAGTTTTATTTCTTTTATTTTGATTATGTTGAGTATTTGTGAATTTTATTTCTATGAGTCATTTTTATTTACTGTAAGGTTTCCTTTTGGAAATCGCCTTTTGTGCACTGCGAGGCTTCTGTACCTCCTGGCTTTCCGTAGCTCCTTCCGTCCGTTCCTCACAGTGATGTTTTGTACTGCTGAGGGTAGGTTATATGTGAAAAATACGCTGCGCTATTTTATTATTTACGTTGAAAATATAGTCGTTAAAGTTATAACCGTCGATGTATAATATTCACGTTGTGTTCATGCCATGTTACCCAGTTGGTTGGTTTTGTTTGTGACGGTTTAATATAAGTTTAAACTATGTTTTGATGCGCCGTTTTTCGCGCCATTTCTAATACAGCGTATCGCTGTGTCATAAGACTGGAATAGCGCTGCGGGGATTTCCGTGTATAAAATCTGTTGTTTTGCGTGTTTAGGGAGCTGAGGTACAGACGACAGAGACTGGAGGACAGTTATAGAGTATATTTGTCTTCCACAGGTATATTTAATGTTTCTGATTTTTGTTATTTGGATGTATTCGAGTGAGCTCGACAGTGATGTTTTGTACTGCTGAGGGGAGCTGAGGTACAGACGACAGAGACTGGAGGACAGTTATAGAGTATATTTGTCTTCCACAGAAAATAAATACTGGGAAAAGAACTGAAGTGTGGCCTCCTTCAATGCCCTGCATACCTCCGTTACACTGGTGCCGTGACTCTTTGGATCGCCAGATCAGCTTGATGCTCGTCGCCGTGGATGCTGTGCTGCCGTCCTGATCTACGCTTCAAGATTACTGTTGTTAAGTTTATGAGGGACTGTGAATTGGGGTGTGGGGCCTTGAAATATTTATCCTCAGTGGGTTGAGTATTTTGAAGACTATTTTATTTGTTATTTTTTTTTTTTATAATCAACTCATATTTCTGCTCAACTATACTGTAAAAATACACAACGCAAGTACATTTGTAGGTTTTGAGGTTATGCTAAAATAGTAATGGATAACTTTGCTAGTCCTAGCTTGCCAAAAGGTAGGGGTGTTTGGCTCAGTTGTTTAGCCAACAGTGGGGCTGTGGGGCACTCAAAAACCACACCTAGTGGTCATGATGACACAGGTTTAGGTCAGAGCCACGGTTGTACTCCTGTTAGTGGGTTTACGAGGGAGGGTCCCCGTACTTCCACACCTGGCAGTGATTTAGATGCCATTCACCATCTCACTGACATGGTAGGACAGTTAGGTGCCCAGATTGGTGAGTCCATTGTTGCAAAGTTGATGTCAGCTGGTGTTGTAAATACAAATAGTGACCCCCAGACTACCTCTGCCACCGGAAACACGTACTGTGACACTAACAGAAACGACCTTCCCCACGTGACGGTTCATGTTAAATCTGATAAGGGACTACAGACATTCAGAGGTGACAACACAGACAAACACTCAGTCCAGGACTGGATTGACATGACTAAAACTCATCTTAGGAAGCAAGAGATTCATGTGTGTGACCAGGCAGAAGAAATTATGAGCCATTTCAAGGGGAAAGCCCAAAGATGTTGTGAAAATTGCCTTGCGTAGTGACCCTGCACTTGATGTTAAACAGACACCTGAACTAATATTCAATGTCCTTCTCCACTATTTTAGTGATGCTTCCTCATGTCTCCCCCTCGCTGATTTTTACGCTACTCTGTCCAGGTGCAATGAGAACCCAGTTGACTACTGGATAAGACTGAACAAGGCAGCTGACTTAGCTCTTGAGGGCCTGCGCAGAAAAGGGAGGCTGACGGAGAACATGAATGATGAAGTGGCTCTCATGTTCGTCAAACACTGCCCTGACCCTGAATTATCCTGCACCTTTAAGTGTAAGCCCATTCATGAGTGGACCTCACGGGATGTTCAGCTGAGGATTGATGATCACCAGAGAGAGTTGAGGGCTAGTGGCAGAGCTTCTGGAGCTGCACAGCTAAAGAGCCACATCACCGCCATCACTTCTGAGCAGCCCAGCCTACCATCCTCAAGCCCAGCAATGTCGGAGCAGTGCCACACTCCGAGTCCCTCAACTTCCTCTCTCCATGGCCAGCATCGGGTTTGTCACCCCTCCTGCACCTCTCCAGCATCTGCCCCAGTCCAAGGTGAATCCCAACATGCTCAGAGTCAAGCTTCTCTACCAGTTGTGGCACAGAACCTTCAGCAGTCTGAGGAGAGGCTCCTCTCTCGCATGGTTGACATGTTTCAGGAGATGATGGAGAATATGCAGCAGCGCAATGCTTCTCATCCGGTTCGGGGTGGGAGGTTCCAGCGAGCCCCTCGTGACAGGCGCCCCAGAGAGACAGTTTGTAAGGTCTGTAATGACCAAAGCCACACAACCATTTCACACTGCATGTCTGAGAGACTGTGTTTTTCCTGCTTTGCCCCTGGCCACACCAAAGTGAGTTGCCCTGCTAATAACTCCTCCCAACTCCAGAACCAGGGAAACTAGCTGACCTGTATGTGAAGGGAGAAAGTACGGGTCGTGCCACAAACTCCCAAGATGATGACATGTCTGATGCTGAAACATTTACTCATCTGTGAGAGACTCATGTAATGACTCTGAAGTTGTTTATCAGAACATTCACAGAGTTAGCAGCAGTGACAGTCTTTTCTACATACCTGTTGTTATGGGTGGGAAAGTGATAATAGGTGGAATGTTAGACAGTGGTTCGATGGCCTGCAGCATCAGTGAAACAGCTGAGATGAAACTGAGAGAGACTGGTGTGATAACTGACCAAAAACCTATTGATGTTAATGTGGTCCTTGTTGGGTGTGGCGGACTTCGTGTTAAGCCCAAATGTACCTTTGACATGGAAATGGAAGTGTACGGTTGCAAGATGTTGGTTCCCACACTTGTTGTTCCTGGACAGCACGATGAGTTGATTCTAGGGACCAATGTTATAAAACACATCCTATGCCAGTCCAAGTTATGTGAATCCTACTGGAAGACAGTGTCTGGCCCCTGCTCATCCAGAGACCCAGAAGTTGAACGTTTCCTGTCTATGCTCTCTGGTCTGAACCCATGGAAAGGCGAGGACGTTCCTGACAAGGTCGGTACAGTTAGATGTAACTCAGCTACTTACCTTGAGCCTGGCCGTGAATATCTCATCTGGGGAAAACTGCCCAAGAACACAGCTGTTTCCCCAGGCAGCACAGTCTTGACAGAGCCCACGTCATCACGCTCGGCTCCCAGAGGTGTTTTGGTCTCAAGGATTGTGACTCCATTGTGGGGAGACAGGTGGGTCCCGCTAAAACTCATCAATACATCTGACAAACCAGTGCTGGTGAGACGTAATGCAAAGCTGGCTGATGTCTACTCCTGTGTGGCGCTTGAAGACATGGATGCTGCCGGACACTCTGGGATCCCCCTCGTCAACTGCACCCAATCAGCTGTGCCACCACCTGCTGACGCAGGTTCTGCTAAAGACAAGCTAAGGTCAGTTGGGCTCAGCTCCGTCGACATTGAGTCATGTGAGGTGTCGGAGGACTGTAAGGAGAGGATGGCTGACCTGGTCTCTGAGTATGAGGACATCTTTTCACGTCACCATCTCGACTGTGGGGAGGCAAGGAGCTTTGTACACCGCATACACCTGTCAGACAGCAGACCATTCAGGCTACCATACAGGAGAGTGCCCCCTGGTCAATACCAGAAGCTGCGCCAAGTACTGAGTGAGATGGAGGAAAAAGAAATCATAAGAAAGTCGACCAGTGAATACACTTCTCCATTGGTGCTAGTGTGGAAAAAAAACGGAGATCTCCGCATCTGTACAGACTTTCGCTGGTTGAACAAGAGGACCCTGAAGGACGCTCACCCACTTCCTCACCAGGCAGACTGCTTGGCAGCACTGGGGGGCAACTGCCTCTTCAGTACAATGGACTTGACCTCCGGGTTTTACAACATGCCACTTCATGAGGATGACAGGAAGTACTCAGCCTTCACCACTCCCATGGGCCTGTATGAATATAACCGCCTCCCACAGGGCCTCTGCAACAGCCCTGGGAGTTTCATGCGCATGATGACCAGCATTTTTGGGGACCAGAACTATATGAGTCTGTTGTGCTATTTGGATGATCTGTTGGTGTTCGCGCCTGATGAAAAGACTGCCTTGCAGCGTTTGGTGATGGTGTTTGACAGACTACGTGGTCATAACCTGAAGTTGGCCCCCAAAAAGTGTTTCTTCCTCCGGAGGTCTGTGAAGTTTCTTGGCCACATAATAAATGAAAGTGGCGTTTCAACGGACCCAAGTAAGGTCGAGAGCATCACAAACATGACGAGCACTGACCTCATGGAGCCTGATGGCGTGACCCCGTCCCAGAAGCGAATAAGATCGTTTTTAGGGATGATAAACTACTATCAACACTTTGTGCACCAATACTCTGCCATCGCCAAGCCGCTGTTTGAACTGTTGAAGGGTGTGAAGAAAAAGGGTAAACAGTATAAAAAGAAAATGTCAAGCAGGAAGTTGTGTACATCTGACTGGACGCCAAAACAGGAACAGGCTTTTGAAGATCTGAAGGCTTCGCTGGTTCATAGTGTCGTCCTTGCACATCCTGACTTCACACGTCCCTTCCTGCTGTCGACTGATGCATCCTTGGATGGCATAGGTGCTGTTCTGTCTCAGATTCAGGAGGGTGAAACACGAGCTCGACCCATTGCTTTTGCCAGTAAGTCATTATCTCAGTCCCAAAAGAACTACCCAGCACACCGCCTTGAGTTTCTGGCCTTGAAATGGTCGGTTTGTGACAAGTTTAGTCACTGGCTGAAAGGTCACAATTTCACAGTCTGGACTGACAACAACCCGTTGACTCACATCCTCACGAAACCAAAGCTGGATTGTTGTGAGCAACGCTGGGTAGCCAAGTTGGCGAGTTATGACTTTGATATCAAGTATGTCCCAGGCCCGCAGAACGTGGTAGCTGATGCCCTGAGCCGTGTGCCATTTGTCACGGAAAATGTCAGCCACAGACTGCTCGCTGAACCTTATGCTGGTCTTCTTGCTGGGGTCAAAGATATGTCCAGTATTTCTGTTCAAAATGCCTTCCGGTCATCAACTGGTCACAAGGAACCCTCTCCAGTAAGTGACTATGCCCAGTCTGCGTGTAGTCCACTTCGCATGCAAGCTCAGTCTGTTGCAAAGGAGGATGTGTCTGCTGTGCTACACTCATGCATTGAGTGGGATGCTGGTCCAAGAGCCCGTGCTGTTGAAGTGCTGCAGTACCTACCTCAGTTGGTTCCCCCTGGGCTGGACGCCCTGCCTGCCTACACTGAGAAAGACCTCCGTGATAAGCAGCTGGAGGATAGAACTCTCTCTCGTGTTCTATCTTATGTTGAGAGACGTCGGCGGCCATCTAGGAGAGAAAGGTTTAAGGAGTCTGTCTCTGTCACAAGATACTTGAAGCACTGGGAAAGACTCACTGTGAGCAATGGTGTCCTGTACAGGGTTTCAAGGGACCAGAGAACAAAAGCAAAGCGTCTCCAATATGTTGTCCCTGACTCACTCAAGGCTGAGGTCCTGCAAGGGATTCACGATGGAGCTGGACATCAAGCTCAGTCCAGGAGCCTCAATCTGGCGAGACAGAGGTTTTTCTGGCCGAACCTTGACAGAGACGTGAGAGATCACGTTCGTCATTGTCGACGATGCATCGTTAGCAAGACAGTTGAGCCTGAGGGTCGGGCTCCCCTGGAGACCATTACATCAACTAGGCCACTTGAGCTGGTATGTATTGACTTTTGGTCAGCTGAAGACTCCAGGAACAAGTCTGTGGATGTCTTAGTGATAACAGACCACTTCACACGTATGGCTCAGGCGTTTCCATGTAAAGATCAGACAGCTAAGCAGGTAGCGAGAGTTCTCTGGGACCGGTATTTCTGCGTCTTTGGGTTCCCGGAAAGGATACATAGTGACCAAGGTGCTAACTTTGAGAGCCACTCGATAAGTGAGCTAATGAGAGTTTCCGGCATCAGGAAATCGCACACAACCCCCTACCATCCGATGGGAAATGGGAGTGTGGAACGTTTCAATCGCACCTTGGGTGGTATGATCCGTGCTTTATCTCCTGAAGAAAAGGCTGAGTGGCCGCGACGTTTGCAGACACTGACATTTATGTACAACTGCGCGGCCCATGAGACGACAGGATACCCCCCCTTTTACCTCATGTTTGGCCGGGTCCCCCGCTTACCTGTTGATGTCCTGTTCCGTACTGTCCTTCGTGACTCTGCGGTCACAGGCTATGATAAGTATGTGACGTGTCTCGCAGATGACCTGAAAGAGGCGATGGTGATTGCCCAGGACCATGCTGCGAAAGAGCAGAATAGGCATGCTCAGCTGTATAACAGGAGAGTGAAAGGATCCAACATTGAACTCGGTGACAGGGTTCTCTTGGCCAACAGGAAGGAGAGAGGTAAAAAGAAGCTCGCTGATCGGTGGGAATCAACCATCTACACTGTGGTGAACATTAATGCAGAGACGCATACATACAGGATCTGTGACACTGTCACTGGACAGGAGAAGGTGGTCCATAGGAACCTGCTGATGCTGGTCAATTTCCTCCCTATTGGGGACACATGTGACATGTCTGATCTGGCTTCATCCATGCCTATTACAGGCTCCTCCACTCCAGAGACTGATGATGCGAGAGTGGCAGGAGACACCTTGTTTGAAGACGAGAGTGAGACTCCTTGTGTTGCTGGTGAAAACCTTGATGACGAAAGTGGCAGAAACTCACCTGTGACTGTGGGAGCCGGACAGGGCCCCTTGACTGATCCAGAGCCTATGGATTCTGAGAGAAGAACCATAGAGTGGATTACACAGCTGTCTGTGCCAAGTCTGTCAGCGGCGGACTTTACTGACATGACAAGTATGACCTCTGACCCCCAAAGTGCCTCAGTCACACCTGTGGGTCACACGACAAATCAGCCTGTGACTGCTGTGGACGCTCCAGCACATGTGAGACAGCCTGACACTGCACTCGACACCTTGACACAGACTGACAATACTGACACTTTGCACACTGTTGCTCTGACTTCACCCACACTCTGTGGTCGTTCGTCTGCACAGACCCAGGTCAGGTCAAGATTTGGTCGCCTAGTCAGGCCTGTTAGCAGACTCATACAGACCATGTCAAGACAAGTTGTTGTCAAGGATAAGTTCAATGTTAGAGATGTTTGCAAATCTGTGTTGCAGGGTTTTGCTGACTAATCCCTTGTTCAGCAAGCCTACGCCTTTGTCAGTCTGACCATTTTTGTGTGATACCCCCCCTTTCTATATTATTAGTGTTGTCACCAACCTGCACTGCACAGTTTATTGGGGTCTTGCGGGGTGTAGAAGGCACCCTGTTGCAAGTTGTTGGATGAGGGATAAGCGCTACTCTCATGCCACTTCATCCTTATGGGATACATTTGATGTTTGTTTCTTGACGTTGAGTCTGACCCTTTGTAATATGTCAAGTTTTAGTATTTTTTTTATTGTGCGTATTGTGCAGATGATGCTTCATTTCGCTAAAATTCAGTGGGGGTGGGTGTAACAGAGTCAAAAATGCTAATTATTAAGTCTGATTTGAACTTTATATTTGACAGTTTTATTTCTTTTATTTTGATTATGTTGAGTATTTGTGAATTTTATTTCTATGAGTCATTTTTATTTACTGTAAGGTTTCCTTTTGGAAATCGCCTTTTGTGCACTGCGAGGCTTCTGTACCTCCTGGCTTTCCGTAGCTCCTTCCGTCCGTTCCTCACAGTGATGTTTTGTACTGCTGAGGGTAGGTTATATGTGAAAAATACGCTGCGCTATTTTATTATTTACGTTGAAAATATAGTCGTTAAAGTTATAACCGTCGATGTATAATATTCACGTTGTGTTCATGCCATGTTACCCAGTTGGTTGGTTTTGTTTGTGACGGTTTAATATAAGTTTAAACTATGTTTTGATGCGCCGTTTTTCGCGCCATTTCTAATACAGCGTATCGCTGTGTCATAAGACTGGAATAGCGCTGCGGGGATTTCCGTGTATAAAATCTGTTGTTTTGCGTGTTTAGGGAGCTGAGGTACAGACGACAGAGACTGGAGGACAGTTATAGAGTATATTTGTCTTCCACAGGTATGTTTAATGTTTCTGATTTTTGTTATTTGGATGTATTCGAGTGAGCTCGACAGTGATGTTTTGTACTGCTGAGGGGAGCTGAGGTACAGACGACAGAGACTGGAGGACAGTTATAGAGTATATTTGTCTTCCACAGGTATATTTAATGTTTCTGATTTTTGTTATTTGGATGTATTCGAGTGAGCTCGACAGTGATGTTTTGTACTGCTGAGGGGAGCTGAGGTACAGACGACAGAGACTGGAGGACAGTTATAGAGTATATTTGTCTTCCACAGAAAATAAATACTGGGAAAAGAACTGAAGTGTGGCCTCCTTCAATGCCCTGCATACCTCCGTTACACATGCTCCACACCACTGATTTACTGATTTCTACACGCTATATTGACTTACTGTTGTGTTTTGTAAAAATAAATCAAGTGTTCTTTTGCCGCCACCTCGTGTCTGTTTCCCTCTGCGTCGCAGCCTTTGAGCCAGGCTGTGACAATACATAGACAAGGCTTTAGACAGTCCGAACAACTGACGTAGTATAAAGAGCGACAAAGTCTGTGTAAGGAGGAGGTCGGGGTGGATGGATGAGTCAAACAAACACCGGACTTTCACCCAGGTGACTGTTGTTCATGTCCCGTGGGAAACCAAAATCCACTTTGACTAATTTTAAGAAGAAGTACAAGAAGGCACTTTATTGATCCCCTGGCATTTATGTTGTTTGTTATTCAATTGGTAAATGTTAAATTATTTGTTGGAGTTGTTACATGATCAATAATGTGCTTTTGTAAGATGATTGTACTTTATTTGATATTTATATCACGTTCACTGCACTCAAATAGATGATAAAACAAGCAGAAATAATTTTCCTAATCTTTATTGTCCAATTATTCTAATTATTATTATTAGTGTATGGGAGGAAACCGGAGTACCCGGAGTAAACCCATGCATGCACGGAGAGAATATGCAAACTCTGCACAGACAGAGAGGCGGAGCCAGGACCGATCACCAGTCCTTTGTCTGTGCGGCTACAGTGCTAATAATCACTGTGCCACCGTGCAGCCCTCCAACCATCTGTGAATAAGTAGGAGACGTTGTGTTGTCGAATTTGCAGTGACAGAAAATACCAGCAAATTGGTAATTCCCCCTCACACTGCATTGTAGACAGGTTCGCTGGGAGGAAGTATAGTGAACACTCACGGTACACCACACTTCTCCCCAGCAGTTTCCTGTCACCTATAGCAGGGAGGAGGTTCGCCGGGAGGAAGTATGGTGAACCCTCACGGTACACCACACTTCCCCCCAGCAACCCACCCACCCACCCTGTGGTTACACCAGCACTGGTGCCCCACCTGGCCATTTGCTAATATTTTTATCACTGTAAATTCCACAACACAAGTTGAACACAAAGTTCAATTAAGCCTACTTATTCACAGATGGTTGGTTGTTGGAACAAAGACCTTCTCACGCTGAAGACGGTGTTTGCTCCTCTGTGTCCCCATGGACCCTGAAATCATACACACACGTGTAGTCAGGATGACCCCAGTTGCTCTCCACTTGCAACTTCACGTGGCTGAAGGCACCTTTTTCCTGATCCTGAGAGATAGAGAAATGAACAGAGAGAGTTAGTTGAGGAAAAACTGAGAGGATGGGACATAAGGGATATAATAAGTAGCCTATAATGAGGACAGACAAACTGTAATTCTTATGATATATTAGCTTGTGGGTGAAATTTAAAAAATGCATGTGCATGTGTTTCATTGCATGATGTAATACTCACAGACAGTTTGAAAGTCTGCACCGACTCCCCGTCCTGATCATAGAGAAAGGTTCCAAGTAGGGTACCTTCATCCTCGTTAGTCTCCAAGCCCTGGAAGATAGAAAGATAGAGATGCAGTTGAACACCTTGTTGTTCTCCGTGTATGTGACAGTGAAATACACAGGACGTCTGCAGTGGAACAATTTAAAATTTGTGACTTACATAGACAGCAAACATCTTTGGGGCGGTCGAGATGTTGTCAGTGTGCGTCAAGGTCTTAGAAATGTGACCCAGTGTCACATGGGTGATGGTGACCGGGTGGGACAGGGCGAGGACTAAATGTCCACGCTCACCATCAAATGGCCAGCAGCGTCCGGCCACGGTTGGTCCTCCCTGAAGAAAGAAAGAGTATAAAAAAGAGTTTAGATGGTATGTGGTATAACAAAATAGACAGTAAAACAATCCAAACCATTATATAATATTGCCATACCGCCTAGCCATGTGTTTTGTGTGTGTAGTTCCTAGTTCCTACCTGAGTCACAATTCTTGGGTGGTCGCCAAAAAGGCCTGGTCGCCAAAAAGGAATCAGGAAATTCCAGAGAGAAAATTAAGAGGTCGGTTTGCCGTTTTGCCGAGTTTTCGAGGACAAATGTGGTAACACACGGGCCCCTGCACACAAAAACACACACAAAGAAAGTGAGACAACAATCTCAAAACTAAGAAGCACATGTGCGAATCACAATCTGACAGATGAAAATGATGAGCGTGATTTAGATGTCTCACCTTGCGACTCCAGAGCAAAGTTGGGCATATCGTCCCCTTGTGGCACCTCGTTGAACCTCCTCAACCTCTTCACCTCGTCCTGCAACAGTCTCACCTGCCTCTCCAGCTCCTCATATGGGCTCAAGACCTGTAAGTGACAGGAGATTCATTTTAATGGTGCATGTTGACATCATTGTGTGTTTCACATGTAGGTGAGAACATATTTGGGCTAAGATTGTGTTTGTAGGTGCACATTAAGAATAAAAAGAAGTAAAAGAGAAAGCCAAGCTGCTTTTAGGTGTCATACCGTATTCAGCTGGGTTGGTGGGACCGCTGACGCTGAAGGTCCTGAGTCCTCGGAGTCGCTGCTCATGAAGAGAGCCAGGGGGAAGATCACAATTCCTGATGGATGGAGAGAAACAAAGTATTAGAGAAACAGGTCAGGGATGTTTTATTCAAAAGACAGACACTGATGAACAAGATATGATTGTTTGTAGAGGAGAGATCGCTTACCAAGACACAGGAGCAGCAACAGCCAGTGAAATATGCTGCTGGCCCAGCTGGAAACTTCAGGTACAGACCTGACGGTTTTCTTTTTCCTGCAGGCCCTAAAGAGCCTGCTCGCCCAACTGCGCTTGCCCTTGCAGTCAGGCAGACCACCAGCAACAGAAGCCTCAGGTACAGACCTGACAGTTTTTTTGCTGGTGGTCTCTCTCCGACTGTCTAGAGAAAACCACCTAGATTTTCTGTGTAATGAAAATGAGAAAAGAGTGAGAGCTTTGAAGATGTATAATGAAGAACTTATGACTGTTAAACACATACTGTACATAGCCTGTGTAGGACATATACAAGCATGACTGTGGCACACTAAGTCAGCTTACTTGTTCGTAGAAGTCTCCTTGTAGGAGACGACTGGTTCTCCTCTAAGGTTGTAATAACCCGCGTTGGTTAGTCTAGCGCTTCTTCGTGACATGTCTGTAAACCAAACAAGAGAGCAGAGGAGGTTGTCAGTCACTCACTCACACAAGTTATGTCAAACACTTGATTGATGTGTTGATTCAACTAAAGCCATTTTTGAGGTGGTAGTTTGTGTTGGATGAGCCTTTTAACCATCTTCTCTTCTTTTTGTGAATATAGACTGATGTTTATTTTCAACATAGTCATAAAAGTAACTTTTTTATAATTATATTTATAATAAAAATAATTTTATGTATCCTCTTTTTTATTACTTCTCTCAATGTCAGTTTTTTAAGAAGTATAAATTCAATCAGTGCTATATTACTGCCTAACCCAGTTGAATATAGGCTTACAGGAACTACCAACATGTGCATGAAAGGAATTAAACTAAACTATTTGACCTAACATCAAGTTGAAAATATGGTTTTGTTTTTTGCACAATTAGAAACTTTGCAGTTATATTAGGAAAATGTACAAAATGGAATTCATGTCCATGACTGGATTACATTTTCTTGAAAGGTGTTTCTAACATTTTGTCAAACTCCATTTGACAAAATTATGAGAAACATCTCTCTCACACAGTCTGAATATGAATCTCCCAAAGGTAGGATTAATCATGTTACATATAAATATTTTCTAACAGAAAAGAGTGTGTGTTTTACATATCTGTGATAGAAAGATAGAAACAATTACTTACCTTCAATTTGCCTGTGCGATATCACTGAGTCAATCAAGAAGTCGAAGTTTTGCGTCTAGTTTTTGTTTCTCAGTGGTTTTGCGATGTGCTCACTGAGAGTCCGGTCAGCTATAAGCGTCTCGAGTTAAGTTCTGATATGAGAGAAGCTGTGAGATACTATTGAAGTCTAAAGAGAATTCCACAAAGACGAGAATTCTAGATGACATCACGAAGAAAAAAGAACACGCGCGTGCAGCGACGCCCCGGTAGCTAGGCAACCATCACTGTCACTATAATGAAGGTAATTGGTAACTACACTGTTAAATATTGTCCTGTAAATTAACAGTAAAATACTGGCAGTAGTGTTGCCAGTAGTTTACTGTTAATTAACAGTAGTCCTACAGGAATCAACTTTACAGTATGCTACTGTAATAATACTAAGTGCAGAATTACAGTACATTGCTGTATTTTCTAGATTTAACAGTAGACTACTGGCAGTAGGGTTGCCAGTAGTCTACTGTTTTTTTTCTACAGTTGGCTTACTGTAAATTTAATTTGATTACTGTTATAATACAATATACTAAAACACTGTATGATGCTGTATTTTATTGAATGTAGTGGCAGCGGGGTAGCCACTACAATATTGTTTTTCTACATTAGCAATGGAATTTCACCATAAGCCCAAATACAGTGGTCATTTTTGTAAATAGAGTGTATTACTGGCAGTACTGCCTTTTCTGAGACCTTGAATAGCAATTTTAATGTGATATCCTAAACAACATATATGGATGTTTTTGTTTACTAAAATGCAGCAATAAAACATTCTATGGAAAAGAAGAGGCTTAGCAAGTGTAAGATTACTTTTTTAACCCAACATTTATTTAAAAAATACTCACTTTGATGATATGAACAAACTGAGTTTTGCCATTACAGCTGGATATTTCAAGTATGCATAGATGTAGTACACTGAGAACAGAGCAGCAAGCCCCATCACAAAGGTTGGTTGGATGCCCTCGTATATGACACGAACCTCAAGGCTGATCATCCAGAGTCCAACAGTCACGTGCTCTGTTCAACCTGAAATTTGCAGAGAAATTTCAGAAAGCATCTTGACTTGTGTAAATATCTCTATTAGGAACAACATTCATACCTGGACTACAGATAACTTGAAAGCTCATCTGATATGCAATTTACAGTATGTCAATTCACTGAATACACACCGAGCAGTATTAGATGCGGAGTCAGGGGTAGGGTGAGGGTCCTCTCGACATCGGCCACTGTGGCAGACAACTGTAGGGCACAGACAATAAAACTGTAGTGAGAATAATAGTATTATAAGATGATTTTTAAGATGGCAACAATTCAATGCAATATAAATGAAAAAAGAAGAGAAACAAACTTAGATCTGCAAGCAGATTGAGCCCATCTGTGGTCTCTGTGAAGTGGGCCATCAGCAGCTGGACAACATGGAGAGCCACTTCAGCGCCTCACCCTGGGAGAGGACAGTTTGGACATTTTTGTTAGCTTAATTTGTGATATCATGACTCAATAGCATCAATACAGACAACAAATCGCTTCCGCCGAAGACTGAAATATGCCCGTGATATGTCCTTGTAACGTTAACGTTACCTTGATTACCTCTGCCTCAATTGGCTCTGTTATTGGAACAATCTCTCTCGCCCCAGTCGCAATGTCGGACAATAAATGTTTGCACCGCACACATCAAACTTGTGCCAAAAATCAATTTAAAAAAAATTGTCGGTCTTAACGTTAATGTCATCAATATAAACTTACGATTCAAAGTTTGCTTTAGCTTGCTTGTTAATCTTTTAACGTTAGCTAGCTACAATTAGCCATTAGCCAAGAGAGGACAAAATCCCAAACCTATAAGCACAATAATGCTTCTCTCTGCAAATCATCCAACCAAACAGAAACAAATATGACTAAATCGGCCTTACCTACTCAATAATAATAATCGTATAATAAAGTCAATAAAGTGTACTGCCTTACTCTCTAGTTACAGCATGGCAAATGAAGAGGACCACATGGAAGTGCTGAAAGCTAGCTTGCGTTACTGATCAGTCACAGTTTGTTTAGAGATGATAACGTTAGTAGATAAGAAAACATCGCCAGACAGATTAAATATATTTCAATTTACCGTATGATTTGCTCATAAAGTGCAGGATTCAGATGGATAATCCTCGAAAAGAAAGTCAGTTGGCTTCACTCCTGTTCAGCGATCAGTCTCATTGAAATACAGTAGCGTTTCTGTGTTCGCGGTGCTTTCTGCCGTTGATTCAAACATCACCCCCAGAATGCAATGCTATTTACAGTATGTTGCAGTATTTAATTGGAAACGGCAAATATTGCCCATAATGCATTGTTTTCTACAGTATGGTTCCGTTATTATGGTAAACAGTATGTTACTGTCAGAATTTGGCTGTTTTTTTACAGCAATTTGTTACAGTGATATTTCTCTCCTCAAAAGTTTTCAGAAACAACTTGTAGTGTACTGTTTAGCTGTAAAATGAGAAAGTTTGTGACCCAGCAGCCATGAAATACCAAGCACCGCCCACCAGACGGAGCACAGCCAATAGGAACAGCCAATAGGAATGCTCTCTCTCTGAAATGACCTGTGATTGGCCAAAGACTCCCATCACGGGTTACATTTTTTAAAGCCTGAAAACAGAGCCATGAAGAGGTGCAGAAGTCTAGTTTTCTCTCAGAACACTTGAATTACAATATGCTGAAAGGTTATTATGGAATTTTTGCCCAATGATGCCAAAAACTTTTTGTCTACTGAAGCTTTAACTGACTGAGGTAGGTCTCTTCAACCAATATACCACAAAACATGACAAATAATAATAACTGAAAATCATTTTTAAAAATGTAACGTAGGCCTAGCATAAAATGTTTGAAAGCAAAATTTCCATCTGTTTCAAACATTCCTGACCTTTTTTTTTTTTAATTTGTATTTCTTTCAAGACATCTTTGTTATAATATATGTAAAACACAAAAAAGATGAAATTTGTGGATTAAAAAAATATAAATAGATTTGTAGAATTTGCCCAATAATATGATAATTAGCCTAAATTATATCTTTTGGAATAGGAGAATAATTAAAATAAGCACAATGTATAGTATTACATTATTCATAGTTTGGCAATGCAAATGGTTTATAATTGTAACACAAACTTTTAATTGATGAAAAAACTTAGCCTACCTGTGTGATGTTTGAGGTGTTTGTGCGTCACATGATGTCAGAGGTTTGTAACTGTGCAAAAGCTTCAGTTGCAGCAGATGTATTCCAGCTCTACAGTAGCTTTGTTATCCTCATTATGGTCTTAGTCTTCAGTGTAATTAGCTTGAGCTGCAGCTGTGGGTTTCGGCCCCCGGGGGCCCGACTCCCACAGGCCCTGCTCAGTAAACACTCATGTGATATCACTGTGAGCTGGTACAATGTGTGCAGTTTAAAGTACAGCTGGTAAAGAACCCACAGAGAACAGAGAAAGATGATTTATTAACAGCAACATTACAAATATCTGGGAAATGATGTCAAATTCACCTGAATGGCCTTACAGCTAATTAACAGGTGTAATTTATTTCTTTTACAGTCTACAGTGTGTCTAGTAAATTACAGAGAGGTCCAGGATGTTTTTAGCCTAGTTTAGCATAAAGTCTGGAAGCAAGAGGAGTCGAGCTAAGACCCATGAGCTTACTCTAAGCTAACAAGACCTAGAAGCTAATGCTAAGTCAACAAATCAGCAAACTGACAGTAGCTGCAAAGCCACCATCATTAGTGATACTGCGGAATAAAATGCAATATTAGCTCTAATAGAGATTATTGAATGATTTCAAATTTTCTGGTTTCACAAACCCACTTCAAATATGGGAAACAATAAAATAGCTATCTTATTTAGGCTATTTATACAATTAAAAAGCTAGCAGTGTGGAGTTAAGGAGTTAAATGATTTGGTTGAGGTTAGCTAGCGGGTCAGTTTAGCAGTTTAAACAGTTTGATTCAGATTAGCCAGCTAACACTTTTTAGCACAGTTTGGTTCTGGTTAGCAGCCAAGTTAGTTAACAGTTCAATTTAGCAGCTAAAACAGTTTGATTCAGGTGAGCTAACTGGTTTTCAGTTTAGTAGGTAAAGCATTTTTATTTATGACTTAATCTAGATTAAAACAGAAGTACAGTAGTGTCCAGTGTCCATGTTATCTGCATATACTGTTTTGTATGTTTTTGTGTACATAGCCTATTACATAGCCTTCAAATATAATTCTGAGACTAAGACTTTAATACTCTACTAATACATTTGCAAGAAAGTAGCATGAAATGGCATATTCTCCAGTTTTGTAGCCGATGGAGGCTACAGTCTTCTCTTTCTTTTTCCTCATTAAAACATGGATATTCACAGCAATACCAACTTATCAAGTTATGAAAAGAAAAGTTTCCAGTTTTAAAAAGATACGTTTGTATATGTGATAGATAGATAGATAGATAGATAGATAGATAGATAGATAGATGCTTGCTTACTTGCTTACTTGCTTACTGACTTACTTTATTAATTCCAGCGAGAAATTTCACTTACAGGCAAAAATATCGTGCAATTAACAACATTTTGCAATATACAAATCTTAGCAATATACAAAAAATAGCAATAAACTGAATATAAGAATTAGCAATAAACAAAATTGTATTTCTCAAAAAATTGCGGATTGTTTACTGCACATATATGTGTAATGCTGTGAGGTGGACATAGTGCAAGCAGTAGCCTACTTTTACTAAGGCTCATCCCAATACTTCCTCTACCACTGGATAAGAAGCTAATGCAGCATGCTTTCAAAAATTATCAGCAGAGATGAAAAAATATAGCTACATGATTTGTGGTGAATGGGTGACATCATGACAATGCATTAGAATGGCCTTTAACATCCACATCAGTGACAGGAATATTCCTGTCAGAATATAATAAAACAATTGTGTTTTGGTCTCATACAGTTATTTCTTGATTACAAAACATATAATAGTGTGTACAGTAGCACTGACAGGTATACTGCAGATGCAACAGCCAGTCAGGTGGGAGAAGTGGTTGTCGTGGAGGAAATTCTCTGAGGGAAACAAACAGGCTGAAGAGCAGCTGAGCTAAGGGAGAGAAGACCAGACGACTGGATAAGTCTGAAGAAGAAGAAGATGATGGCGGATCATCCAGCAGCAGCAGGAGGAGGAGATGCCAGCCTGCAGGACGTCCTGAGAGGACGGACTGATGGAGCGCAGAGGACGAAGAGCAGCTCCAACATGATCCGAGTGTTCATCAGCTCCACATTCACAGGTCAGGTCACTGTTCATGCTCTCTACATCATACAATTGCCAAATCCAGGACTACGACTGTATATACTGTCTGTATGCAACCAGTGTATGTTGCACCTAACAGGAATATTTTTGGGGCTCATTTAAAGATTTTGAACCTGTGAAATGATGCTGCGAAATAGCCTAATAGACCGTTTTCACAGCAGAAATGTTTACTTGCCAAAGCAAGAAAAGCACAGGTGGAATTAATAACATTAATGATGGCTGCATCCCATTTAGGTGAGCCAGTTCCGGGGCTCTGGAGTGGTGTGATTAATAGCAGCAGAGTCTGCAAGTCCATGCAACAGTGTACAGGCTGATGATATGACTATGGTATTGTTTATTCAATAATAATAATAATAATTGTAATAGATTTCATTTGTATGCACTTTTCAAGCAAGGAGCACAAAGTGCTTTCCAGTGAAGGGGGACAGCATAAAAATATAATTATAGATATAAAAAAACAACAGCATAAAATACGGTTACATATAAAATCACCCATAATGTAAAAACAATTAAAAGTAAATATAAAATCTGTATCATGCAAACAAATTAGTTTAGTCATCAGACAATGTATTAATTAATCACATGACCTTTAGAGAGTCAAAGCAAACATCTGACCTCACTAGTGGAGCTCAGTGGTACAAATGTGACAGAAACATAAACTGTTGTTGTGTTACCACCAGATTTTATGTTTACTTTCAATTGTTTTTACCTTATGGGTGATTTTATATGTAACCGTCTTTTATGCTGTTGTTTTTTAGTGCTGAGATCACTTCAACACTATCTATAATTGTTTTTTTTATGCTGTTTCCCTTCATCGGAAAGCACTTTGTGCTCCTTGCTTGAAAAGTGCCATACAAATGAAATGTGTTAAAATTATTATTATTATTATTATGTAAAAACAAATGTATGAATAAATGTATAAAGAAAAGAATACAGAGGTAAATAAGGGGTGAAAAGCTAAGCAAAAATCATAAACAAATAAATAAACACATAAATAAATACATACATTTAAAAAAAATAAAAAATAAATAAAAAATAAATACAAACATAAATAAAAATAAATACAAAAATAAATAAATTAATCAATTTAAAAGTTCATAAAATAGATAAAAGTGGAAATTAAAGAGAAGAATAAATAAATAAGGAAATTAATACAAAGGTAAATAAATAAAAAAGCAAATTAAAACAGAAATATCAAGTTATGTCACATTTGATCAATTCATTAATGACTACATTTTTTTTTATATTATTTTTGCTACTATTAATAGCATATTTATATATTTATCAAGTCATTTATTTATTTATTCATTTATTTTTGATTTTGTCCTCCATACCACCTTTACATCACAATCGACGATCATCTTATTGATTCTGCTTTAAACTCTGTATCACTGACTGTTTCGCTGCTCTCTGGTCAGACATGAGCAGCGAGAGGAAAGCCCTGCTGGAGAAAGCTTACCCAGAAGTCCTTGCTTTCTGTCGCAGTCTTGGGCTGGTGTTTGAGGTCAGTTTTGTAATGTAAATGTTTAAGTTTAAGACAAATAAATCCAGTAACTGATAATATGATATAATGTGTACTATATATGCAGTTTCAGTAAATACCTGCTCATTGATCAGTGAGGTCACTTCCTGTTCAGGTGGTGGATCTGCGTTGGGGGATTCGAAGCGTCTCGTCTGGAGACCACGAGGCCTGCGAGATCTTCCTGCATGAGATCAAGAGCTGTAAGAGGATTTCAGCTGGTCCAGCTTTCATCGTGAGTCTCTCGTCTTCCTTGAATTATAATTCAGTTTTTTATCATCTTGATCGTTTAGATAATATCAAAGGTTGTCTGTGAAAAGGCACAAGCTGGATTTGTATGTTATAACTTGAGTTAAAGTCGTGTATCACATGATCCGCTGTGGTGTGATCAAATTCTTTGAAACATATTTTGACTAATTTATTTATTCTTGCATCATGTGTGTTCAGCTGCTACATAAACAGGGCTCTCACATATCCAGGTAATATTAAAAACCTCTTTAACCCTCTGAAAAACTTGTCTATTACGGGTCGTAATAGACAAGTTTTGCCTCTTTTAGGGGGTTACAAGGGGTCTTTAGGGGGAGGTAGCAGGTCAACAGTAGATTGTTCTAGTCATAAATCAGAAATAAACATGAATGAATGAATGAATGAATTAAAATAATTTGTGAAAGTGTATAAGGGCTTAGAACATTATGATGGAAGTATATGATGGTCATTCCCGTGCTCTATTATGTCTCATAAGTTATTGCAGCAATTTTTGGGTTGATACCATTTTTTATCACTCGAGAATTGATAAAAATGATCAATAATCCCTCCAGGGCTGTGCAGTGGTTAGCACTGTCGCCTCACAGCAAGAAGGTTGCAGTTTCGAATCTGACTTGGAGCCCTTCTGTGTGGAGTTTGCATGTTCTCCCCGTGTTAGTGTGGGCTTTCTCCGGGTTCTCCGGTTTCCTCTCACAGTCCAAAGACATGCAGGTTAGGTTAATTGTTGACTCTAAATTGCTCGTGGGTGTGAATGTGAGCGTGAATGATTGTCTGTCTCTATGTGTCAGCCCTGTGATGGGCTGGTGACTTGTCCAGGGTGTACCCCGCCGTCGCCCAATGTCAGCTAGGATCGGCTCCAGCCCGGATAATTAATGAATAATCCCTCCTAAATACCACATTAAGACACCAAGACCTTGAGGAACACCATAGAAGAAGCCATGCTGTGATTTGGTATCAAAAACTGTTGACATTTGGAGATATCTGCAAGAATTTTTCAGCAATTGAATGGCGAGCACTTCTGTTCTGGTGAAGCCACTATACTGTATATCCAGTGATTTGGATGGTTATGTATTGGATCTTTTTATTAGAGATTTCTGTTGGAGTGGAAGTAAAAGTGGAAGCATATGATAAAGCATTTAATCCAGGATTATCTTTCGGCTCATTCTTCTTCTTGTCTTTATATTCCTGCGTCTGGGCTCCAAAGGCTCTGCTGGGGAATCGGTACGGCCAGCGAACTCTTCCTCGCCTCGTCCCAGAGAAGCAGTTTGAAGTCCTTTTGTCCAAACTCTCCAAAAACCCCAAAGGCGTCAAGCAGCTGAATCAGTGGTTCTTAAAAGACAACAATGCAGTCCCACCCACCTACGTGCTTCAGCCAATCACGGCTCACTTCCCCCACTATAACGACCTCCGACCTGAGAGCGGCCCGCAGCGTGACAACGACCTCCTCTCCTGGCGTTTCACAGAGACTCAACTGTTGCAACTCCTACGCTCCGCCGCCACGGACGCCGAGGCAGAGGCTGACATCACAGTCGAGCAGAAACAACACTTCTTCACATCAGGTCAGAGACGTCTCACACAATTTGTCCTTTGTTGTCTCAAAGTATTTGTGAGATCTGAATGTCTCCCTCTTCTCGTCCACAGTCACAGAGCAAGAGTTCGAGCAGGGTTTGTGGAAAGACAGCAGCGAACCGTCGGCTCTGCTCTTCGTGCGAGAGATTCCCCGCCAGAGGGTGAGGGACGGTCCGAAACGTCTCGCCAAGTTCATGGACTTGACCGCCAACGGCCTGCTGGACGCAGAAGCTCAGGGACTCCTCGCCGGCCTAAAGTCCCGCCTCTACGCCACGCTGCAGAAGAACCTCAACCTGCACTGCGTGGAGCTCAGCAAAGGAAGCATTGACCCCAAACGCAAGGAGCACGCTCAGTACCTTGACAGCGTGTGCGAGCAATTTGTCTCACAGATGAAGGCCAGGATCGGAGCGGCGGTAGATTCGCCAGTGGAGGGGAGGCAGAGGAAGATCTGGGGAAGCATTGAGGAAGAAAAGGAGGAAATCTCAGACCTGGTGGTTGAAGAGGTTGGACGGCACGCTGCCATGAGCACCGAGCTGTGCAGCGGTCTCTACGGCAGGGAGGGTCTTCTGGGTAAACTCTGCTGCGCCATGTGGGAGTCCACCAACGTCCACCACGGCCTGCTCGTGGTGCACGGGGCTGCTGGGATGGGGAAAACGGCTCTGTTGTGCAAACTGGCGCAGGAGATGCGTAGCGTTCTGGAGGCTAGGGCGGCGGTGGTGATCAGGCTGCTGTCGGCCCGTCATCCTCAGAGACCCGACATCGACCACGTCCTCCGCAGTGTCTGCCTCCAGATCTGTTTGGCTTGTGGTTTGGCTCCGCCCTCGCCGCTGACAGCCAACACTCACCTGGAGCTGCTCCAGTTCTTCAGGAACGTCCTCACCGAGGTTTCCCAGCAGGGCCACACTCTGCTCATCATCCTGGACGCTCTGGATCAGCTCTCAGACCAACATCACGCTCACAAACTCCACTGGATACCCGCCAGCCTGCCACCCAACGTCCACCTGGTGGTTTCCATGGATACCAACAGTGCGGCATTCGTTAACATGCGGCTGAAGCTGAAGAGTTTGGGGAGTTTCTTTGAAGTGGAGCGTTTGTCTCGTGACGAAGGAAAACAGATGATGGAGTCGTACATGCGAGCGTCTCAACGAACTTTGACCCCCGAGCAGAGCGACGCCGTGCTGCAGAGTTTCGCCATGACTGGCTGTCCTCTGCATCTCAAACTGATTCTGTCTGCAGCCAAACGCTGGACGTCCTTCACCCCGCTCACAGCAACACACCTGGGCGCCAAAACACAGGAAATGATGTCACAGCTCTTCTTGATGCTGGAGGAGAAACATGGAAAGGAGCTGGTGGGTGGGGCCTTAGGGTACATCACTCTGGCAAGGTAAGGAAAGAGTTGATGTTAATATTGTATGCTAATGCTAATTAGCTACCGAGCCTAAAAGCTGCACATTTCTCTGGTATTTGTTTGTTTGGAGCTTGTTCAACAAGACGTGTTTGTTTGTAGATAAGAAGGAGACTTTAGCAGGAAAGCTAATGTGGGTTGTTGTTCAAAGTCGGCTCTTATGATAGATGATGTTACTTTTTTATACAAATATGGTTTAAAATGAAGCGATTTGATTGGCTGTATGGAAGCATATTCTCAATCCAAGAAGGTGGAGAACCAATAGCATTCTGCAAAAACAGATCAAATCAAATGTCTCCATTTTCACCCTGATTAAGTTCAGAAAATCAAATAACATTTAAACATATATATATATAAATATATATATATATATAGAACATGTGCCCCTTACAAAAGCCCCTATATATATATATATATATATATAGAACATGTGCCCCTTACAAAAGCCCCTTTTTGCTGAACAATGTTGACATTTGCAGGTATATATACCTGCAAATGTCAACGTTGTTCAGCAAAAAGGAGCTTTTGTAAGGGGCACATGTTTTTTCTTTAATAATGAAATATTAGCATTAAATTAAAGGCAGGGTATGCGATTTATCCAGTATACACTATTTGTTATATTGGTTGAAATGGTCTTTACACCCCGGCAGCAATCCATTTCTTATGAGCTCTGAAAAAAGACCGGAAAAGATCCGTCATCTGTAGCTGCTTTAATCCTGTAAAAACGTCTACCAGTCAGTGCCTCTGCGCCCAGTTGTAAAGAACCAATCAGATGCCTCCCTGCCTCCCTGCTCGTACTCTACCCTTAGCATGCACCAGCGTGAACTCAAAGTGCATCGCCGCCGCACATTTACTGGAGAATGGAAGACAAAACTCAGCTCTTAAAACACTGGTCAAAGAGCACGAACTCGTACCACTATTACAATATTATCGAAAAATACAACTTTGATTTAGTTGTTTATGTTCTGTTAGTTTACTTTATAAGATACTGCAGGTTTAAACTATTTATTCTAACAGCTCAAAGTGAAGTCAGACAAACAGGATTATCAACGAGGGGAGACGGCGGATATAAAACATTGCTCGACAAAATTTACGTTACTCAAACTGCTTTTTCAGTTACAGAAACAAACGAGTGGACTGATCTCCCTCCAGATATTAGAGTAACGTTAAAAAGGGTCGTGTTGTCTCAGCAGGTATCTCTCTGCCCCCTCAGAGGCTGCTCTTTCCCTCGCCACTCTGCTGCTCTGTGGCCGGCTCTCAAGCGAGCTACCCCCCCGCGGGCGATTGTGGAGCTTTTCAACTCCAAAAAGGCAGATAAACACATGTTAATTTATAATGGACATTTGTGTTGTGATATTCAAAAGAACTATCCGTCAACCAGGAAATAAAAGCCCCTCGTCTACGAGACCAGTCTCTTGAGAGAACTCCAGCCAGCTCACAGCGGGGTCTGTGTGAGTGACTGCCCGGCTGGAGAGGTGGCGATCCCGGCAGAAGCTAGCTAGCTGTGCCGGCAGTTTTTGGAGCTTCTAAACTCCGACAACGGTGGAGCAAATGTTTGATTCGCCATCTAACATCGTAAAACTGTCAATATTCTGAATCTACACAGTTGATTTCTCGCCTCAAAATTTTTCAGAAGTGAATTTAGTGATGAAATAGCTACGAAAAATGTGAAGTAGTTACGATGCGGCGGTGCTCGTGCATGTGTGAGGGGGGCGTTGCCTTGGAAGGAGTTTCGAGGGGAGGGGGGGGGTTTCGACGGAGCTCCTGAGGCATGCTACTTTCAAATTATGCTAGCTTTCCAACATCATAGACCCTATCTTTAAGTGTTTCACTACAGTGACTTGTGGAGGAAAGGATAAACAATGATTCCTCCTGTTGCATTTATGTAAGTGTGGTATGTTTATATCTGAATCATGTATCCCTACAGTGTTAGTTCTACAATAGAGTGCTGCAGAGATGACGTATTTTTGTAGGCCAACAGGAAGTTAACATCGCCCAGGTTCCCTCGACAAAAAGCCAATGGGAATTTTTCCATTGGGTTTTGGATTATTGCAGAAAATAAGCTCTGTGGCAAACAAAAGTTAATGATACTTACATGTTTTGTTCAGCAAGATAATCTTCACAAATGAACACCATTTTTATGATTTTTGAAGTGTGAATGCAATCAACCACGGTTGAGGCGGACGAGTTGGCGTGATGGCGTTTAGTAGTCTCATTTAGCCACTTGTTAGCAACCGCCTTCATAAGACACATAAAGGCTTCAAAATTCACGAGTGGGGTATTAATTGATGTATTTTATGTCGTGAACAAAAAGTTAAATTCTCTCAAGCTTGTGTGAACCACAGACCGTATTTCAGGCATATTACTAAAAACCCATGCTGTACTAAAAATGCTAACTCATTTCCGGGATTTAGGGCTCATTCCTGTCGCAGTCTACAATAACAATAATGATAATAGTTCTTTTAAATGAATCGTCTGAAGACCATTGTATGGCTAAAAATAATGAAAACAAACGGATCTCCTGACTCCTCAGGGAAGGTCTGCTGGAGGCTGAACTGCGTGACGTCATGTCCTTGGATGATGACGTCATCAGTGAGGTGTACAGGTACACCCTCCCTCCGACCCCCTCGTTGATCCGCCTGCCCCCCCTGCTCTGGGCTCGACTCAGACGGGACCTTGAAGATCTGCTGGAAGAGCGTTGGACGGGCGGGGTCGCTGCCATCGCCTTCAACAGCCGGTGAAGAAGAAAAAAAAAACAGATGAATGATCACATAGGTCAAAGGTCAAATGTTTGAGTAAAGTGTGTGTGTGTGTGTGTGTGTGTGTGCAGGCATCTGTGCGAGGCAGTTTCAGCTCGGTATCTGACATCAGAGCGTCGGGGGCGGAGCCTGAGGATCCTGGCGGAGTACTTCCTAGGTCGGTGGTCGGGGAAACTGAAGCCGGTGGCTCTGCCGGGCCTGTCGCTGCTCCTCTCTGACAGAAAGGTACCGATGACACAAAACACATTCTCCTACAAAGTTAAACTCTGTAAGTCATTGTACTGAAGCTGAAATATAGGACATCTTTTACTTCTCTTTTTATTCTGAATGATGAAATTGTGTTTTAGTTTTTATTGTGGCAGCAGTGATTCGCTGTACAGTACTTACCTGATGTTATTCACAGGAACTGACCTACCCTTACTTCTGCTACAGAAGTGATTACCTGTCTGTTGATGGTGTAATTTGATTGGCCGTATGATGTCACAGGTCCCTCCCCAGCCGCTGTGGTTTGCTCCAGGATTGGCCAACGTCAGGAAGCTCCAGGAGCTGCCCTATCACCTGCTGCATGCTGGTCTGTGGGACGAGCTGCGTCAGGAAGTCATCAGTAAGATGTGGGAAGAGGCTCAGTAATAATATGAATTGATACTATTATTGTTCCATACATCACCTACTGTGTAGATTTATGGGCAAACGCATATTAAACCAACACACACCCAGTTATCATACTACAAAACAGAGACATAAGAAATATCATCAAATCAGATCATAAAGCACCAACTAATGTTTTTTAATGAAATTGCAAACATTAAAACAATAAACATAATGATCTGCTTGATTAATGTCCTGATTGATTACAGTATTGCACAAATAATAAAACAGCATATGAAAATATACCACCTTTAAATATTCAAAATTATTATAATTATATAATATTATAATTTATATATTACATTAGAAATAATTTAATATACAGTATATTGCAGTCTATATATATATTAGGGCTGTCAATCGATTAAAATATTTAATCGCAATTAATCACATGATTGTCCATAGTTCAAGCTGAAGTAGGCGAGATTGGAGGAAATGTGATTAAAAAAAGTTATTTTTATAAAACGGTCGCTATATCGTGACAGTAGTACATGAAACAGGTAACCTGAAAAAAATCATGTTCCTCTGTGTCCTACTGTGCTCCTAACGGCATCTGCAAGACTTTACAGACCGAAGGAAAACAAGCAGTGGGAGCTGATCTGAGATCTGCTGTCCATCTGCTGTCTATGAGAGCTGGCTGTCAATCACTCGTGAACTCCAACCAAATGGTCAAACTAGGCAGCGCTGATCAAATATGAATCAATATTCAGTTACTGTAATGCCTATTTCTCGCCTCAAATGTTTTCAGAATTATCTTGTAGTGTACGGTTTAACTGCGTAATGAGAAAGTTTGTGACCCAGCAGCCATGTTGGAAATCTCTTGAAGGAACGCCAAATACCGTCACATGACCGTAGCACAGCCAATAGGAACGCTCTTTCAATGAAATTACCTGTGATTGGTCAGCCGTCACGGGCTAAGTTTTTTAAAGCCTGAAAACAGAGCCATGAGGAGGTGCAGAAGTCTAGTTTTCTCTCAGAACACTTAAATTAAAATATGCTGAAAGGTTATTATGGAATTGTTGCCCAATGATGCCAAAAATATACTGCCTACTTCCACTTTAATTGGGATTAATTGCAAATTAATTGCACATTTTTTTATCTGTTCAAAATGTACCTTAAAGGGAGATTTGTCAAGTATGTAATACTCTTATCAACATGGGAGTGGGCAAATATGCTGCTTTATGAAAATGTATGTATATATTTATTATTGTAAATCGATTAACAACACAAAACAATGACAATTATTGTCCAGAAACCCTCACAGATACTGCATGTAGTAAAAATGTATGCTGAAATCATAACATGGCAAACTGACCCCAACAGGCAACAACAGCTGTCAGTGTGTCAGTGTGCTAACTTGACTATGACTTGCCCCAAACTGCATGTGATTATCATAAAGTGGGCATGTCTGTAAAGGGGAGACTCGTGGGTACCCGTCAGAGGTCAAGGGACCCCTTTAGAAATGGCCATGCCAGTTTTTCGTTGCCAAAATTTAGCTCAAGTTTGGAGCGTTATTTTAGCTCCTTAGCGGCAAGCGAGTATATATATATATATATATATATATATAAAATCCGCTTTCTTCCCCATTCTGATTCTTGGTTCGAACTTCAGCAGATCGTCTTGACCTTGTCTACATGCCTAAATGTTGCTGTCAAGTGATTGGCTGATTTGATATTTGCGTTATGAAAGTTCAACAGGTGTACCTAATATATACCTTTTCAGTCATAATCTATAATCAAATTTTTTTACATTTAATTTGCCATCTTTTTCATGTTTGTTTTCATTTGAATCATTATTCATTTTATTAAATACCAAAATAAAATAGATTTAAAAGTGCCAGCATGCAGATAAAAATTGGTTAGTATAAAAAATGTTGGCACAAAAGCACAGAAGACAAATGCATAATATTCAATCTTTTTAGTCACTTTCAAACTATCAAATTTAAACTAGCTGTATTGTTTATAAAATCTATTATTTTTTTTTATTAGTACAAACCAGTTCAGTAGATTAATATAGATAGATTATTATTAATTAGTGTTACTGTTTTTCAGGCAGTGCTGAGTGGCTGTACTGTAAGAGCAGGGTGTGTGGGGTATCCACTGTGATCCAGGACCTGGACCAGTGCTCCCAGTACATGGACTGCACTGAGACCAGACTGATCCGAGACTCTCTGGTCCTGATCAAACCCAGTCTGGACTTCCTGGATGGTCACATGGGTCAGTTATTCTGTGTCAATATTATATTATTTATCTGTTTTTTGACCGTTTTTGTTCCAAATGATTCCAAACATAAAATGTGTCCTTCAGAATTTTACTTTTAGAATAAAAATATGTTCTAAACCAAAATAAATAAAATAAGAAGTTAATGAAAACGTTGTATAAAATGCAAACAAATGCAGCAATTTGTTTTCCGCTGTGGTTCCAGACACGTTTCTGTTTTACACAGAGCTGTTGGCCAGACTCTGCTCCCTGGCCACGCCTTTCCCCTCTGTGATTGGTCGGCTGTGTAGCCAATGTGAGGAGAGGTTACTGACGTGTCCCGAGCCGATCCTCATTCCCAAGTGCAGTTTCCTGCAGCAGCCAGGGGGGGCGCTACAACACACACTGACTGGACTGCAGGGAGGTCAGAAATATTACGTTGTTACTCTGAAAGAAGCATAAAGTTAAATAAAGTAGAGCTGAATCATTCATGGTTTCCATATCAAAATTACACTTTGAAAGAGTGTAATTTCAAATGATTTTAGTTCTAACTTCAATAATTAACAGTGTTTTAGCAAACTGTAGGTGGTTAAAGTTTTAACCAGCATCTGTTAATTTCAATTTCACCAGTTATATTCCAACCCGGTATCACGCCAAGGCATGTAATAGACCCGCCTGTCTTGGGGCTTAAAATAAGTACGTAAACGAAGTAAAATATGTACGGAAACAACGTAACACAAGTACAGAAAACACGTCACAAACGTAACTTACAAAATAAAACACCGGTCTAGAACAGTGGTCTCCTGGTTGAAAGTCCTGTGTTTGTTGGACCCATCCCACCCACCATAAGCGGTCTTTCTCACTTTTCATTCTACGTCATTAGCTCCGAGCGTAGCATATTTACGCTGATGTGTTTACATTGCAGTCAGTACAGACTACATGGCGTACAAATGACACGCCAAAAGCAAAAACGTCATTTTTATTGCATTATCGTGTCATTCATACACCTTTTTGTGTGACCTGTAAATTCACAACTGCACTTTAGTTGTCGGGTGTAAAACCTCTGAAATTGAACCTTCAGACGTCAGTCGTAACATAGTTTTATTTTGTCATAAAACAATGTTATCATATACAAGTTTTTTTCATGATTTTTTTTTGGCATCTGGCATTCAGCCAGTAGAAAGAGACGGGGAGAGAGAGGGGTATGACATGCAAAGGTCCCCTGGCTGGGAATCAAACTGTGGACGTTGCAGTTATGGTACTGGTGATTATGGGCCTGGAATTTAATTTATATAAAATAATCCTGATTTAAGTCATGACTTTGGCTATTTCCCTCAAGTGGTTCGGCCCTGAGTAAGAGTATTGTGAGGTGTGACAGGTGCAGCATCAGAAGTTTTACCTGTCGTTGTGTCTTCAGGTGTGCTCTGTGTGGATGCCAGTGTGGAGGCGGAGCTTCTGGTTGCAGGTTCAGATGACGGTATAGTGGCGGTCTGGAGCCTCGCTGACCAGCTGCTCGTACACTCACTGCTGGGACACACAGGTCAGTCTGTGTTCATGAAAGAATATTAATAATGAAATAATATTAGTATTAATAACAATAATAACATATTCTGTGTGTAGGTGCGGTTCTGTCTGTCAAAGTGGTTGAAAGCTCCGCCCACTGCCTCTCATTGGCTGCTGACGGCTCTCTGAGGAGATGGAGCCTGATGAACGGCCAACAGCTGCTCTGCATTCAGGAGGCGGTGCCTGTTGACTCCGCCCCTTCCTCAGTACACCTCCACCTGTCTGAACAGAAGATCTTTGTTTACACCAGGACACAGGTACTACCACTAATACCACTACCACTACTACTGTTGCCACTGACTGCTAATACTACTTATATTAATATTCACTACTTCTGCCTCTATTACTACAAGTTCTACTGCTGTTACCACCGTTAATACTACTGACATTAATATTCACTACTACTACTTCTACTACTACTAGTTCTACTGCTGTTACCACTACTGATATTAATATTCGCTACTACTAGTACTTCTACCGCTACTACTACGGTTGTCACTGCTAATACTACTGATATTAATATTCACTACTACTATTTCTACTTCTACCGCTACTACTACGGTTGTCACTGCTAATACTACTGATATTAATTTTCACTACTACTACTACTACTACAGCTAGTTCTACTGCTGTTACCACTGTTAATACGACTGATATTAATATTCACTACCACTACTACTACTTCTACCGCTACTACTACGGTTGTCACTGCTAATACTACTGATATTAATATTCACTACTACTACTTCTACTATTGCTGTTGCCACTGCTAATACTAATGATATGAATAACTACTATTACTTTTACTGCTATCACTAATAGTTCTACTGCTGTTACCACTGCTAATACTACTGGTATTAATATTCACTACCACTACTACTACTACTTCTACCACTACTACTACTACTACTACTACTACTACTACTACTACTACTAATACGGTTATCACTGCTACTGTAATACTACTGATATTAATATTAACTACTACTACTTCTACTGCTGTTGCCACTGCTAATACTAATGATGTTAATAACTACAACTATTTTACTGCTATCACTACGACTACTACAACAACTTTTACTGCTATCACTACGACTACTACAACTACTTTGATTTCTAGCACTATTATTACTGTTAATACTGCACATCTTTACCGTGAAGAACATTTCTGGCTCTCAGTCAGTGAACAGGTTTGTGTTCAGATCAGAAGGTCTTGTTGTTGTTGTTGCAGGTGAAGGTGTGGAAGCTGGACGGAGCAGAGCTCCTCAGCAGCAGCAGCAGTGATGATGATGGGCTGATGGTTCTGGGAGTTCTGGGAGAATCTGTAGTTTCTCTGTGTGATTCGGGTCTGGTCAGAATATCTCATCCTGTTAATGAGACTGTTGAGACTCGGCTGGAAAACTCACAGAGAACTTTAACTCTTGTGAAATCTGTTACGTTACCAAAACGGGGGAAAGTGTTTGTGGTTTCTAAAGAAGGATTCCTCTACCAGGTATGTGTTTCATCCTTCTGTTTTGGTCTTTTTGGCATGCAAAATGCAGCCTCACTGGGAGCAAGTGTGTCTGTAGACTTTTAGTGCAGTAAGAAATAATAAACCTGCAATTGTGAAGCTTACTTTTTATGTAAAGTAACTATTTTTGGTCCATGAAAAAGCTGTTGTTGTTTCTATTTCAAATATTGGATGTCTGACACAGTTTGTCAGTTTATTTGAAACCCAAACAAGTATAATAAAATTTCTGATTATATGCAAATTCAGAAGTCATTATTAAAATCAGTCTACTGGCGCAATGCTTTCTTTGAATAAATATGACTAAAAGTAGTCAGTTACAGATTCCCTTCCCAAATATGAATTAATGTTATTTATATCTGTATATCTTGTGTTGAATATCATAAAATTGTTTCTGTTTCAATTTATTATTATTTTTTACTCCACTACATTTATCTGATAGCTTTAGTTACTTGTTGACTGTTGACTAACTAGTCAATTAGTTGATTGACTGAAAATTAACTGTGAACTATTTTGATGGTTTAAGTCGTTTTTCATGTAAAAACATGTCATGGTTCCAGCTTCACAAATGTGAAGATTTGCTGCTTTTCTTTTTAACAATATTAATAATGGTAATGTATTAGTAGTAATGTTGAGGTTTGGACTGTTGGTTGGACAAAACAAACATTGTGAAGGTGTCATTTTGGGCTCTCGGTCATTGTGACAGAATCAATCGATTAATGGAGAAAATAATCAGCAGATTAATCCATAATGAATAATAATCATTACGCAGTAAAATCCTGCTTTTAAATGAATGCATGAGTAACTAGAATTGCACTCGGAGAGCGCAGACCTCCGCCAACGTGTGACTTTAAAAACAGATCACAGCTCACAGCTGGCGGTACCGTGAGGTGGTCGGCTTATTATTAACATGTTGTGTTTCCGTGTAACGTATCGGCGGATGCCTCTCTCATTCAGCAACCTTGTTATGTCTGTATATCGTTACACTACGTAGTCTCTCATCCCGTCATCTACAGCTTTGTTCTTTCTCACCACGGACGGCCAGCA
This sequence comes from Sebastolobus alascanus, assembly GCA_916701645.2. NCBI lineage: Eukaryota > Metazoa > Chordata > Actinopteri > Perciformes > Sebastidae > Sebastolobus > Sebastolobus alascanus. The sequence goes on from CAKAOJ020000125.1 coordinate 921,812, forward strand.
GCTTCCGCACACACATCCACACACGCGTCTCTGCTCTCAGAAGGAGGCGGGGTCACGCGTCATCAACGCGTCATCAGCTACACTGAGTTATACCCTGTGGTTTTAATGCTCAGGCTGATTGGAATTCTTAAAAATATTCCTGAATTCGGATCATGATCCGGATCGCCACCAAAATCTAATGGATTGTGCATTGTGCCACACCCCACCCCTCCAGAAAATTTCATTCAAATCCATTCCGGACCTTTGGAGTAATCCTGCTAACCAACAAACCAAGACTGGTGAAAACATAACCTCCTTCAGGCCTTCAGCCTTGGCGGAGGTAATAATGATCTAATGATATAATATATAATAGTATAGTACAAAAATGTCACAGGGGACATTTTTTTTTACTTTTAATACTTTTACTACATTTTCCTGATTATACTTACATACTTTTACTCAAGCAACATTTTCAATGCAGGACTTTTACTTGTAACAGAGTATTTTACTGTGTGGTATTAGTACTTTAACCAAAGTAAAGAATCTGAATACTTCAAAAAAGGGAAAAAGTCCATGCTCGGGAGTTCAAATCAGTGTGATGAAGGTGCTCTTTGGTGGGTTACACAAAGGTTAAAAAAAGGGGGAGTCCAAGGCACTCTTCTGGCAAAAAATAAAAAGCCTTAATTCAAATGGCTATTTCATGATGAAATGCTAAAAACAATGCTGGTACATGTTCAGATTGAGTACTCAGCTCAATCTGCCATTTGAATAAAGGCTTTTTATTTTTTGCCAAAAGAGTGCCTTGAGCTCCCCCTTTTTGAATCTGAATACACCCTCCACCACTGTTCGTAGGTCGGAGCCAATATAAACCAGTAGAGGGAGGCCAACCCAAACACAGTCGCCTAATATTCAACATTAAAAACCCAACATGGTTATTTTTACTTCTGCTACATGTGATAATAATAATGATGACAACAATGACAATGATGATATTTACCTTCCTGTCTGTAGATTTCCAGGATGGGGAGACAGACAGCTGTCAGGTTTCCTCTGGTTCCCTCTTTGCTTTCAGTCACTGAAGATGAAAAAATACTGATAGCAGGTAGGTTAGGTTATCTTTATTGTCCCACTAGGGAAAATTAGTCTTAAAACAGAATACAAAAAGACAACATCAATGACACATCAACATAATAAAACACAGAGCTAGAGCAGGGAAATGGAAATCCCTACCAAGTACACATATACAATAGGGCAAATGTGCAAATGTGGAAGTGTGCAAGGGACGTGCAGCCAGAGTGCTAGATGCTCTTGAGCGTATTAATAGCACTTGGGATGAAGGAGACGTGGAATCTTTTAGTTGTCCTAACGGGTGCCCTGAAACGACGTCCTGAGGGCAAAAGCTTAAACTCCTTGAGGAGTGGATGGACCTGGCAGTCCAAAATAGCATTTAGCCCTTCTAAGGACCTGCCTGTTATAGATGTCTAAGAGCATCGCCTGACGCCTCCCTGAAATCCTACTGGCCATTTTAACAAGACTTCCAGGTCTATTCTTCTTGGATAGATTTAGATTTCAAAACCAAGCAATAATAAAAAAGGTTAAAACGGATTCAATAAAACATCTGTAAAAGAGAGTCATCATCTCAGAAGAAATGTTAGAGATTTAATTTTTCTCAGAAAAAAGTCTTCATTGATTTAACTAATGAAATAACTCAGTGTTTCTCAAACTATAACAAGCTGCAGCTACAAATACATAAAAAACAGTGCTTGGATAGTTTGTTTGCTATGTATTAAAGGTTGGGTCAGTAATGTTGAGAAACTAGTAAGAACATGGCTATTGTTAGTACTCAGCTATCAAGTTAGCAGCTTGTGGAAGACTCTGTTGACGCGCAGTGAGTGCAAAGAGTGTACGCAGGTAGGTAGGTAGGTAGACAGGCAGGTAGCCTGTCCAATCATTTCATTTGGGCCGATTTCAGGCCGTTTTTTGCAACCAGAAGTTACACGAGAGGGTATTGTTAAGTACACCCGAACACTGAATAAGACATTTTCAAGCGACCAAAAAGGTTCTAATTAACTTTCATGAACTGAAAACCCACTGTTAAAGGGTTAAAGTTCTAAGACTAAACCACGGACAACTCCCAGACTGAACAACGCTGTGGTAGCAACCTGTCAATCACAAGTTAGCCACACCCTAAAGCATCCCCTGCTTTATGGTCTATTTGACTCTAAATGGGACCATAATTTACTAAATGAACATCATGCTGTATTGAAGAAGACTTGAAACTAGCGATTGAGACCATAAACTCATGTTTACAATGTTTACTGAGGTAATAAATAAAGTGAGAAGTAGGCTCATTTTCTCATAGACTTCTATACAATCAGACTTCTTTTACAACCAGAGGAGTCGCCCCCTGCTGGCTATTAGAAAGAATGCAAGTTTAAGGCACTTCAGCATTGGCTTCACTTTTCAAACCCAGAGGTAGCCTACAGCATAAAATGTATTTGCTGTTGCAATTTAATAGAATAGAAATGTAATTAGTTGGAGACAGGATTGAAATAAGCAGGCCATGGTTCCTTAACAGGCCTCGTTACACATGGATTTGGTCACTACAAAGCATAGAAACGTTACTGCGTTATCAGATTTCACAGAGTTACCTGGCTTCTTATGTGCATGTAAACATTCTTAGTGTGAAAGAAGGGTTACTGAGTTCAGCTGATCAGTGTTTGTGTCCTCTGCAGGAAGTGATCGGACTCTGAGCCTCTTTAACATCGACAGTGACTCTGTAGATGGATTCCTCGACCTCCAACACGACGACAGCGTTTTATCCGCGTGCGTCTCATCAGACTGCCGACTACTCGCCTCGGGAGCAGCTGACCAACTCATACGAGTAACAGACTAAGATACGGTAGATGTAGACTGTAGAGTAGATGGTAAACTTGATGTGTTGGTAGCTGCTTCACAGTAAAAGCCCTCCTGTAGCTTCACAGTAAAAGCTAACCCAGCTGCTTCAAAGTAAAAGCCCTCTAACCGCTTCACAGTAAAAGATAACCCAGCTGCTTCACAGTAAAAGCCCTCTAACCGCTTCACAGTTAGAGTAAAGGCCCCAAAGTTGCTTCACAATAAATCAGCTGCTTCACTGTAAAAGCCTCTCCGCTGCTTCACAGTAAATGCCTTCTACGTGCTTCACATTAAAAGCCCTCAAGCGGTTTTACAGTAAAAGCCCTCCAGCTGCGTCACAGTTGAAGCTAATCCATCTATTTCATAAAGCCTTCCGGCTGCGTCACAGTTAAAAATAATCCAGCTATTTCACAGTTAAAGCCCCCCAGCTGCATCACAGTTAAAGCTAATCCAGCTGCTTCACAGTTACGGCTAATCCAGCTGCTTCATAAAGCCCTCTACCTGCTTCACATTAAAAGCCCTCAAGCGGTTTCACAGTAAAAGCCCTCCAGCTGCGTTACAGTTAAAGCTAATCCAGCTGCTTCACAGTTACGGCTAATCCAGCTGCTTCATAAAGCCCTCTAGCTGCATCACAATCAAAAATTATCCAGCTATGCCACAGTTAAAGCCCTCCAGCTGCTTCACAGTAAAAACCTGTTTCATAGTAAAAACTAATCCAGCTATTTCACAGTAAAAGGGAATCCAGCTATTTCACAGTAACAAACTCTACCTGCTAAACAGTAAAGGCCGTCAAGTGGTTCCGCATTTAGATAAAATAATCCAGCTGCTTCACCATTAAAGATAATCCAGCTGCTTCACAGTAAAAAGTAATCCAGATATTTCACAGTAAAATCCCTTCAGCTGCTTCACAGTAAAAACCTTCCAGCTGCTTTACAGAAATACTGTCAGTCACAGGCTCCAGCTTTATGAATTTCACTGCAAACTGCGTTTTAAAAATGTATGCGAGTCAACAGCTCTGACAGTCACAGAGGCAGTATTAATGTGTTCCTTTTATTCTGTATGATCTTTCTTTGTCAGATCTGGTCAGTGACCACTGGTGCGTTGTTGGACACTCTGTGTGGTTCAGACTCTCCCGTCACTTCTGTCGTTCTGTATAACGGCTTCGTGGTTTCAGCCTCGACGGCTGCTCCCAGCGTCCATCTGTGGAGTCTGAAATACAACACCGGCCACAAACCCATCGCCCACGTTCCTGCAGGCTGCGCCCACGTCACCGTCACTAAAGACGCAGACCGGGTTTTCTACGTCCGACAGCAGAGCCAGAGAGAGGTCATCAGCTGGAACAACAACACAGGTCACTGCTGGTGCAAAGTTACAGCACAGGCAAAGAGATGCACTTGTTCTTGGTTTTGGCAATACAGTATATATTTACCTCTATTTGCTTGCCTAGTTTGGTGATCAAGTAATTCCTATATGGAAGCAAATATGTCTCACTGTTTCCAAAAGCACCCACAGCAGGTGGAGAATCTGAAACCTCCTCCTGGATCTCCCTGCAGGTTCTCTATCGGAGCGTTTGGCGGTCTCTGCTGAGGTTTGCTGTCTGGAGATAGCTCAACACAAACGGCTGCTGTTCTGCGGTCTGACTACCGGCACCGTGCTCATCTACCCGTTAGCCCTGCCCCAGGAGACGCTCTGTATCCCCCCTCCAGAGAGCCTCTCCAGGGTGCTCTGCCTGACTGTCAGCTCCCAGGAGAAGCACATGGCGGTGGCCTACGAGGACTCTGTGTGTTTGTTCGAGATCACTTCCAGAGACAGCTTCCCCACGGTGGAGGGACCCATGGAGGGGTTCCCCCTGTCCCTCCTCCACGCCCCGCTGTCCTCCATGGCCCTGTTGTCAGACCGCAGGCTGCTATACGGGACGAGCTGCGGGGAGGTGAAGCTCCACAACTTCAGCGGCGGCAGCAGCTCCGACCTGGAGCCTCATCGCAGCAGAGTCACCTGTGTGACGGCCAGTAACTGGGGGACCCATGCCCTGGTGGGCTCCGAAGACGCCGTCCAGAGGCTGTGGGCCCTGAGCCCTCTGGTCCTGGACCACACCATGGAGTACAAGGTCAGAGCTACTGTGCATCTGCAATAAACGACCAGAGGACAAGTTGGATGTTTTCCCCACGGGCTACAAATTATGTACACTTTCCATAACTGCAGGTCATTTCCAGAGGTGGAAGACGTTCTCAGTACTTTTACTTATGTAAAAGTAGTAATACTACAGTGTAGAAATACACAGTTTCAAGTAAAAGTTCTGCATTCAAAGTCTTACTTAAGTAAAAGTACACAAGTATTAGCATCAAAATATACTTAAAATAACAAAAGTAAAAATACTCATTATGCAGAATGGCCCATTTCAGAATAATATATTATATATTGTTGGATTATAATTAGTGATAGACTAGAATAAGAATCAGCTTTAATGGCCAAGTATGTGAACACATACAAGGAATTTGGCTTTTTTTCATTTCTCTCTGTGTACTTACACAGAAATAGACATAACAGCTAAGATCAAGGACAACAAAGCTGGAGGTAAAGAATAGACAGGACTATTATATATACTGTATGTATATATATATATATATTTATATATATATATATATATATATATATATATATATTAATTACATAATGAGAAAGTTTGTGACCCGGTCGCCATGTTGAGATCAGTTGAGGAAATACCAAGCATCGCCCACCAGCAGGAGCAAATTTTCTCATTTTACAGCTAAACAGTACACTACAAGATGATTCTGAAACATCTTGAGGAGAGTAATAGGCATTACAGTAACTGAATATTAATTCATATTTGATCAGCACTGCCCAGTTTGACCGTTTGATCAGAGTTAGCGAGTGATTGCTTCCATTGAACGAACAGCCAATAGGAACGCTCTCTCTCTGAAATGACCTGTGGTTGGTTAAAGTCTCCCGTCAACAGGCTAGATTTTTTAAAGCCTGTAAACAGAGCCATGAGGAGGCGCAGAAGTCTAGTTTTCTATCAGAACACTTGAGATACATTATGCTGAAAGGTTATTATGGAATTTTTGCCCAATGATGCCAAAAACATTCTGTCTACTTGCAGGTTTAAAAAGACCTATCTGTATTTACATCCTGATTATAAATGCTAAATAGGGGGGTATTAAAATAGTGTTCCTGTGAGGATGTTATCATTATGTATAACACAATGTCTCTGTCTCTTCATGTCTTCAATCTGACTTTCTTCTGCTGTTGTTTTGTTTAGGGTTTTTTCTTCGAAGGTGTCCTCTCTGCTGCTTTCTCCGACAGCGACCAGTTTGTTTTCACTGGATCTCAGGACAGAACCGTCAAAGTCTGGGACGTCGCGACCGGTACGTACTGGTGTACTGATGTACTAGTATGACACATTTCTGCCCAGGATGCCATTACTCCACTATATCTTTACATAGCAAATCTCACATTTCGCAACAAATTTAGAATTTAGCACCTTTAAAAAATAGAATTACCGCCTCACGGTTGTATGCCTCTGCCAACCAGTCAAGTTGCAGTTTACATCCATGTCCGTCCAAAATGTCATCACTTCATCATTTTACCCTATTAGACATTTGTGTGAAATTGTAGCATAGTATATGAATTCTTGAGTCATGCCCAGAAACGTGTTTTGTGAGGTCACAGGGACCTTGCCCTTTGACTACCAAATTCGAATCAGTTCATCCTTGAGTCCAAGTGGAGCTCGTGAGTGATTGACAGCTGCCTCCGTTGAATGAACAGCCAATAGGAACGCTCTCTCTCTGAAATGACCTGTGATTAGCTCCCGTCACAGGCTAGATTTTTTAAAGCCTGAAAACAGAGCCATGAGGAGGTGCAGAAGTCTAGTTATCTTTCAGAACACTTGAATTACAATGTGCTGAAAGGTTATTATGGAATTTTTGCCCAATGATGCCAAAAACTTTCTGCCAACTGCATGTTAAAATCAATACATTTGACCAACATTGATCAACATGACTAACGCCGCTGCCAATAACCTCATCTTATCCCAGCTTCTGTGTCCGCTGAAAATGACATCAATGGTCACTCATTATCAAGAAATCGTCTCACACAAACACAATAACAACTCAGTGTGATTATCAGGAGAGTACTTCATAAAGAGGCACTGTTGGCGTCACTCAGCTGTTTTTATTGTCTTGTTTCTTCCTGTCAGGAAACCTGCTGTACGTTCAGTACGTCTACTCCCCCGTCGTCAGGATGGTGACCTTCAGGAACGGCTTTGTGGCGTTGTCTCAGCAGGGCTCCGTCATCAAAGAGGTGTTTCGCTGTCCGGACCACATCAGTCCGGACTACAACCCTCTGAGGAACGTCAAGGCCCAGTACCGGGTCACCTCCAGGGAGAAGAAGAACCGGGACGGCCAGCAGAGCTCTGGGTCCGACTTCCAGGACTTCAACCCGGCCCAGATCAACCTGAATCTCATGAGCATGCTCAGAGCAAAACCCTCCTCCACCTGTCTCATACTGTAGGACACCGGGGCCCAAACTGGGGCCCCAGGACCTCCAGGGGCCTCCAGGTTCTAGGGAGGTTTCAAAAGACAATGATAAAAAAACAAATCTATTTAAGAAATTAATTAATTAACTAAATTTAACTGTGACCAGAGTTAATGTACATGTTAACTATACAAATTACACATTGTAAATATACAGGAAACATCCTGTTTATAACATGAAACATTTATTAAAACGTCTTTTTAGTTTTCTTGAATCCTCATATTCTTACCGGAATATGGCTAAATACTACAATACATTTACACAATTTAGCCATATTTTGGCAAAAATATGAAATGCTTTAAATGAAGTACAGCATTCAGATGGACAGAGGAGAGGTGGATTCTGCTGCAGGACTCTGAATATTGTAACTGTTGTGAATCCAAACGACTACAGCTGCTGTCCTCTGTGAAGACAACAGGAGGTGAGTAATTCATTCTTGAATGATAGATTTTCAGTGGAATGCTCCTTTAAAATGTGCAAAGCACTAACCTTCTTAAAGAGCGGGTCCATCTGCGTTCTTTTCAGTTTTTTTTTTTTCAAAATGAAATGCCCATTAGCCATTAGCAAAAAGCAGTGACGTTATCAAAGTAAGCTAATTAATAAGATTATGAATAATGTGAATGCTAGCACTAGCTGAGTCAGCATTAGCTGTGCTAAGTTTAGAAATAACTGAAAGGGTTAGTGCAGATTTTTTGAAGGGGGGTTGTATGTATACTTCTGCATTCTGCAATGTTAAATTATTCTTTTTATGAATGTAGTCTGGTGGTTTCGAGGAGAGCAATATAATGGCTTCAGTTTCCCGTCAGAAAGGGCTGTCTGACTGCGAGGTAAAGTGGCTGTGGACGGGAGCAGCAGAATAACGTATTTTAGCAACCTAAAAAAAGGTGTAAGCTATATTTATAATATTTTCACCCCTTTACCTTGCCGTCCGGGGAGTTTGCATGTTCTCCCCGTGTCAGCGTGGGTTTTCTCCGGGTACTCCGGTTTCCTCCCACAGTCCAAAGACATGCAGGTTAGGTTAATTGTTGACTCTAAATTGCCCGTAGGTGTGTATGTGAGAGTGCATGGTTGTCTGTCTCTATGTGTCAGCCCTGTGATAGACTGGCGACCTGTCCAGGGTGTCCCCCGCCTTCGCCCAATGTCGGCTGGGATCGGCTCCAGCCCCCCCCCGCGACCCCTAACGGGATAAGCGGTTGAAGATGAGATGAAGATGAGACCTTGCCGTCAGACGACCCTTTCCGACAGTGAACTGAAGCTGTTATAACACTGTCTTCAAAATTCACAAAAAAGGTAATTTTAGAGTAACTTCACCCTCAAATTCAGCTTTAACCATCATTTGTAAAACAACAACAACAGAGGGGTGCAGGAGTGATGGAGCAGGATTATCTATCGCCATTTGCTGAAGCCACCAGGCTAATGTGTACGGCAACGTCTTAAGGTTACAACAAAGTACAACACACTCTTAAAGTTTTTTTAAGTATGATTGTTTTGACCACAGTTAACAGCGCGGGGCTAACCCCCGGCTACTTCACAACGTCATCCAACCACTCCTTTTGTTATTGTTATGATCGAGAGCCCCCTAGCGGCCAAAATTACATATTGTGCATTTAATTAATGAAAAAGTCCCGCAATAAGAAAATAATTTAGCTGTTTTTATTTACAGATAATTCTCCTAAAAAGAAGCTCAAACTAATCAGCAATCTAAGATACTGCAGTAAAAGACAGAGCTCTTTGTAGTAAAGATAGAAATAAAACATTATTTATGTATTTAAAGGTTCATTGTTGACATTGGAAATTGTAATTTGAATATTTTTCAAACATTTTTCTTATATAACATAAGGAGGTGATTATTCGGCTCGCGCTTTGATTTTGGTATCCTAAAATTATTATAGAAAGCATAATAACTAAATTAATTATATTTTATCATTTATTTAAAGGGACTATATGTAACTTCTTACACGTATAAATCATACCGGGTCGGTGTCCCATGCGCGCTCGCGTGTGGGTACGCGAGCGCGCAGACTCCAACACAAACTACACGGAAGCACCAAAACTGCAAAGTTATATCTAGTGAAGCCCGTCTTGCAAAAAAGTGTTGGCTCTTCCTGCTTCGCCCATCCCAGCCGCGGTCGGAGGACGCGGGGAGACCGTAACTTTTGTCTCCAGGACTGGAGACTCTGCTCTGCTCCAGCCTGCTCCTGCTGCCTGCTCCTGCCTGCTTGTACACCGCGCTCGTTCTCACCCGCTCGGCTCGCTCCAACTCCACGTGCACGCGCGCACACTACACACTGCAGAAGAGTTAGTTGCTCTGAGAATATCTAGTGAATGTACAGTGGACGTTTGTGCAGAAATAAATGCTGCCGCTCCTCCAAACAAACAGAGGCTTCCCGTGTCTTGTGAAGTGACGGGGCTCCGCAGCGAGTTACGTTATCGTCTCCGACCGGTTCGGGAGGCTGAAGCAGGAAAAGCCAAAACTAGGATCAGCATTGATTCATGGAGAGACCTTCGTCTGGTCAGCTAACATTACTGCCAAACAGGTGAAATATAGAGTGATATCGTGTGTTAGCTGACGTGTGTCGCCCCACTGTTTAGACCGGTGCTCGTTCATGTCTATGTAGAGCGAGCACAAGCGCGAGCGCGAGCAACAGGACGCTGACTTTCGTTGACATTGCGGCCACAGGTGTCGCTGTTAACAAGCAATTTCTGATTCTTACATAGAGTCCCTTTAAATATACATACATGAAGAAAATAACATTTATTTTACTTGTATTTTTGTTGTTGTTGAAGAACCTCTGACTTCCCACTTCTGAAACCAAACCTACGCCCTTGTAAACAACCACCCGGTGCTTATTTAAAGCCATTTTCTCACACAGTTGGAGACAGTTGACATTTCAGCAAAATTGAAGATTGCCCACTTAAACTGAGAATCTGTATTTGTTTAGAGAGTTTTTATTGAGTAGATCAAACTACAACTATAAAACCAGAGAATATAAAAAATAGGATATATTATAGAAAAAGAAGACACTTCTCTCAATCCCCAGTGGAAAATATGCTTAAAACCTGTCAAACGATGAATAATGAATGAATAATGATAGTGAGCCAGCATGCGCAACACCATGAGCCTGAAATCAAAGCAGCTGAATGGAATGCAGCCATTGTTGATTTCATTATGAACACCTCTTCCTTTATTACTGTGACAAGGCAACATGTCTTCCGTGTAAAAAGCCTATAGGGCCATAAACACAGAGAGATAAAAGCTGTTCCTGCTGTGAGTCACCGTTTGTATTGTGAGTTTGAGTTAAACATTAACAGATCACCTGAGCTGCTGATCTACACTCTGCTGTTAGTTTCACACTGAGGGGTTGAAGTTTCAACTCGACATCTGAAGCTTCAGGTTTGATTCTCGCTGTGGTTCTTCACTTTTCCACAGCTTTGTGTGTTTCGTCAGAGCGGAGGAGCAGCGATCAGCGATGGGACAACTCAGCGCAGTGATCTCCTGTTTGTTGCTGAGTGTCGGAGCAGTGACGGCCCAGAGAGGTACGAGCTCTTCCTGCTCTACTATCCCAGACTGCTTGAGAAGTCGGATCTCGGTCCGCCTCTGAGCCTCTAAGCGGGCTCTGGTAAGGTTTGGTTGTGCTGTGAAGGCAAACGAACCAAACATAGGATATTATGATAGCAGACATGTGACTTACTAATAATAACTAGCTCAGTGAAATGTGTTCAGGAAGCGATCTTCTAATTGATCTGTCCTCAGGCACATCAGCGCGGGGATGTTTCATGATTACTAGATCCAAAGGTGTTAAAACTGCTGTACTTAGTTCCGCCACCGGGGACAATTAACATCTCAAATATCACCAATCAGAAAGGAGACCATAAAAGCATTGTGCACATGGTCTGTGGTGATCCCTCTCTGCCTGCCTAGAGTTACTTTTGTGTCTTTATTATGCAAACAGAATAGGTTTAAGAGTGAAACTATCAACATGCAATCAAAAATGTTTTATTGCAAGTAAAATAAATGTGTGATTAAAAATGTATTAATGCAAATCCAAACGTTTTGTTTGCAGTAGGGCTGTCAATTGATTAAAATATTTAATCCCGATTAATTGCAAATTAATCACACATTTTTTATCTGTTCAAAATGTACCTTAAAGGGAGATTTGTCAAGTATTTATTACTCTTATGAGCGTGGGAGTGGGCAAATAAGCTGCTTTATGCAAATATATGTATATATTTATTATCGGAAATCAATAAACTACACAAAACAATGACAAATATTGTCCAGAAACCCTCACAGGTACTGCATTTAGCATAAAAAATATGCTGAAATCATAACATGGCAAACTGCAGCCCAACAGGCAACAACAGCTGACAGTGTGCTGACTTGACTATGACTTGCCCCAAACTGCATGTGATTATCATAAAGTGGGCATGTCTGTAAAGGGGAGACTCGTGGTTACCCATAGAACCCATTTTCATTCACATATCTTGAGGTCAGAGGTCAAGGGACCCCTTTGAAAATGGTATACCAGTTTTTCCTCGCCAAAATTTAGCATAACTTTGTAGAATTATTTAACCTCCTCTGCGACAAGCTAGTATGAATTTCAAACAACCTAAAAATCGCAAGTTGCGTTAATGCTTTAAAGAAATTAGTGTCGATAAAACAAATTTGCGTGTTATTATCGCGTTAACATTGACAGCCCTAGTTTCAATCAATATTGTGACTCTGACATTGCTTGTAAAAACATTTGATGACTGTTAACAAGTAGAACACAAATACAAGTTACCTACGTAAAAATTGTATCCAAATAGCTCATAGCTGAATAATTCATGTTTACTCCTCTGGTTTGTTTGTAAAAAATCAGTCAGTGTGAACAGGAACTAAAATGCAACAATGTATCATTGTTCCCTTGGTCTGGACCAAATGAACCAACTGCAGGTGTGAAAGCACAGTGTTTCAGAGATGTAGCATCAAAATATACATACCAAAGGTAAAAGTACTCCGGTCATTAAGGAGAATGGCCCCTTTCAGAATGATATATATTACTGGATTATAATTATTGATGCATTAGTGTTTTCACTTTAAAGCTGAAGTAGGCGAGATTGGCGCAAATATGATTAAAAAAAGTTATTTTTTTAAAACGGTCGCTATATCATGACAGTAGTACATGAAACAGGTAACCTGAAAAACATCATGTTCCTCTGTGTCCTCCGGTGCTCCTAACGGCATCTGCAAGATTTCACTTACTGGAGGAAACCAACCAGTCAGAGCTGATCTGAGATCTGCTGTCCATCTGCTGTCTATGAGAGCCGGCTGTCAATCACTCGCGAACTCCGACCAAACGGTCAAACTAGGCAGCGCTGATCAAATATGAATCAATATTCTGTTACTGTAATGACTATTTCTCACCTCAAATGTTCTCAGAATCATCTTGTAGTTACTGTTTAGCTGTAAAATGAGAAAGTTTGTGACGCGGCCGCCATTGTAAAATCTGGTAAAGGAACGCCAAGTTCCGCTCACTTGACCGGAGCACAGCCAATAGGAACGCTCTCTCTCTCTGAAATGACCTGTGATTGGTCAAAGTCTTCCGTCAACAGGCTAGATTTTTTAAAGCCTGAAAACAGAGCCATGATGAGGAGGAGAAGTCTAGTTTTCTCTCAGAACACTTGAATTACAATATGCTGAAAGGTTGTTATGGAATTTTTGCCCAATGATGCCAAAAAAATACTACCTACTGAAGCTTTAATGTTGCAGCTGGTAAAGGTGGAGCTCATTTAATTTATTTATATATAGCTGGGTAGCTTAGTCTATAATAATATATCTTGTTTATTTAGTTGATTATATTTTGTATTATTAAAGCTTCAGTATAGGCAGAACGTTTTTGGCATTATTGGGCAAAAATTCCATAATAAACTTTCAGTATATTGTAATTCAAGTGTTCTGAGAGATAACTAGACTTCTGCTCCTCATCATGGCTCTGTTTTCAGGCTTTAAAAAATCTAGCCTGTTGACGGAAGACTTTGCCAATCACAGTTCATTTCAGAGAGAGAGAGCGTTCCTATTGGCTGTGCTCCGGCTGGTGGGCGGTGCTTTCCTCAACTTATCTCAACCTAGCTGCCGGCTCACAAACTTTCTCATTTTACAGTTAAACAGTACACTACAAGATGTTTCTGAAAACATCTGAGGAGAGAAATAGGCATTACAGTAACAGAATATTGATTCATATTTGATCAGCGCTGCCTAGTTTGACCGTTTGATCAGAGTTCACGAGTAATTGACAGCTGCTCAGAGACGTCAGGCTCCTGCTCGGCTCTGATTGGTTGTTTTCCCCCGGTCTGTGAAATCTTGCAGATGCCATTAGGAGCACCGGAGGACACCAGAGGTAACATGATTTTTTTTTTCAGATTACCTGTCTCATGCACTACTGTCAGGATATAGGGACCGTTTTATAAAAATAACTTTTTTTTAATCATATTTGCTCCATTTCTACCCACTGCTGCTTGAAGTTCAAGTGTGATGTAGTTGTACTTTGAATGAGTATTTCTATTTTATGCTACTTGTATTTCACTAAAACAGCAGTTTATTTAAACAAACATATATAAGAGTGTGGATGACCTCTGACCCCTGTGTATGTGTTTGTTTTGCAGCCCAGACTCAGATTGATGAGCGTCTGCTGCCTCAGTGGCTCACCGGCTTCATCGCCGTTGCCGCCTTCCTCTTCCTCACCTTCGTTGGCTTCCTGGTGAAGAAGGCCTGGTGTGAGGGGCCCAGCAGGTCAGACAGAGAACAGCTTATAATGAACTTTTTATTTATATATATATATATTTTTCATCTTAACTCATTTTGACTAACAGGAACCATCATGTGGGAAGAATAATGACAGAACTGAATAGACACAAATTGCAGGGTTCAGTTTGCTGAAATATATTCAACTAATTTTCATATAAATGATAAAATCTAACAATTGATGAACAGTAAATTAATCAGTTTGTAACCTGGATTTTGAAAACTACTCTATAACTAAAAATGAGTAATTAGTACATTACTTATATATGAATTTGAGATACTTTTACTTTACTTGAGTAGCCTATTATATTCTGCTACTTTATACTTCTACTCCACTACATTAATCTGACAGCCGTAGTTACTTTGCAGGTTAACATTTACTTATAGCAGTTTATAAAATATAGTGCTGAAGCAATTAGTCGATTAATCAGTTATTTATTGATATAAGATTATTTTGGGGCATTTTATGCCTTTATTTGACTGACAGTGGAGAGAGACAGGAAACGTGGAGAGAGACAGTAGGGGAATGACATGCAGCAAACGGTCCGGCCAGCTGGGAATCAAACAGGGGACACAAACGCTGCTCAGGGCATTTGCGCCCATGTGGTATGCACCCTTACCACTCAGCTATCATGTCGCCCAATCAGTTATTATAGAAAATTAATGAACAGCCATTTATCAAGCAAAAATGAAAAATATTCTCTGTTTTCTATCCCAGTTTACTAAATATTTTTGGTTTGTTTTTCGGACAAAACAAGACATTTGTGGGTGTATTTTTAACAATTTCTGGACAATTTACAGACATATTGATAAAATAATTGTCAGTGTATTTGATAATTATAGTAATTGTTAGTTACAGCCTTAAACTGATTAAAGAAAATGATGAAAAATCCCAATATAATTTTTTTTTATCTTTATAGACGCCTGTGACAACATAGTCAGAGGTATATAGCGTTCCGCGTGTCCGTCCTTCCGTCCGTTCGCGTGTCACAATTTAATTTCCAAAGCAGAACACGGAAACTATTTAACTTAGGAACTTCAAATTTGGTCTGATGGTTGACAGTGTGGTCTTGTTGTGCCTTTTGGGGGTTAGAGGTCCAGGGTGCCCATTAGTTAATTAGTTAATGCCCATTAATTCCATTAGTTCCAAAAGGGCAAAACCTTTGGCCCTACTTTAGATGGGGTCAAGCGGTGAGCGGGGGTATGTGAGCCATGCTCACTTTTTAAATGTTGTGTTTTTTGTTGAGGGGGATTCTTGACGTCAGTATCCATAAATCTTAGCTTTGCTCTTAAAATCGCAAGTTTGTGATATTTTATAGACCAAACAAAATATTTTTTAATAATGCAGTCCAAATAAAGTGCATCTGTCTGCAGGAAGAAGACCACTGTGGAGTCGGTGAAAGAAAATGAATTTGTCGTGACCAACGAAAACACCTACGACACCAGACTGGACATGGTCAGGTAGGACCAACAACAACTAAATACTTTACATTATTTGTTCTCTCTCTCTCTCTCTCTCTCTCTCTCTCTCTCTCTCTCTCTTAAAATTAGCACAATCATAAACATACAGCAGTAAAATACATCATACACATTAATGCAAAAGTAATATTAATCCAAAAACATCATTTATAATAGTAAATCACTGACAGGGAACATTTTACTGCACAATGAGGACTTTTACTTTCAGTACTTTAAGTACATGTTGCTGATAATACTTTCCTTAAATAAGGTTTTGAATGCAGTGGAGTGTTTTCACAGTGTGGTATTAGTACTTTTACTTCAGTAAAGGATCTGAGTACTTCTTTCAACTCTGAACTAAGTTTTAATAACGAAGTGTGTTTGTCCATCAGGAGCAAAGAAGACACGAACGCTTACGACAACCTGGTGATCGACTACACTAAAGACAAAGTTACCGTCATGTGACCGTCCTGCACTGATCCTATGATCCTATTGGCTGTCTCAACGTCGTCCTAACCAACTCTGGACGGAGACACACAAAACACACACAATTCTTTTTTTATAGTAAAAAAAATTACATTTAATGTTGTCTTTGTTTTGTTGTACCTGTTGTCCCCGGCAGGTGGAGCTTAGAGTGAGGAAGTTCAGTTATCATCAATGTTGAATTTACTGAAATATTTCTGTGACTGTTTGATTTGTTTCATTTTCATTGTATCTTCAAATCCAATCATTTATCAGAAATTATGAGATTGTTGTTATTTTTTTATTAGATCTGAGGCTTTAAGTAGATCAATATATTATGTACTGTGTTTGCATGTTTTTCAGTCACCTCTTCAGAGCCGTAAACAAGGAAAAGCAGCTCTCTGTCCTGTGATCTTTGTGCTGATTAATAAGTTATGTTTTCTCACAAACTGCTGTGTCGGCTCTCATTACTGATCGATGAAAGAATGACCTAAGATTAATAATTAAACACTCTGACAGTAAAGACCCATTTTACAGGAAACACTTAGTTCACTGTCTGTAATAACAGTGGGACAGTGGAGAGTCTGTGGTTAGTTCAGGTGTCTGTAATAACAGCGGGACAGTGGAGAGTCTGTGGTTAGTTCAGGTGTCTGTAATAACAGTGGGACAGTGGAGAGTCTGTGGTTAGTTCAGGTGTCTGTAATAACAGTGGGACAGTGGAGAGTCTGCGGTTAGTTCATGTGTCTGTAATAACAGTGGGACAGTGGAGAGTCTGCGGTTAGTTCAGGTGTCTGTAATAACAGTGGGACAGTGGAGAGTCTGCGGTTAGTTCAGGTGTCTGTAATAACAGTGGGACAGTGGAGAGTCTGCGGTTAGTTCAGGTGTCTGAAATAACAGCGGGACAGTGGAGAGTCTGTGGTTAGTTCAGGTGTCTGTAATAACAGCGGGACAGTGGAGAGTCTGTGGTTGGTTCAGGTGTCTGTAATAACAATGGGACAGTGGAGAGTATGTGGTTGGTTCAGGTTTCTGTAATAACAGCGGGACAGTGGAGAGTCTGCGGTTAGTTCAGGTGTCTGTAATAACAGTGGGACAGTGGAGAGTATGTGGTTAGTTCAGGTGTCTGTAATAACAGTGGGACAGTGGAGAGTCTGTGGTTAGTTCAGGTGTCTGTAATAACAGCGGGACAGTGGAGAGTCTGTGGTTGGTTCAGGTGTCTGTAATAACAATGGGACAGTGGAGAGTATGTGGTTGGTTCAGGTGTCTGTAATAACAGCGGGACAGTGGAGAGTCTGTGGTTAGTTCAGGTGTCTGTAATAACAGTGGGACAGTGGAGAGTCTGTGGTTAGTTCAGGTGTCTGTAATAACAGCGGGACAGTGGAGTGTCTACGGCTCGTTCACGTGTCTGTAATAACAGTGGGACAGTGGAGAGTTTGTGGTTAGTTTAGGTGTCTGTAATAACAGTGGGACAGTAAAGTATCTGCGGTTAGTTCAGGTGTCTGTAATAACAGTGGGACAGTGGAGTGTCTGCGGCTCGTTCACGTGTCTGTAATAACAGTGGGACAGTGGAGAGTCTGCCGTTAGTTCATGTGTCTGTAATAACAGAGGGACAGTAAAGTATCTGTGGTTAGTTTAGGTGTCTGTAATAACAGTGGGACAGTGGAGTGGAGAGTCTGTGGTTAGTTCAGGTGTCTGTAATAACAGAGGGACAGTAAAGTATCTGTGGTTAGTTTAGGTGTCTGTAATAACAGCGGGACAGTGGAGTGTCTGCGGCTCGTTCACGTGTCTGTAATAACAGTGGGACAGTGGAGAGTTTGCCGTTAGTTCAAGTGTCTGTAATAACAGCGGGACAGTGGAGAGTGTGTGGTTAGTTCAGGTGTCTGTAATAACAGCGGGACAGTGGAGTGTCTGCGGCTCGTTCACGTGTCTGTAATAACAGTGGGACAGTGGAGAGTCTGTGGTTAGTTCAGGTGTCTGTAATAACAGTGGGACAGTGGAGTGTCAGCCAACCCTCAGCTTTGTCATAGAGGTCCCTCGAGAGTCTCCCCTTCAGAAACCTGTAGAGGACAACACAGACAGGTTCCATACAGACTGTGACCTCTCACACCTTTACCGAACTATACACACTTGAAGAAAAAAACAAACAGATTATAATTCAGGAGACTCCAACGAGGTAGATGTGCTCTCTTTACATTTTAATAAAACAAACAGTTGTTGACATCAGAACACACAGAAAGATCATTCACAACGTGTTTCACATCAGCTGTCAAAGTCCCAGCAGAGCCAACAGAGAGCCTCTTTGGATCAATTTCAAATGGGGACTGATCAGTTTGGGGACGTCAGGTGATGAACTTTTGGTCTGGAGAGGCTGAGCTGTTTTTTTTTAGGAAGTTAGATCTGAGCTGTTTAATCATTTTTATATTCTTACAAGTTTCTGATTCACAACTTGTCCCATTTCTGCTCTTTCCTCAAAAACTTAATCCCTGAACAAATAGTACCATTAGAGCCTGACTGATATATTATACATTTATATATTATCTTCTCCCAGATCTCTCAGTATCAGTGTAGGACTATATGTGGTCTGATCAGTAACAGTAAATGTCAGCAGACAAATGTTTGAGGTCTCCATTACAGAGTTTGTCCACCAGAGAGTGCTGACAGGCTGATTTTTTCACACTGTAAAATGTCACGACTCTTCCAGAACCACATTATGGATCTTTATCAAATATATGCATCTCATGTGGTGAACGCTCTGGAAAAAACAACTAAGATGACCTTGGTTACAGTTATTTCATCAAACTTAATAAAAATGTTATATTTATGTTGAATGGTCTCAAATTGGCCTAATTTAGTGGCCTGTTGGACCCGAGACTCTAAGTACCGGACCCCGAAATTTTACAGTTTCATCTTTAACTGTTTGGTTTAATTTGTGTCAATAAACTCAACCTTAGGACATTCAAAGACAAATAATAAAGTTTACAAAACCTGCAGTGGAACATGCCAAATGCTGTTTCCCCTAAAATAATTTACACTAGTCTGAGTTTTACTTTTTTGGGTCATTTTTTGTGGCCATGAAATGTTAAAAATGAGAAGCTCAAATACAAAAATATCAGTATTGTAAAAACCTGCAGAATGCTCATTAAAGACCCATTAAAGAAACGAGAGAGTAGAAGAAAAAGACTGGATATGACTGATGGATGTTTTGCTGTGTTTCTCTTTAAAGGGATTTTAGCATCATGGCTCGCTGCACTGGAACAACACAAGGAAACGACAAGAGAAACGTGTGTGAAACTACATAGACTGTAAAGATGGCCGACACATCTCCACTTCCTCCCACTGAAGGTGAAGCCAAAATATCCCGGACACGGGAGCTGCCATCTTGAGATTTTTACGTAATTTGGAGCCAGAGTCTGCGTAGTAGTGATCGTGCGGCTGGAGGGGAGTATTGAGATCCTGCCAACACGTGTACTTTGACTTTTTAGTTTGGCCAATGTTCTATCTGCTAACATGGAGGGGGCGAGATTTATGACCTATACTGCAGCCAGCCACCAGGTGGCAATCGAGATATTTTGGCCTCACTTTTGGGGAGCTGTCATGTCGTCCTTCCAGTCTATGGTTCATTATCATAAGATATGTAACACTGTACTGCTACGCTGAGCATCACTGAGTGTCTCACAAACTTGCTGGACAATAAGGTAATTTTCCTGGTAATTTATAACGCCTCGTTCAGACAGGATGAGCATTACAGGTGGAGGCGGGGAATGAAATCTTCACTGTCATTTAACTCATGGTTCAGGACATTGTAACTATGGTGAAATGACAGGATATGGTCTGTAACAGCTCATGAGCATTAAAGGGATAGTTTGGATGTTTTGAAGTAGGTTTGTATGAGGTACTTATCCATAGTAGGTTTATTACTTACAGTAGATGACGGTTGGCGTGCCCCCAGCTTGGAGAAACAGACAGGAGTACCGACACCGGAGCAAAGCATTACAGTGCTGTGGATGGGGACTGCAGAAAAATGTATTTTAGCCACCTTAAAGAAAGGCTCATCTAAAAAATAGATATCCGTTTAAGTGTACGCTATATTTAGAATATTTTCCGACGGCAAACTGAACTGAACGTGAAACGTATCTATACTGTTTTTGTCATCTGAGCCTGCTGGATTTGGAGAGAGCATTTCAGTTCAGTTCCCCGTCAGAAAGGAGAAATAAAGGGCTGTCTGACGGCAAGATAAAGCTGTGAAAATATCCTAAATATAGCGTACACTTAAACGGATATCAAATTTTTAAAAGTGAGCCTTTATTTTAGGTGGCTAAAATAAGTTTTTCTGCCGTCCCCATCCACAGCACTGTATTGCTTTGCTATGGTGTCGGTACTCCTGGATGCTGGGGCTGTGCCGATCATCATCTACTGTAAGTAATACACCTGGATGAGTACATCATACAACCCCACTTAAAAACACAAAACACACAACTATCCCTTTAAGCAGGACAAAGACGACAGAGAAAGACAAAATCCTCTACAGGGGGGCGCCAGATAGTTGAAGAGGAGGCAAGTATAAGCTACTGTAGGAGGTGAATAGAGAGGCGAAGTCCCGCCCCTTCTGGTGGACCCCATGGGATCTTATTTTGGAAAAAATATGAACGGTAGTCACCGGTAAGAGACAAATCATTTTGATCCTATTTTCCCGCCATGAATCACACGTATGATGTTTGTCTATTTCAAAGATATTTTTGCAAGTCAAGAAAGTTGCAGTTTGTTGTAAAACTGTTGAAGTATCAGACTGTGAAAACATGTTAATAGAAAGACTACACGCCTAAAAGTCGCGTAGTGACGTCTCTCTCGCTCAAGCTACGATGCCTGTGTGTTTCTTACTGGGATGTACTCACACCAGCAACGGTTCTCGCTTGTTCTTTCTCTTCCCGGCTGATAAAAACACCAGGAGTCGCTGGATAAAGCACATCAAGTTAGATAACATTTCATTTGTGCATGGTCATAGCTAAGCTAGCTATTCACATATGTGTGATTCATGGCGCAATTCAAATGGGTCCAAAAAAATATTTGTCTCTCTCCGTTGACTACTGTACATATTTTTTCTGAAATAAGGTCGCATGGGGTCCACCGGAAGGGGCGGGACTTTGCCTCTATATTTGAGTCAAAAATCACACTCCTCCGAATCATAATAACTCAGTGAAATATGAACACAGCCACTAAACATATTGATATCATTTAGTCTGACTTGCACTTGCTGAGGATATCATTATTTCTGATGTCCATCCAGAATAAACGTCCAAGTTTTCTTCAGTATCAAAGTAATGTAGTGATAGTTGTCCTGGGTACACTGCAAACAGGAGCTGCTAATATATCAAATAGCTAATTCAGCATACTTTTAATGGTGACAATTTGACAAAATGTAAACAAATTTAAACTAAAAAAGATGTAACATTGTATATGGAAAAAAAATGAATGGGACTTTTACTTGTAACCAGGGGCACATGAAATAATTCCTCCCACTAGGCAACTCATAATTTTATTTTAGCAGTTGAAGCAGTCATACTTCACAGGAATTTCCTTCAAAGAATGGCTCAATCTATTCATTATTCATCTATTGTGCTCTGACTAAAATATCTCTCTATTTTCTCTATAAATAGTACCAAATGACATATTTCTTTCCAGGAAACTTCTGAGGAAATGATCAAGAAAAGATGTAAAATAAAGTGCAACCTCAGCTGGTTTTTGGCAGCGACTCTGAATGAGTCCCGTGTGAAGGCAAACCAAAGCTGCAAGGAGGTTTCAGACTGTTGAGACAAAGATTCAGACACTGGCACAAACATATTGGTGCTCATAATAATTAAAACAACAAAAAATACATTGTTAATTTCCAGTGAGATCAAAAATAAATTACAGTTCATCTACTCTGATATCTACAAATAAAAGTACCAAAAATTAAGTAATTATGACAAAAAAAGGCTGAACATAAAGTATTTTGCACTTGATTGATATGTTTTAGGATCCTGCCGAGACAAACAAACTGTTCTCCCTTCTGACGCCTACGGCTACTGCTAAATACTTCAATTACACATCTAAATATCTGAGCAGAGTATGCGGTATCATACTAAACTTTAGCAAAACTCTGTAAACACACAACTACCTTCACGTTGTACAATTTAAGATTGAAAGCAACAGTCTGACAAGTTGGTGAATCCTCTTGTTCTCTGTCTAAACTAGGACTGGAGTTACATTCTATTTAGGTTAGCTATCAACATTTATAAGTAACAAAAGTTATAAATTAATACAACTCAGAGTTGAGAGAAGGGAGAAACTGCTGTTTTGAGTGTTAGCAAATTTAAAGGTGCTAATTGTGAGAGTGGCAGCATTTCTACTGCCTCCACATGGCTTTCAACATGGCGACGGCTGAGCCGGCGGCTCGCAGCTAACGGTGCTAACAGTTAAAACAACGGCAACAGTGGTGACAGAGCTAACAGTGTTAACCTGGGGGGAAACCGGAGGGTGGGTTCTACGCTTCCGCAACGGCACCGTCGATTGGGACAGCGTTATCAGCTGTAACCGCCATATGAGAGCAGTGCAGAGCGACAGCAGTGAGCTAGCCAGTGGGGCACGCTCACATGCACCAACATGCACTAAAAGGCACACGTGGCTGGCCCGGCTATGTCAAAAAAGCAAAGAGAAGCTCTGATTACAACACACAGAGAGAGAGGGACTTCATTCTCTGCTCAGGAAGACTTTACTCTTCTATATCTTTACATAGACAATAGTGGTTTGCTGCTATATTAATGCTTTGGATATCGAACAGAGCACCTTTAAAGTTTGTCATTTCAACCAGCAAGAGACGGCTAAAGCGCCTAGAGATTGTTACTAAATATTTACAGCCACTAATTGCCAGGTGTAACTTAACTGTTGTGTAGCTACTTTAACTGATAAAGCTAATATTAGCATGCTGATATCTGACCCGTTTTTACAGGAGCGTATGTTCCCAGGGTCCTGTGTTCTCCAGCTCAATATCCTCTAAACATGACTCATTCAGGAGAGCTTTCAAAGGGTTTTATGTTCTCAGCAAGGCTTTTTTCCCTTGGTCAAATGTTCAGTGTACGCTTCCCTTGGTTAATATGTTGAAATCAACCACCTATAGCTTATAGCCTACTGATGTTATAGCCTAATCCTTGAAACCTCTGCCCTCAAATTTGGCGGCAAGACAGTTTTCTTGACTTTAGACGCTGATATCGCCACAGTGGCTGAATGGATTTTTACCATTGAAATTGCATTTGAAACATCCATCTCCCTTCATTCTTTTGCAATTTGAACTGCGAAGTTAACCCATACCAATATCTTACAATGAGGACCCTGGGAACATAGCGATGTCCCTGTTTTTACAAGGATGACTAATGGATTAATTAAACCTAATGGGTTTTAATATACAGTATGTTAAGATTCCTGTGTGGAATGAGTGTTTTTAAGGGGTACAAAAAGCCCCTAAAATTTCCCAAATAACATGAAAGCCATCTGTTATTTCATACCTTAAAAGGGTCTTTGTTTTTCATTTAAGGTGATTATTCAGAGATGTCTTTAAATCTATTTTTCAACCCTTTATCCATGCACAAAATCCATTAATTGACCAAAGTCTGCGGTCAACCTATAGCATTTTCCATGTGACAAAGCTATCTTTAATTTCACCTTATCTGAAAACTTAAGGTATTTCAAGCTACAAAATCAGGGGTGCTTTGCATGCTAATTGTCACATTTTAAGGTGTTTTTGCCCCATAAAAAAAAACTTAATCCAAATACAAAACCCATTACAACACTGTAGTATATTACTAATAATAAATCTATAACTTTTACATGCAATAAACAACATTCAACATGTAAATTGGATTGCTTTGGAGTTGTTTGAAGGTGGATATTTTTCTCTTGAAGGTGCTAGGCTAACCGTTTCCCCCTGCTTCCAGTCATTGTGCTAAGCTAGGCTAAACACATCCTGGACCTACAGAGATGAAACTGATATCTGAAACTTCGGACTCGGAGAACAATAGTTTTACTAAATGTCAGTCTGTTGCTTTTATTCACGCCTGCTTCTAGAAAGCCTTTAACATTTTAAATCTCCATGGAGACACATTTTTTAAATTTTTCTCTCCATGATAACAATCATGTGGAAGACACTGTATCTGTTGCCGGGGGCGACAGGGGGTCTCCAAGCCCACCAAGTCCTGAGAGTCATCTCCATGGAGACACATGAGTATTTAACATTTATATAATGTTTTCTTTTATGTGTCAATATGGATTCATTACTGGAAGAAAGATGTGTGTGTATGAGGAATTAAATGTTTATCAATGTTTTTATGAAATGATGGCACTTTTTATAAGATTGTATAGAATTTAAGAACTAAATAGGAAAATTCAAAACTCAGATTTAACAATTTGACAATAAACTTCAGGAAATGTTTGTGTACATTGTGTACATAGAATAACTTCAATAACCATATGTGTCTCTATCATGAAGGAACTTTTTAGTATTGTCTGTTACGGATTAAGAGTTTTAATTAAGGCTCATTGTTTTCAGGGTTTTGACCTATGCTGATTTTTAAATATGTGCAACCTCTTAGTCCAGTCTTCATTATTTAAGATCAGAATGTGCTTCAACTGACAAAAAGTGAAGACCAGTTTTCAGTCAGATTTTGTTATTGATGGTTAAACCCAATTTTCACCCGTTATTTAATGTTCAAAATCAACACCAGTAAAAACTTAGATTTTCTTTGAAAAGTAAAAACTGAAAACAATGAACCGTAGGAATGATCCACTCCATGGATCTGTGTAATTTCTCATAACCACATGAGTGGATTTCCCCTCTTTTCCGAAATGAGCTAAGTGCTTTTACATTTTTCAGATGGAAGTCTGGGAATGCCAATATTTAAAGGAAATTGTTCAACTAAATTGAAATTTAATTTTCCATTTGTGCCCATAACTTACGACAAAATTATAATTTAAAAACCCAATTGTCATTTACTGCTAATTTGAAAAAGAAATGTCCGTTTTTGATGACTAACTTCTTATCTAACAGCTGTTTCTTTAATAGTTTTTTTTTTCTGATGGAGAATAAAAAAAAGATGTTGATGAGTGTTGGAATGATCAGGAGTGTTACAGTTTACACACTAACCTCTCCGCTGGTTTCCACATTTATAACAACTGCTAATCAGTGGCTAACAGCTAACCAGTCTTTTACCACAGAGGAGATGCTAAGCTAACTTGTGCAGCCATGTCAGAGAACGCACATCATTTCATTAACACTTCCCTTTTGTTCCTCTGGATTTTAAACAAGAAATCAAACCTCCCTGTTGACTGTGTGTCTGACTGCATTAACTAGTGCAGGCTGGATATAAATGTCACTCCATCATGACTCCATATTGATAGCTATTTTTTTTAGATGATATTCTGAATTGATGTCTAGTAACAGAGTTTCTCAACCTTTTCTGGCTTGTGACGCCACGTTTAAGTGTCAGATTTCTCTTAAAGCCAAGATCATCATCCTCAGACCCAAACAAGTATCAATATATCAGATGTTTCTCATGGCCACATCTGCATCAAAGAGTATAAAAGCAAAGAGATGAAACTCCAGTGTTTTTTTGACAACAGCCGCTGTTGCCATTTTGGACTGAAAATGCTTATTATATTTATATTTTATTGTTCAACACATGCCATTTCGGTAGAATATGACAATAGAATAGAAATAATTTTGTTATACTTTTGTGCGGCAATTTTTAGGCAGACGTTTTACTGTCACCCGTAGTCGCTTTCAGTCCAAAATGGCGGAAGCTTATGTTGCAATGGAACGAACAATTGACTTTCACTTCTTGGCAATATATGTTCTTTGTCTGCGTACCAGGTGACCCCACCTGTGGCCTGACGCCAAGGTTGAGAAACTCTGTTTCAGGTATTAAAGTGTTGTCATGCACTGGTGTCAAACATCAGTGTGTACTGGTTTCACCCCACAGGAAGTGTGTGTGTTTGTGTGTGTGTGTGTGTGTGTGTGTGTGTGTGTTGGCACCGTCTGATGCTGTTTCTTTTTTTTTGCACCTTGGGATGTTCGTAGTTCACGATCCACAATGATTCGTAGTCCAAGAGTCATCAAGAGCGTCTGTGTTCATGTATGTGTATGTGCAGGTGATTCATATGTGTATGCATGCAGGTGTGTGTGTGTGTGTGTTATGACAGGACGTCCAGTGTGACAGTTCCTCTCTGTTTCTTCAGGATGGCGACCGCCTGTTCGTGTGTCGCTCCCTGCAAACTCTCTCCGTTTACCGACAGGATCTGGTCGCCCCGCTTCAGACGGCCGTCCACCGCCGCCGCGCCCTGAAACACACCCCAACACAAATCTGAATCCCTTCTCAAATCTATTTAGGTTATCTATCAACATTTATAAGTAACAAAAGTTATTAATAAACACAACTCAGAGGTTAAAGATGAAAAAAAGGTTTTGAGTGTTAGCCGATTAAAAGTTTGTCATTTCAATCGGTGAAAAAAACGGCTAAAACGCTTGCTGAATGGGAATGAATTACAATACAATATATTTCTCACATTTTCCTTGATGTGGATAAGTCGCTAAATTTGTTGCTAGTTGCTTTTCAGAAATGAAGTAAGCTAAGAGGGTCTGAAAAGTTGCTTAATCTAGCGACAAAGTGGCTAAGTTGGCAACATTGCATACAGACAAATCAGTGTTGAATTCAGACGTGTGCTGCATTGTTTATGTTTTTATATTGGGTTAAGTAATAATGAGTGGGACAGAACTTCATAAACATCTATGTAAGACATGAAAACAAGTATAATATTATTATTTTATTTGTGGTGAAAACCAAGACAATTTGGTAGTGACTGTTGAAAACTGGGACATTTTAGTGTTTTACAGATATTTATCGGGACTCGGGACACCCAGCTTGAAACCGGGACAATCCCAGACAAACCGGGACGTGTGGTCACCGTAGGTAAATCCTCTTGTTCTCCGTCTAATCTAAGGCTGGAGTTCATAAGCATTTTGTCAAATCTGCTCGTCAAATCTGAATCAAATGAAATATTTGTTGTAAGTAACAAAAGTTATTAATTTATACAACTCAAGGATTCAATTGAGACGTGTAAACACCTTTTGTCGGATGAGAAGGGACAAACTGCAGATTTAAAGTCTGTCTTTTCTACCAGCAAGAGACGGCTAAAGCGCTAATGTTAGCTAAAAATTAGGAACCAGGAGTCAGTGCAGTAGCTGTTTATACGTTCAAATGTAACCTCATGCTAAAGTTTTTGTTTACTAACTTTAGTTTTATCACTAAATTAAGGTTGCAGCTCACAAACTAGTAGAGATTATTGTAACTAAATATTTACAGCCAGGTGTAACTGTTGTGTAGCTAACTGACAAAGCTAACGTTAGCATGCCAATATCTGACCCGTTTAGAGTAAAAGAGGTAATGGAGTACGGTCAACATATCGGACCTGAAACTTGATAAATGTTGTTTAATAATGATGTAAATTCTGGAAAATTCTAAATAACATTTCACAAACAGAAATTAAAATTATGAAACATTATGCTAATAACATTTGACTAAATTTAATAGTCAGTTAGCCTAGCATAATCAGGTATTTCTCTCTTATTATAAACTGTATGAATACCACTAACTCTGAAACACACATATTTCTCCATGCATGCAGAGTCTTATTCACTTTCTTCGAGAGCGAAATGTTCAGATCTCATGCAGTCTCATGTCTGTGCTGAAGTCCAGACCCAGTTAGCCTAGCGTAGCATAAAGACTGGAAGCAGATGGAATCAGCTAGCCTGGTTCTGACCTTGCTGAAGACGGTCTTGACGTAGATGGGCAGGTCTCCATGTGGGCTGCCGAATCCTCCTACGATGCTGAACCCGAGTCCCTCAGAGCCTTTCTCCAGACTGATGCTGCGGGGCCGCGGACCCCTGAGGAGGAAGAGGGGATGAGGAAGGGGCTCAGATTCAGGTAATCACCATCTGTCATATATGCCTGTGTGTGTGTGTGTGTTTGTGTGTGTGTGTGTGTGTGTGTGTGTGTGTGTGTGTGTGTTTACTCACTCTGGCTCTGTTGTGTGTGTGTCAGTGTTGGCCGACAGACTGGAGCTGCTGGACAAACTCTCCACCTGAGTGGCAATGGCGCTGATGTTGGTGTCTGCTACCACCTGAGACGCGCACACACAAAGCACACGCACGCACACACGCACACACACACACACACACACACACACACACACACACACACACACACACACACACACACACGGAAAGAGAGCATGTCAGTTGCTTTAACTGAATTTAATTGATTTAATCTCTTAACTGAGTTTAATTGATTTAATCTCTTAACTGAGTTTAATTGATTTAATCTTTTAACTGAATTTAATTGATTTCATCTTTTTATATTTGAAAATGAATATAAAACAAATACAAAAAATAAATAGAAATGAATGCAAAAATAAATACATAAATAAAAATAAATAAATAAATTAAAAAATTCAGAAAATTAAATACATAAAGAAATAAAAGTGGAAATTAAACAGAAGAGTAAATAAATAAAGGAATTAATACAAAGGTAAATAAATAAAAAATAAAACAGAAATATCAATTTATGTCACATTTTATCAATTTATTAATTTCTCTTTTTTATTTTTGCTACTTTTAATGGCATATTTATTTATCTATCAAGTCATTTGTTTATTTATTTATTCATTTATTTTTTATTTTGGTTCCGTCCTCCGTAACATGCTGTCGCGACTGGTAATGATATATAGAATGTTTCTACATCTTAAACCACAAAAACCCACATTTATTTCAGGATGTACACCTTTTTAAGTACATATCTACATCATTTAATCCTTTTAGTTATCAGATGTATTGTTTTCTGACAATTCTTTTCCTATAACTTATACATCATGAAACATTTAAATCATGCCGAACCTTGCAGCTACACGGACATGCAGAAATCACAAATCTGTATTTAATCTGTCTCTCACAACAACAACTACTTTATGAAAGTCTAATGCTACATTACTGAGGTGAATTATTTTCTTGGCCTAACTAACTAGGCAGAGAACCAGTTAAAACACCTGACTATATAACAGACAGAGAATCAGCTTCAGAGCCTTTGGGCTAACAGCCAAATATAAACTCAGTCTGTCTTATCGGAGTCGCTCTGCTGCAGGCTGATGAAGCTTCATTAGTCCTGCCTGCTGCTGCTGCTATCGCACTCCCAGCATGCAACAGTCAGCCTGCTGGACCACACTGATAACAAACACACACAAACACAAAATGTGCTGCAGAGAGAGAGAGAATATTCATAACAATAACTAGTGACCATCTTACGATACGATCATACCAGCCGCAGCACCAAATCGGGCCAGGGGCGTAAGTGAGGGGGTCAACGGGCCCCACTTCCTACCACCCTACTTTCGACCCCCTTGCTCGGAACACACCCATCTTCAAACTTGGCCTTCATTTTGATCTCAACTACACACCTGTAAACTTTTGTGACTGCGTCTTACACGGTTGTGACGCTATCGCGGTGAAAAAATCTGTCCGCAGACAGACAGAAATATGAACACCTAGCAAAGTACTCAAACTGCTTCTGTGGTAGTTCCCGCTACAGGAGGTGTCTCCAGGACAACATTTTGCCGTGATGACACCATGGATGTATAAAGAGAACTGAATACAGCGTTGGAGGCAGGCTCCCGTTCATTTCTATGAGAGTTGCTCAGTGGCGCATGAAGCCAAAATGGCTCGACTGCCGAGTGATAAAGTACTGGCGGTCTTCCGCAGTCATTGGGCCCTTAGAGCAGGCACAGTAGCGTTTTCTTTAACTAATCCCCCGGTCCAGCCTCGGACTGGGTCTGATTCACATGAACGGAGGAAGGAAAATAACTCTGGATTCAGCTATTAGTGCATTTTACAACTTTTAGGACCTAATGATTTAAATAAGGACTATTCAAGTGTTCGTACTGGGAAGTTGATTTTTCCTCCAAAAGAAATTATCCACTGAGTAACAGTCTATGGGAAAAAGTATTTTTGGGCCCAATGGCATCACGTGACGGACACGGAAGTTGTAATTCCAATGTTTGGCCACTATGTAAATTTGCTTCAAAGAAACGGCGCTCTTCCTGGGGGCTTGGATGACACGCACAGACTCACAAGGTGAAAACAATACCAGCCACACACTGTCGCGGCTGGTAATAATCAGACCCACACGGAATATGATCACGCAGAATTCCTATGACACCTCTGCAGATTTTCCACAGATTTTAAACAAATAGAGATGCTGCTTTATTATCTTAAAGGAATATTGTCTATCACATTAGAAGCAAAAAAACACATTCCGCAGATTTCATTCTGCATCACCGCTGAAAACTGTAAAAAAGGGTTAGCAGACCCATTTGGGTCTGGTAATAATTTACGAATCTTGTCTGTATGTAACCACTGAATCCTTTCCTCTTCCTTTATTTACTCCTGGAGTGTTCATGATTTTGGACTTTTGTATCTTTCTCATATAAATTTGCATTTCATCACATCCTGTTCGTCTCTTTGATTGTGGGCAGGATATATTGAAGATTGTTGACAGATTTTACTGAAATTTGGTAAAAAAGTGCCAATGAACAAGTGATTTCATTTTTGTTGCAGATTCAAGAATTTTCAGGAGTTGTTAACATTTGGAACATTTTGTTTTCTCATGAACTTCTGCCTTTACTTAAATGAGACCGACAGTAATTTAGTTTCTTAACATTATAAGGAGGTGGTCATTAAATCATACACAACTACTAAAATGTTGAGGATGACACAATGAAATCTAAGACTTGTTTCAATTGTGGTCCTTGATATAACAACATCAGTGATGGAAGAAGTATTCAGATCATTTACTACTATTTTACGTGGTATAAGTACTAATTCAACAAGATATAGTACTCCATTATGAGTAAAAGTCTTGCATTTAAAATTCTACATGAGTAAAAGTACTTAAATATTATCAGCTTAATGTACTTAAACTATCAGCGGTAAAAGTACTGGTTGTGCAGTAAAATGTCTCCAGTGACTGATATCAGATTTTATGTGACATTAGATTATTAATACTTATGCATCAACGCTAGAGCAGCGTGTTACTGTTGAAGCTGCTCGAGGTGGAGCTAGTTTTACATACAGTTAGCTAGTTCGATCCAGTGGTTCCCAACCTAGGGGTCGGGCACCTCCAAAGGGTCACCAGATGATAATTAATGGGAGAAGAAAGAAGAAGATAGTAAGTTCTGATACAGAAACCGTGTAGTCATTTTACTACACAGTTTCACATTTTACAACTAGACACTAATTCAGTGTAATGGTTCAAAAGTAAAAAATGTTTGGGGCCGCTGATTCAATGTATCACATTAACAAAAACGTTTAACAAATGCTTGTCATATTTGTTAAGTACAAATACCTCAATATAGTACTTGAGTAAATGTACTTACTTACCTTCGACCACTGAAAAGGAGTCCAGGTGACATCATACTAATCACACATCAACACAGTTAATACCTACTACAGTATATCATCATCAATAAATCACTCAGTCCAAAATCCCAAAGAACTGTTATACAAAATTACACAAAATGTATAACTAGAAAGATAAACTTATACTTCCAAGTTTCCAAAAGCCAAAAGTTACAAAAGTTAAAAGCCACATTAGCAACAACATGCAGCTGTGACACTGGATATACTGTTGATGCTGATGTTAGGTCTTTGTCAATACAGAGTACGCCAAGTACGACTTTGATGGTTTAAAGTATGTAAGACGTTTGCCCAGCTGAAATCGGCTGATCAGGTTACAGCATCTGATGGGTCACAGAATAAGGTGCAACACCGGCAGAGTTACCTGCAAGCTGATGTTTCCGTAGCTGTTCTTCAGCATGGTGACGACATCGCTGTGTAACAGGCCATCCACAGACTGACTGTTAATACTGACGATCCTATCGCCCACCTGAACACAAAGACATACGCACTTTATTTATATGTGGTATGAATGTGTGTCACGTTATCCCATGTAGGATGCACCACTATAATGGTCTCAAAAAAAAAATACTAAGACACCACCAGACGTCTCTCAGTCTACCTTGAGTTGGTGCGTCTTGGCGGCGACTCCGTTGGCCTGAATCATAGCGATGAAAATGGGGATGTCACCCAGCGGGCTTCCCTTCCCCCCTGCTATACTCACCCCGAGGGAGTCACTGACACTCTGAGAGGGGAGAGAGGGAGGAAATGGAGACGTAGTAGTAAAGACTTGCTTCAGATGGCGCCTGAGAGAAAAGGATGCCTCATTTCCTAAATTCCACCCCAGTGAGTTTAGCTTTCTGCTGGTGTTACATCATATTCTGTGACCATCACATTCTGTGACCTGAATAGGGATTTCATCTGTATTGGCACTATAAATGTTTTCATCATACTTTATCAACAAGGACAATTTTGATAGGTAGGCATATTGGTAAATAGTATTTGGACAGCGTCACATATTTTGACAACCAAATATTGTGAGCTAATATATTCAGACATTAGATACAACATTTTTTAAATCTGTGATAGGACAAACTTAAATGAATTGTATGAGTCTGTCTGTAGAGCCCAAACACCTCACACTTTGGTCTTTTCCATATTTCATCGTTGATGCTCTGGTGTCACATAATCTAATGGGTCACAGAATACGGTGTAACACCGGCAGTTCCTGAAGAAGCTAATTTCTCATTTGGGATCAGTCCAGAGATCATGTTAGCATTCTACAACTGCTTCTATGAAAATTGTATTATTTTTTCCATAATATGTTGGTACCAATCACTGACTATCCAGAAAGGAAGCGTTTACATAAAGGCCATGAAAATCCTCCAAAAGCCAACACACAAATCTGATTCCAGGCCTGAACTTGGGAAACTTCCCAACCCCAATACCTTCCACTGACAAAGTTCTTTATGCTTTTTTTATACTTGTTCGTTTTTTTATATATATAGTTTTTTTATGTATTGTATTTTTTTGCATGTGTACAGTATGTGTAATACTTGTGTAATACTTTTTCATTTACCCTTGTGATCTCCACCGTACGGATGCCAGCATCTACCCCTACACAAACACAAAAACACACACACACAAACACAGAAAAAAATAACAGTGATCAACATTTAACCAGTCCAAAATGATCTATGTCTATCAATATGACATACTATAATATATCATATTATATCACATCATATTATAGTCTGTGATGCCATGAAAGAAATGCAACAAGATCTGTATGGGCTCTTACTTTGGTAAAGCCATCCCGTAACATATACCTTCAAAACAACTCAATTTTTTCAGTGGAGGTGAAAATGAATAGTTTAATGTTATTAAGTAAAGTTTATCTTACCCCTTAAACCATGCAGAAAACCCATTTTAACACTTATTAGAATCCATTAAAGATAGGGTCGACGATGTTGGAAAGCTAGCATAATTTGAAAGTAGCATCGCCTCAGGAGCTCCGTCTAAACCCACCCCCTCCCCTCGGGGCTCCTTCCAAGGCAACGCCCCCCACACACATGCACGAGCACCGCCGCATCGTAACTACTTCACAGACACAGAGCGGAGAGAGGACCTCAACTCAACAACGCTACCTGATGACAAGTAACCGCGGAAGTGCTGCTGCAGGGCTGAGTTTTCTCTTCCATTCTCCAGTAAACGTGCGGCGGCGACGCGCTTTGAGTTCAGGCTGGTGCACGCCAAGGGTAGAGTAAGAGCAGGGAGGCAGGGAGGCATCTGATTGGTTCTTTCCAAGCGGACCTCGAGGCAGTGATTGGTAGACGTTTTTACAGGATTACAGCAGCTACAGATGACGGCTCTTTTCCGGTCCTTTTTCAGAGCTCATAAGTAATGGATCGCTGTCGGGGTGTAAAGACCATTTCAACCAATATAACAAATAGTGTATACTGGAGAACATCCTCAACCCTGCCTTTAATTAATAAAATAATTAAGCAACAAAATGTGCTGAAAGGCACACATAAATGTTAACCTTCACATGGTTTCAATTGACATGAAAATTCAGAGATTTCTTTAATGTTATTTGGTCAATTTTAAGTTTTATTTACCCTATTAACCATGTAGAAAAGCCATTAAACCCCATTAATATATTAGAAATCATTGATGGAGCGCTCCAGGGATGACGTATTTTTGTAGGCCAACCAGGAAATTAGCATCGCCCTTGGTCCCTCGACAAGAGGGACCAAGGGCCATTGTGTTTTGGATTTTTGCAGAAAATAAACTCTGTGTCAAACACACGTTTATGATACTTACACGTTTTGTTCAGCAATCTTCACAAATGAACAGCACTTCCATGATTTTTGAAGTGTAAATGCAATCGCCATAAGTAAAAAGCTAACGTTAGGCTATTAACGAACTCCACCACGGTCGCATGAGCACGAGTATACACAACGAGGCTGTAAAGGAAGACGTGATGATGTTTAGTAGTCTCATTTGGCCACTTTTTCTCCTTTTTTAAGACACACAAAAGCATCAAAATTCACAAAAGGGGGAATTTATTGATGTATTTTATGTCATAGAACAAAACGTTAAAATCTCTTCAGCTTGTGTTAACCACAGACCTTATTTCAGGCATCTAACTAAAACCAATTAAAAAAACCCATTGACTTCCAGACAAGGGAACTGAAGTGCTAAAATGCTAACTCACTTCAAACTTTTTATTGTGAAAATACAGGCTTTAATGCTACTTGGTAAATTTCAGAATTTTGACTACTTAGAAACCCCTAATCCATGCAGAAACCCCAGCACACTTAATATATTAGTGTTCATTATAAGCTCAAACATACAGGAAGTTGTTTCCGGGTTCCTCATAACTCTGGACTCTACGGCCCAATTCCAAACCACCCCCTACACCCTCTCCCTACCCACTTCCACTCCGTTTGCGCGTTCGCGTTTGAGGGTCCGCCATATTAAGTGCCATTCCAAACCAATTCACGGGGAGTGGAAGTGGGTTCTAAAACCCTCCAACAGTGAGCCTGCACCGATGCCGACTTAACCAGCTGCCCTTACTGACGACGTGCAACACCGTTTTGTGTTCGTCATGGAACGCGCTCCAATGTCAGTTCCGTGCGACTACCGGTAAAAACATTTACTTGTAAACTGCTCAAACTGATAGGCATTTAATTTATTCTATTTTATTGTCATACAGACGTCAACAACATAAAGTAAGTAGATTGTATTTAGGATCAAATACACCCTTGTCTAGACTACAAAACAGTAGACATGTTCATTATATTGTATAAAAACACACACACACACACAACATATATTTATATTTTTTTACCCCTATCAGGAGCTATAGCCCCATAATTTATTATATCTTCAACTGTGCAATACTGACTTAACAGTGCAATAATCTCGTTTACACTGGCATCAACACTGCATGTATTTATATAGAACATTTAAACTAATATTCTTATTTTACACTATTCCTGCATTTTTATAAATGCATGCATTTATATTATTTGCATGTATCTTATTTTTCAGCATTATTATTTGCACTGTCATTATATATATTTCTTATTTATATTTTTTTATGATTTCTCTATTTTTATATATTTATATTTATATTCTAGAATGGGAGCAAAACGTAACTCAATCTCCCCCCGGGGATCAATAAAGTATTTCTGATTCTGATATTTATTTCCCTGCCGGAGAGAGGGAAGTTGGTCCCAAAGTGGCTGCTGTATTGATACCCTCCACCTTAAAGACGGGAGTTTCATTGAGCTGTGAGTGTGACTACAAACAGAGTGCACTCCACCACGGAGTGGGAGGGTGGAGGGGCTGGATTGGAATTGGGCCTACCTGTGCTGTTAGAGGAGGAAGTGATGTCAGTGGTGGACTTCATGTTGTTGTTGAGGGGCAAGGGGTTGATGGAGGTCGACGTTGGGGGGTCAGAGGTCACGGGGTCACATGATGTTGAGGTATGTGTGAGGGGTGAGGCCACAACACCTGAGCTGTTCCCACTCACATGACTCATCTGGGACAAAGAGAGAGTTCAGATACATGATATTTCTTGTTTCTGTTGTTGGCTGTTTACATATCAATAGGTTGTTTCTTATGTAATGGTTTCTTTTTCATACACTGCATCATATATCTACTTTTGTAACACCTTTAAGCATATCTGAACTTTAAAAGAGAATAAATCCGCACATTTTTTACTACAGTTTACAAGTATAAAACACACATTTGTGTTTCCACACTTGTGAGGACCCACACCAGTGGCGGCTGGTGACTCAAAAAATTGGGGAGGACAGGAGTTAAACCAAAACCCACGGTGTCATGTCATTTTATTAAGTTATTTCTCGTATTTTGCACTTGCACCTCCATTTTATGTATGAGCTCAGTGCTGCTTGATATATGTGCTCTCATGTTCCTCATTTTATCATATTGTGGTGGTGGTGGGGGGGTTCTGGAAAGAACTTTGTGCTTAAGTTTGACAAGTGTTATACAAATGATCATTATTGTTACTACACTAGTTGCCTAGGTTACTAATCTACTTTCTTATGTAAAACTAAAACCTAAGCAGTAAAACAATGGCTTATAAGATTTCTTAAAAACAATCACTACAGCCTCAGGGTGGGAATAAACCTTGTGTGTAATATGTCACTAGAATCCTATCTGTAAACTGCCCGTACAGCAGTCCTTTGCCCACAAAGGATCCAGAGCAGCATCATTTCCTAATATGCTGCAGTCTGATAGTTTACTGCCAGTTCATCACAATACAGTAGTAGAGACTGAGGATGACATTTGGACCTCATTATTGGACCAACGCGCTGTCAATCTTGTAGTCTGCTGGTTGTTGATTGGTAAGAAGCTAAGGGAGGTTATCCTCCTTTGGAGCGTCATTGTACGTGTTTTGGCCAATCACAGATAAGCGTGAAACAAGACTCGGTCAAAACCGAGTATATGGCTGGACCGTATATGTGAAGTCTGTGAATTTGTGGCTAAATTGTTACACAAATAGTCAGTGGTCATGTCTATAATGTTTTGTTAACACTTTTTCCACTTATATCTTAATGTTTGATTGAAAGCCAACTTAAAATGAAGCAAATAACATTCAGTAATAGTAAATGGTAACATTTACTAGTCAGTATATTATACATTTTATACAAGGTGAAAAGGTATTAGCATGACCTACAGTATGCAAATACTGTACATACCGAAAGTTTATCAGCGTTGAGATATTCCCCGCTCATCACTGACGTTGTTGCTGCTGTATTTATTCCTAGATGGAGTGTTTATTAGCCTGCCACTGATCGATCAGAACTCCATTCAGAAAACAAGCATTTTAAAAGTTGTTTGCTTGTTGTGTTGCGGACAGACCCGACAAAGCATGAATTCAGGCTTTTTACTAATCAGCATCATTATGTAGTTATTTCGGCAGACTTTGATCCGTTTACAACAACGTCGCTGCCGTATTTATGCCGAGATGACGTTATGTTGAGTGTTGATTGAGTAGCTGGTGTTATCATAGCCTGGCGTTGATCGATCTGAACTCCGTCCAGAAAACAAGCATTTTAAAAGTTGTTTGCTTGTTGTGATGCGGACAGACTTGACAAAGCATGAATTCAGACTTTTTACAAATCGACATCATTATGTTGTTATTCCGGCATTATTTTGATCCGTATATTGCGATTAAATCACAGCACAGTCTGTTTATTTTGGGTTCATACCGCAGTAGTGACTTGTGGCTGCTAGATAGTCAGTTCATGGCGGAAATGGAGGAAAGCGAGGCGAAAATTTGCGAACATTACGTAACTTAAACGAACATAAACAATAACAAGCGAGGCGAAAATTTGCGAACATTACGTAACTTAAACGAACATAAACAATAACACATGCACAACAACAGCGCTATGTAATGTTACATTGAACCGCTGACAGGCTCCCCAGAAAACGTAAACACAGAACTGTTCTCCGCCTTTTCTTTTTGAAAGAGCAACGACCAATGAGGAAACTCCAGCAGTCAGCCGACCAATCGTGTAACTTCATCACTCAGTCAGTCAGTCACTCAGTCAGTCAGTCAGTCAGTCAGTCAGGGTAATACTTTTGCGTTTGTAGGGCTGGCCCTCTGCGGTCCAGCCAAAAAATGAAATGCATTGAGTTGATAGGAGAGGTCCCGCCCTAAGGGAGGACAGAGGGTGCTTGTCCTCCTCTACCCCCCACGATGCCACAACCACTTCACACACACAGGCTGTCCTTTCCCCTCTGCCCTGCAGGTGTTGCTGTTGAGGCATTTTAATCAGGATTTGAATAATGGATTTTTTCCAAAGAAGAGAAAAAAATATTTTATAAAAGATACTGAGATTTGGTAATGGTTTATTTCAACCAATTACTCTTTATATTTTGATCTCCCTCTTTCCTCTCAAAAAATAGAGGAGGAGCAACCTCCTCTGCCTCTATTGACCAGCCTCCACTGACCCACACTAACATAATAAATCCCCTAACCCTAAAATTGATTCTAACCTCGACACTAAAACCGAGTCTGAGTCACCTGGCTTCTTTGTGAGTTGCGTCTGGAGGAGATCCAGGATGCAGCTTTGAGTCGTCCAAGCTCCAACAGGACTGGACCCCGAGCACACTGCAGGACACGCACGCGCCCACACCCACACCCACACACACACACACACACACACACACACACACACACACACACACACACACACACACACATATTATGGAGCTTATACATTCGCTTTTAGTCCCATGTTTGTGTACAAATACACAGTTGAGCCCACGAACAGCAGGTGCAGTATATCAGAATGTGAAGTAAGGAGTCTGAAACTAACTGTGCCTTCACACCTCACCTGTTTGGTTCAGTTAAAATGAACACTGGTTCGTTTGAGCAGGTGTGCCAGTTGCCATCAAACCAAATAACCAAACTAGAAGTGTGAAAGCACCCTAAAGCTGCCTTCAGAAGATAACAAATGTGCTCTTCACTCAACGTGAGGTAGGGCACAAAGCAAATTACAGACACTTGCAGAGGCAAAGCACAGTGCAGGTATACGTAATCAAAGAGCTGCTATGTCACATAAGGCTGTTATCTCATTGGATGCATTTTGAAAGGTCAGCGTTTCTGGAGTTTTGACCTCTTCAAAATCAAACGTTTTCATGGAAGATATTCTAGTATATTATAGTGTCAATTAGGGAGGATTGGTCCTGATCTGCCCTGTAGTGGATAAACTTTTCTATCTTGCATATACATATAAAGTACACAGGCAAGTATGTGAACAATGCTGGTACTCAGAGTTTGGGCATCCATCAGAAGATTAGTAACATCGTTACTACGGAAATGGACACAGGGTCAAAGCCAGGGTTTGAATTATATCGTGACTTTTGGGGATCCCTATTTTTAAGGAGTGGGATCTGGGAGGGTACTGTACACATGCACGCGTATACAGGAATGCATCTGCCTACATGAAAAATCAACTATTAATACATTACAATTCATACAGAGAATATTTATCCTGGGACAACAAAGAAACAGAAACATTATTCACCGTTGCTACACTGTTTTCTTTAATTGCTCTCCACTGCGATACGATAAAAACACCAACGCACAGCGGACAGGCAACGGTTTGTGTTACTTTGTTAAACAGACGAGACCGAGGCTGCATCCCATCATAATTATGAACTACACACTCAAATGTTGGTTTTACAGAAAATACAAAACAAGATTACTTTTCCTACAGCTTCTCTAAACACAACACCCAATGCCCGCTGCACAGTACAATATTCAGAGGTAACGTTGACAAGTGCGTTACTATTAGCCTATTATTTATTGCAGGAACCTAAATATACAGGAAAATATAAATCTATAAAAAAAAACACCAGTGGAACCACAAATGACAATATTTTATAGCTCCCTCTAAATTTCTCGGGAGCTGAGCTCCACATATCTATTTACAACCCTGGTCAAAGCAGTGAGATGTGAGTCGCCATCTTGATTTCCAAAATGAACATCATGCTATATTGAAGAAGACTTGAAACTAGCGATTGAGACCATAAACTCATTTTCACTGAGTTAATAAATCAAGTGAGAAGTAGGCTCATTTTCTCACAGACTTCTATACAATCAGACTTCTTTTTGCAACCAGAGGAGTCGCCTCCTGCTGGCTATTAGAAAGAATGCAAGTTTAAGGCACTTCAGCATTGGCTTCAATTCACAGACCCCGGAGGTAGCCCACTTGTCTGACCTGATTGTGTCATTGTCTAGAAAATGCACATGTT
Organism: Sebastolobus alascanus; assembly: GCA_916701645.2. Taxonomy (NCBI): domain Eukaryota; kingdom Metazoa; phylum Chordata; class Actinopteri; order Perciformes; family Sebastidae; genus Sebastolobus; species Sebastolobus alascanus. Next base: position 962,269 of record CAKAOJ020000125.1, read on the forward strand.
CAATAACTTTCAATTCTGAAGCATCCTGATATGTTTAGGTTGTTAAGAGGCGTATAACATAACAGCGACATGCCCACAGTTCGATCCTGACCAAGGACTTGTGTTTCCTGTCTTTCTGCACACTTTCAACTATTGATTAATGGCAAAAATGTCAAAAGATAACCTTAAAAAGAAATAGTGTCAGCGTGTGTGTGTGTGTGTGTGTGTGTGTGGGGTGTGCGTGTGTTACCTTCAATATGGCGGCAACAGTTTCCTGGGAGGCGTGTCTCGTGTCGTCTCCGTTGACCGACAGGATCTGATCTCCCTGCATCAGACGACCGTCCAGCTCAGCAGCGCCCCCTCTGACCACCTCAGAGATAAACACACCGCTACCACTCCTAACACACACACACACACACACACACACACACACACCGGACACACACACACACACACACACACACACACACACACACACACACACACACACACACACACACACACACACACACACACACACACACACACCGACAGTGATGGAAGAAACATTCAGACCTTTTAGATGTAGTTAAAGTAGCAATACCAGTGTAAAAATACTCTGTTTCAAGTAAAAGTCCTGCATTCAAAATTGTACTTAAAGGTCCAGTGTGTAGGATTTAGGTGGCTATACTAGCAGCGTCTGCAGCGGTCAGACCACAGCTCATTAACTGCAGCTCACATTTGCTGCTGGATCGTGGATATAGCCTGCTAACGCTACATGAATGCTGGTTAACTTTATAATTTACCAACTTTTCTTCACTTCCCTGGAGTCAACGAGCATGAGCCGTTAGCCTACAGGAACAGAGTCACTCTGCAATTGCAACTCAAATTGTGTATATTTGCCATACTAACATATAACGTTACTGCTGGCAAAATACCTTCACTCATTAAACCCATGCTCTACTTTATAACCACAGCAGTTATGTCAAAGCAAGTGACTAACACGCCTATTAGGAAATTACCCCTGCTAAGTATATTTCACTGATGTTTCAGCCAGTACTACTTGCGCGACTTGGGTGTATTTTCCTCCGTGAGTAAGACTGTATTTCCCCACTGTATACTAACTTATAAGACTAATAACGTTACCGCCAGCAAAATACCTCCTCTAAGTAAATCCATGCTTTACTTTATAACCGCGGTGGTGATGTCAAAACAAGCAACTACAGTAATACGCCAAATTCGAAATTACCTCCGCTTAGTGTATTTCACCGTGTGTTTTTTTTCCTGTGAAACCAGTGTATTTCACCAGTGTTTCTGACTGTTGGGTGTGACTTGGGTGTGTGACGCAACTGTGTCATGGCAGGTGTATTGCTCAGGACACAAGGAAGCGCTGTGTCGAGAGTGAAGTTGTTAGTATGAGAAGCAATACCACTGGCCAAGCATTCACACAACAGCAGTAATACACACAAAGTGTTGTGTAGGTGTATCTGTGTGTTTTTTTTAAGGCGGACCTCTTCCCGACGATGCTGAGTCCCAGCCCTCTGCCGCTCCTCTTGTGCAGTTCCACCTTAAAGACGTCCAGGTTTTCCTCGTCTCTGTACTGAGCCTCGTCCCTCAGCACCGTCAGACAAACCTTCGCTGGCGTCTGACGCAGGGCGGCGATGGCTTCCTCGTGGGCGGCACCGCGGAGGTCCACCCCGTTCACCTGGACACACATGAAAATAAAAATCTAAAATCTTGTGCTTCTTCTACCTGATGAATATTATCAATCAATTTAGAATCCATCATACATCATTTTCATTTCCTCACATCTGGACTGCTGTAAAGGTCTCCTGATGGTCTTAAATCCCTTCCCTTTCTCTAATGTAGAAGTGGGGCTACAATTATGATGTAAACTCATATCTTTATTATATTTTTTCATGTCCACTACAATGGACTTTTCGACTGAGACAGTATTGCTTATTTTGTTTTACTAAGATTTAGTTTTTCTAAAATAACAAAACATATTGAATATAGGAATTTGTCTTGGTGTTTTGGTGAATAACAATAAACACAGTAAGTTAAGCACTGTTGACTTGTTTTATATACTGCTGGGGAGTTTAATCTATAATAATACATCATAATTTGTTGTAGTAGTAGTAGTGAAGTAAAAAGTACAATATTTCCCTCTGAGGTGTAGTGGAGTATAAGTATAAAGTAGCATGAAATGGAAATACTCAAATAAAGTAAAAATACCTCAAAATTGTACTGAAGTACAGTACTTAAGGAAATCAGCAGGGGGAGACATTGTTTACATGTGTCAGCCAGTTATTTAATCTCTTGATTTTAAAGCAGAAACTCATCATTTTATAATCAAAATACTGCAATTTGAGTACCATTAGTACTAGCTGTAATATAATATATATATTAGCAGGAACAGCAGCAACAGCTAAATGAATTAACTAATGAATATCGTACTTTAACTGCAATATTAGCAATATAAGTTGTAGTATTAGTAACAGTATTAGTTACAGCAATAACACTACTAATGACAGTATTAGCAGTAGCAGTGTTAACAGTAATGATTTATGTTAAGCAACTAAGAAACCAAAACAGGACATGTAGACAAAACAACATCCACACACTCAAAACAGGAGACTCAGGAGTATTAGCAGTACTAACAGTACTGCAGTACTGTGTGAGTAGTACCTCGAGTATCTGGTCTCCTGCCCACAGTCGACCGTCTCTGGCTGCGGCTCCTTCTTCATAAACCTCATGGATCACTATGGCGTCCTGGTAGAAAGACACAGAGAAACAATGAGAGAGAGCAACATTTTGAAGTATAACTCTCTGCTGTCTCATGTTCAGACTCAAACAAAAAGTGAATGTATCTACTAACAAGTATTGTGTTTGTATCAAAACCTGATATCTCTTCTTCCTCTGTGCCATAGAGCTCCATTGTTGTCCGAAAACTATTAAAAACACATCAGTGAGCCCCACTGTTGCACTGGGTGACGTGTTCCTTCATCATCATGAACACACACACTGTAGTTTATTCTGACTTAATCCCGCACACACCGTCCTGCTGCCACAAATACTCACTAGTACACCAAATGTGGATTCATCCGCCGCTGAAAACAGTCCCCAACAAATGCACTATTTCCTCCTGTTTGTTTGATAAAATCTACAGTACCAGCTGTTTTAGCAAATTACTGAGCTTTTTTTTAAAAAGATAAAACTATATATTTGTGTTTTTAAAGATTTACGACTTCAGTAGGAAACAATGGGCTTGGAGAGGGGCTGAGAGCCACAGACAGGAAGTCAGACAGTATAGAGACGGACTAAAACCCTGTTGGTTTGGGTCTAAACATGAGATTTGTTGCAGAATAACACCAGAATGATCCTTTAAAAACAAAACAAAAGACCTCACCAAGAAGAGGACATTAACACTTTGATTATCTGACATGTTGTCTGCAGGTTTTGGACAAATAATCAATATGATCTTCTCTCGCATGTTGCTGATGCACCACCACCAAGTCCTGTTGTCTTTAACAAACATTTGAAATGTGAATTTTACATTTCCATTTCTATTTTAACTTATAACTTGAACAGGACACTATTTGTGAGAGACGGTGTGTGGTGAATGTTCGGTTATTATATACATTTAAAAGAATAAAGAGGAAGGAAGAAACAAAACAATACAAAAAATGACAAGTGAATAAAGTAAACACCACCATCAATGTGTGTGTGTGTGTGTGTGTGTGTGTTACCAGCTGTGTGTCTCTTCCTCCCACTATACTGAGTCCGAGTCCTGATCGACCTTTACAGATCTCCAACAGCATCTCCTGACCAGGAACCACCGCACAGCATGATGGGTCTGAGGAGGAGGAGGAGGAGGATTGGTTTATTACCTCTCTTTTAAATAGAAGATATTTTCTACGATATTCTGCCGTTTTTCACTGCAGAGGCACAATGTTTGTACCTGTATGTTATGTAGGGAAGTATATATGTATGTAAAACGTTTACCACAGGCTGCTCTGTTTTTGGTTGTTTCTGTAAAACATCATTATAAGTTCCCCTTTGAATATCATATGTCGTGTTACTGCTGTAAAAAGAGGAAATAAAAGTGAACGAGTCCAAATCTATCTGGATCTCCCTGTGAAGCATCTTTAGATATGTGTTTGTGTAGGTAAATATGTAAGCTAACATTTTCCCAAGGGTTTTTTTTCCTGCTCGTATTAATTAGTCGTCATGGTAACAACTCAATCAACAACACCGAATCATATTGACCGACTGTTGGTAGCAATCTGCAACCACACCACTAGATGCCCCAAATCCTACACACTGTACCTTTAAAGTACCAAATTAGAAGTACTCATTATGCAGAATGACCCATTTCAGAATAATATATGTATTATTGGATTCTAATTATTGATGCATTAATGTGTTCATCGCAATAATGATGCAGCTGGTAAAAGTGGAGCTACTTTTAATGACTTTATACAGTATATTGACAAATGACAATTGATTGTTGTGTTTCCAGGACATGTTTAGCCTAGCTTAGCAAAGACTGGAAGCAGGTGGGAAACTGTCAGCCCAAGACCTTCCAACAACCAAGGAGGATGAAAAGCGGAGATGTCACGGGTCAACATTGCGTCATATTATTGGGGTACAACACATGCGCAGTCTGCACTCGCCGAAATTTAGCAAATAGCAACGTACGACTACAGCTTTGGTTACACTGCGCATGTGTTATACCCAATAGCTCAAGACCCGTGTCCCAGCCTCGTAAGCCTTGCCAACAGCTCCAAAGCTCCATTACAGAGTTGTTGATTTAATGCTGTGATTGAAATTCTGGTACAGACAAAAAATAATAGCCATCAGGTTTCCTGAAGATTTAATATTTGATGAGATAAAACTTAATATTAGATGACTGTGGTAGTAAATTATAAGACATTTAAATCCAAATTCTATACTACATATTAAAGATGGGGTATGCAATTTATCCAGTATACACTTTTTGTTATATTGGTTGAAATGGTCTTTACACCCCGACAGCAATCCGTTTCTTATGAGCACTGAAAAAAGACCTGAAAAGATCCGTCATCTGTAGCTGCTGTAATCCTGTAAAAACGTCTACCAGTCAGTAAAAATGGTCCCGGGTGTAAGGAACCAATCAGATGCCTCCCTGCCTCCCTGCTCGTACTCTACCCTTAGCGTGCACCAGCGTGAACTAAAAGCGCGTCGCCGCCGCACGTTTCCTGGAGAATGGAAGACAAAACTCAGCTCTTAAAACACTGGACAACGAGAACGAACTCGTACCACTATTACCATATTATCGAAAAATACAACTTTGATTTAGTTGTTTATGTTCTGTTAGTTTACTTTATAAGATACTGCAGGTTTAAACTATTTATTCTAACAGCTCATAGTGAAGTCAGACAAACAGGATTATCAACGAGGGGAGACGGCGGATATAAAACATTGATCCACAACATTTACCTTGCTCAAACTGCTTTTTCAGTTACAGAAACAAACGAGTGGACTGATCTCCCTCCAGATATTAGAGTAACGTTAAAAAGAGTCGTGTTGTCTCAGCAGGTATCTCTCTCTTTCCCTCGCCTCTCTGCTGCTCTGTGGCCGGCTCTTCAGCGAGCTCCGTCAACCAGGAAATAAAAGCCCCTCGTCTACAGACCGGTCTCTTGAGAGAGCTCCAGCCAGCTCACAGCGGGGTCTGTGTGAGTGAATGCCCGGGTCGAGAGGTGGCGATCCCGGCAGGAGCTAGCTGGCTGTGCCGGCAGTTTGTGGAGCTTCTAAACTCCGACAACAGTGGAGAAAATGTTTGATTCGCCATCTAACATCGTAAAACTGTCAATATTCTAAATCTACACAGTTGATTTCTCGCCTCAACATTTTTCAGAAGTGAATTTAGTGATGAAATAGCTACGAAAAATGTGAAGTAGTTACGATGCGGCGGTGCTCGTGCATGTGTGAGGGGGGCGTTGCCTTGGAAGCAGTTTCGAGAGGAGGGGGGGGGCTTAGACGGAGCTCCTGAGGTGATGCTACTTTCAAATTATGCTAGCTCTCCAAGATCGCAGACTCCAGCTTTAACTGTATACTGTACTGTATAAACTGTACACACGGAGCTTTACAGTGTACAAGAAATCAACATATTAACAAACAGGAAATTATGCGATACTTGTGTTGTCAGATGTCAATCAAACTGAGACTAGAGTGAGGATCCTCACAAGTATAGAAGTACAAACGAGTGTGTGTGTTTGTGTGTACCTCTGTTGGCGGTCTGCAGGTCGGGGCTGATCAGAGGAGGAGATGCACCTGTCTGTTTACTGGAACTGCTGGAAGACCTGCAGGACTGGACGCACGCACGCACGCACGCACACACACACAGAGAGATCAGATTAAATGTATTGATCAGCTCAGTGAAGCAGCAGACAGATCAGTCTCAACCGAGAACAGATGAAGGTTAAAAAACTGAAACTAAAGAAGGAAGAGAAAACTATTGAAACATTAAATATTATTTTATTATTTTATGTAAGAAATTAGCTTATTGATATGAAACATAAAAAGCAGGATGTACATACAGCAAATATTAATAATTGTTTTTCAGACAAACACATTTATTAAAAAAAAAAAAACATATCCAGAGAAACTGAAGAGCAGCAAGCGACACATGGAGGAGGTTGAAGTAGTCCTGTTGTTTTTTTTATTTCCAGTTGACTGATTTTGGAAGATTTGAATCATAGTCATCATGATAGTCAAGTTTCCATCCAAATGTAGCTCAAATTTTAACCAAATTTTCCAAAACATTTCAAAGCTGATATCGGCCAATTTATCTGTAACTACGGTAAATACAATATTGAGGTATTCATACTTTACTTAAGCATTTGATGGTACTTCTTCTCCACTACATTTATCTGACAGCTGCAGCAACAAATCATATCATCAGTTTACAAAATATGACCCATTGTTAGTAGTAAACTACTAAATTATATTAAGCAGGTAAAATACCTTCACACTGAACAGCTTGACATTAAAATGCTGCCTACAAGCTAATGCATTAATAACAATAATAATAATAATAATATGTGTGTATATGTATACAAAAATAAATATAACACTCAAATATTTTGAATACAGGACCTTTTCTTCTTATTGATTTCTTCTGCAGTGTGGTATTAGTGCTTTTACTTAAACCTGCAGAAGGCAGCCTGTTTTCAGGCTTTAGAAAATCTAGCCTGTGACGGGAGACTTTGACCAATCACAGGTCATTTTAGAGCGAGAGCGTTCCTATTGACTGATAATTCAACAGAGGCAGCTGTCAATCACTTGCAAACTCTGATCAAAGGGTCAAACTAGGCAGCGCTGATCAAATATGAATCAATATTCTGTTACTGTAATGCCTATTTCTCCCCTCAAATGTTTTCAGAAACATCTTGTAGTGTACTGTTTAGCTGTAAAGTGAGAAAGTTTGCTCCGGCTGGTGGGCGGTGCTTGGTATTTGCTCAAAAGATCTCAACATGGCTGCCGGGCCACAAACTTTCTCATTTTACAGCTAAACAGTACACTACAAGATGTTTCTGAAAACATTTGAGGCGAGAAATAATCATTACACGAACAAAATATTGATTCATATTAGATCAGCGCTGCCTAGTTTGACTGTTTGGTCAGAGTTTGTGAGTGATTGACAGCTGCTCAGAGACGACAAGGCTCCAGCTCGGCTCTGATTGGTTGTTTTCCTCCGGTCTTTGAAATCTTGCAGATGCCATTAGAAGCACCGGAGGACACCGGAGGACACCGGAAGACACAGAGGCAAATGGTTTTTTTCAGATTAACTGTCTCATGCACTACTGTCAGGATATACAGTAGTGACCGTTTTATAAAAAATAACTTTTTTTAATCATAGTTGCTCCAATTCTACCTACTGCTGCTTTAAGTAAAGGATCTGAATACTTCTGTCACCCTGTTGTTTGTCTGTATTTAAAATGTACAGATGTATGTTGGTTTCAGGGGTTTAATAAAACAGACTTTGTTGACAAAGGTACAACCAGAAACCAGATACAAATACAGAAACTCCGGTGACAAGCAGGATCAGGTGAAACCTTGTTTTCTATCAAGGAATTTTAGCTAGTGTTCTTTTTTATGCTGTGCTCTGCTGGGGTTGCAGCATCACTGTGGATGACAAAAACAGGATCAATAAGTTGATCAGAAAGGCTGGCTCAGTGATTGGTCTTGCACCAGACTCACTGGAGGTCATTGTAGAAAAGAGAACAAGGGCCAAACTAAAAACAGTTCTCTTATTTGAAGGCCATCCATTACACAGTGTTTTTAACGGACTCAGGAGTTCATTCAGCGAGCGACTAGTGATGCCTCAGTGTTCTACTGAACGATTCAGGAGGTCTTTTGTTCCAGCAGCGGTCAGATTTTTTAATGAACATCTTTAGATATGGCCTAGATCCATGGTACCGCTCAGCTGTTGATTATGTTTCAAAGGGCTTCTTATGATGTTATTTATTTATTGGTGTATTGTAAATACTGTGTTTTTGTTGTTTGTCTTGGTGGCAATCGAACTTCCCCACGGGGATCAATAAAGCTGTCTATCTATCTATCTATCTATCTATCTATCTATCTAACCGTCATTCTGAGGATTATAATTATTCCACATAGATTTGTGCTCACAGCTGCGAACTCAGATTATCGGTCTACTAAAGTAAACAGTTATTTTGTTGTTACCTGCTGCTCCAGCAACGCCTTCGGAGCCTGAAGCTCATTTTCTGGAGACTCTGCAACTTTCAGTCCCTGCACGAAACACACGTGCACGCGCACACGCACGCACACACGCGCACACACACACACACACACACACACACACACACACACACACACACACACACACACACACACACACTCTCACACACACACACACACACACAATGTTGAGATACTTGTACTTGAGCATTTCCATTTTCTGCTACTTGTACTTCTACTCCACTATATCTCAGAGAGAAATATTGCAATTTTTACTTCACTAAATTTATTTAATACCTTTAGTTGGTTTGCAGATTAAGATTTTTTTTTTTAATATAATGATCCTTTAAATTGTTATACAGTAAATTAAGATTTGTTTTAGTTCTATTACTAAACCACCTGACCTATAAAATTAGCATAATTAGCTCTACTACTGCTAGCTACAACATTTAAATAAATCTCAAATGTTACTGCATCAATAATAATAATCTAAGAGTATAATATATAATAATGCAACAACTACAGAGCCTACTTTGGCTGCATAGTGAGTACTTTTACTTGGAACCTTTAAGTACATTTTCTTGATACTACTTTTGTGCGTTTATTTAAATAAGATTTTGAATGAAAGAACTTTACTTGTAACAGTTTCAAATTGTGCTTTTTCTACTTTTACTGAAGTAAAAGCTCTTAGTACTTTAGTACAGTATGACACGGACAGAGTGTAAGAATGAGTTCAGTGAGGTTGGTTACCTCTTTGGAGGTGTCGTTCTCTCTCAGACTCTTGGGGGCGCTGATGCTGTTTCTGTTTCTGTTCCTGTTGTTCTCTTCGGCTTCATCGCTTGTCTCGTCCTGCTCAACAAACCACAGATCAGTTTACACTTTTAAATCCCTGTGAAATGTGGGCTGAAAATACCAATAGTATAACAGTCACAGGGGGCATTTGTATACTTTAACTACATTTCCCTGATTATACTAACATACATACTTATACTTAAGTAAAATGTTCAATGCAGGACTTTTACTTTTTACAGAGTACTTTTACAGTGTGGTATTACTTAAGTAAAGTATCTGAATACCTCTTCCACCACTGGCCCCTACACACAGAGGGGTAAGGGGTTAAAGTTCAACCTAAACCATGAGTGAGTGAATAACTTTATTTCACCTTTCAAACCCAAAGTTACAAGGTGCTTCACAGGTGCACATGCAGTGCTCGAAGAGGGCCGGTACTCACTGGTACACAGTTCTACTACTGCATTTTTCCCCTTGGCGTACAGTGACTTTTTCATGCGTACCACTTCTCACAAGCTGCCGGTACTTTTCTCTATTTCTTGTAGATGCTCCTCGTATCTTGGAGATTCAGTGAGAACGAGGGTGCTGTAATTTATCAATACAATGTTCACGTCCTTTTTGTAAAATAATCAGTGTACTGTTCGTCATAACTTTTTTTATTTGTGAATAAATATAATTAATAAAGTATTATTTAAAAGTTTTCTGAATCTGCTCTTTAAGGGAAAACATTTCCAGAAGAATGAAATGTTCAGACGAAGGCTTTGATATGTGTAAATAATAAAATAATCATTTAACTAGTAATAATAATGGTCCAAAATTACGTTAAATTGCATAGTTTTAATTCAAAAACCTTCAAATCTCTTGGGGGAGGACCCATAAACCCAATATCTCCTAGTGTCTTTTATTCACTGTAGAAATTCAGAATGTGTCTCTTTATCTTGCTGCATAATATGTAGGAGCATCTTGACTGGGACACTACTCCTAAAACCTGAATGATACCCGACTGTAGGCTACAAATAACACAGGAAAGCACTTTAACTATTAACACTAAACACACCACCATAACCCTATAATGTTCCAGTGTGAATATTATTGGAGTATTATAGGCCTACTATAGAAGATGCCTAGCCCAGTATAATAATATAACAATAAAACCACAACTGATTATGACTGACACAGTTTAACATGCTTAAAGAAATAATGAATAAATAGGAATAAGTCGGCAGAGATTGCTGATACCGGCCGATACACACGCCAACATGTGAATAAGAGGAGCACTGGCACTTATTTTTTTCCACTTCAAGCACTGTGTACATGAGAATTTCAGGGAAACAAATAAAAACAATAAAGAGACAACTACATCAAATCATTGCAGTAAAAAGTTATAAAATGCTGGTATGTTTTTTAACTGGTGGGTTTTTAAAAGTTTTTAAAATGTGACCCAAACTCAGCTGATCTGATACTGAGGGGGAGTTTGATCGCCCTTATTATTTGTCTTAAGCCTGTACTGAAGAACCTATAGCAACATGTGGTTGTCAGATCTGAGGGAAGGCTAACAGGTTAAAAGATCAGATATTCATAATGAAGCCAAATGACAGAAAGCTTTAAAAGTAATCTCAAAGTTCTTAAACAAACAGCGAGCCGGAGAAATCCAGTCAGGACTGGAGAGAAATGTTCTCTGGCTTTTGTGTTTGCTTGAAGCTTTGCTGCTGCTGCAGCAGCACTGACGCACGTAAATAATAAAGTCAAGGTAAATAATAACACAGCAGTAAAGTCGAGAAGAAATGAAGATGTCGATTATCTTTTGGGGGGAATATTGGTCTGAACAATGATCTTTTTTGGGGGAACACTGTCACTGTTTCTGAGATGATAAGAGAGAGAGAAAGAGGATCCATCCAAATATTCACATTTGATATCAATGTGACGAGTGGGATTCAGGAAGTGAATATATTTGAGTGGAGAGCGGTATATTTGGACTGACCAGTGTGTCCGATGACGGGTGGAGCGTCAGGCTATCAGGGGGGCGGGGTCCGTCTGTGGGGACGGAGACACCGAGACCAGCTGGACAGACAGACTGACACAGAAGAAGAAGAGAATATATAAAGGTCAGTCTACAGGTGCCTCTCTCCTCCCTCCACCTCCATTAATGTTTAATCCAGACTGACTCTCAGGAATTAGTATGTCAGTATAAGGAGTGAGAGTGAAATCAAATGACAAGTTTGACAGCCGATTAGACTGTTATCAGGCCATTAAATAGGTGTTATCAGTCGCTATAAGCCCCATAGATGTGGGTCAGTAGGGCCCTACTACAGCCAATAGTAGGTTTTATCATCTATTCACATGGTCGATCACTGAAATAAAGTATAAAGGAAGAGGACAGCGACCTCTAGCAACCGTAGTAATTATGACAGGAGCAGAAGTGGAAGTCAGGCACTGTAGTACAGACAGTGTGGATTGTGGATTGTCATCCAGGAGGCCAGAGTTTGTATCCCATTTGAAACCAACAATGTGTAATTGTCTTTGTGTTCATAACCTTAAAAGGATGTAAGTTTTTAAACGTTGCCAATGTGTGAACAGGTTGTAACCTAATCTAAAAAATTAGACCTTCCACGGCTTTCTGGGTTTCCTCTATCAGCCTGCAGACTGCTTTTAATGTGAAGATACTGGGCTGGTTTTTCCGGGAAAATCCAACAGATGTAATGTCATGCGCGTTCGCGGGTGCCTTTATTTTCAGCTCCAGTGTGTAACTATAGCTAACGTTTGTTTAGAAATGGAGTCCTGACTACGGTCGGCAGGCTGAAGCAGGAAAAGTTAACACTAGGATCAACATCGGCTGGGCCTTCAATTCATGGAGGGACCTTCCATTGGTAAGCTAACATTACTTCCAAGAATGTGAAATATATAGGGATATTGTGGTTTTAGCTGGCTAATTTTGCTAACGTTAATCAACATGATGCCTGTCAATCACATTCAGGCTTGTGTGTGTCGCCTCACTGTGTTGACAGATTCTCGCTCGCATCTACGTAGTGCGAGCACAAGAGTGAACATGAGCAAAAGGACGATGACTGTCGTTGACTTAAAGCTTCAGTAGCCAAACATTTTCGGCATCATTGGGCAAAAAATCCATAATAACCTTTCAGCATATTGTAATTCAAGTGTTCTGAGAGAAAACTAGACTTCTGCACCTCCTGATGGCTCTGTTTTCAGGCTTTAGAAAATCTAGGCCGTGACGGAAGACTTTAACCAATCACTCCCAAGCATTTCAGAGAGAGAGCGTTCCTATTGGCTGTGCTCCGGCCATGTGAGCGGTGCTTGGTATTCCCTCAAGAGATATCAACATGGCTACCGGGTCACAAACTTTCTATTTTTACAGCTAAACCGTGCACTACAAGATGATTCTGAAAACATTTGAGGAGAAAAATAGGCATTAACGTAACATAATATTGATTCATATTTGATCAGCGCTGCCTAGTTTGACCATTTGGTCGGAGTTCGCGAGTTATTGACAGCCATAGATGGTCACACACTTTCTATTTTTACAGCTAAACCGTCGCGAGTTATTGACAGCCATAGATGGTCACAAACTTTCTATTTTTACAGCTAAACCGTGCACTACAAGATGATTCTGAAAACATTTGAGGAGAAAAATAGGCATTAACGTAACATAATATTGATTCATATTTGATCAGCGCTGCCTAGTTTGACCATTTGGTCGGAGTTCGCGAGTTATTGACAGCCATAGATGGCAGCTGGACAGCAGACTCCAGGTCAGGTCTAACTGGTTGTTTTCCTCTGGTCTGTGAAATCTTGCAGATGCCATTAGTAGCACCGGAGGACACAGAGGCACATGATTTTTTTCAGATTACCTGTTTCATGTACTGCTGTCAGGATATAGTGACCGTTTTATAAAAATATTTTTTTTTAATCATATTTGCTCCAATCTCGCCTACTTCAGCTTTAACGGCCACAGGTGTCACTGTTAACAAGCAATTTATGATTCTTACAGAGTCCCTTTAAGTTTCACTTTCGCTTTTGAAACAATTATTTAAAGCCAAAACACTATTTTAGGAAGTTGTAGTTTTGTTGCCTAAACCTAAAGAATCCGCATTGTTTGTGTTCAAAACATGATGTTTCATTCAGTTTTATAACGTGTTATAGTGCGTTGTTTTTAAGTTTCAAGTCACTTTTACAACGTAGTAGGCCCCTAATGACCCACATCTATGGTGCTTATAGCGACTGATAACGCTTGACTTTTTTTTTTTGATACCTGTGCTAATCCGGGTAACTCAGATATCATATCGGAGTTTTAGGTTAAAAATTCCATAACAATTTTTTTTTGTTTTGATGTTTCACACCTGGAGTTCAGTTCGTTGTTGTCTTTAAGTTCTGGTCTGGTTTTTGATCACACTGACTAACAGACTGACAGGTAACTCAATGATCCTGCATCATCAGAGCATCATCAGGACCCCCATGGGGAAATCAAATACTCATGACTGACAGCAGGTCTGTTTGCACTTTAATGTTTCTGATATGTTCATTTATGTTCTCTGGAGTCACACAGAGACAAAAGTATGTGGACAGGGTTCTTTGTGTGTGTGTGTGTGTGTGTGTGTGTGTGTGTGTGTGTGTGTGTGTGTGTGTGTGTGTGTGTGTTGTTACCTCTGGGCTGACAGGGCTGAGGATAGGGGGAGGAGGGGGAGTTGAGCAGGGGGCGACGGCCATCTGGTTTATAGCATCCTCATTTCTACAGAGAGAGAGAGACAGGCAGAGAGAGAGACAGACAGAGAAGGACAGGCAGAGAGAGAGACAGAGATAGACAGGCAGAGAGAGAGACAGAGAGGGAGACAGAGAGAGAGAGAGAGACAGAGGGACATCAGTCACTTTTGGCTGCAACATGAAAACAGGAAAGAAACAAGAAAAGCACATTTCCTCTTCAGTGAGGAACTGATGGAGTTTATTATTCATGTAGAGCTTCACCACCTGAGACCCCTCTCCAGTATGAACACATGTCTGCTTGGTGTTTCATTACAGTATCTGTCCCTGTGAGAGCAGATCAGTCACAGAGCTGCAGAGGAGCTGCAGCCTGCAGCAGCACTGCAGTGCAGCTGCACTAACACGACTGCAGCAGAGCTACACACAGATGGAGACCTGGGTTACATCCATAGGTTACATCCTGGTTCACTTTGACATCCAGCCTTGTTTCTATGAAGGTTGGAGCACCTCTTGTAATTCACACAAATGTGTCTGTTAAAGGGACTGTATGTAACTTTTTACCCATATAAATTGTTTTTTATTGCCAATGTGTGAACAAGTTGTAACCTAACTTGAGACCTAAATGAGACCTTCCACAACTTTCTTGGTTTCCTCTATCAGCCTGTAGACTAGGGTGACCATATTTTATTTTCAAACCCCCAAAACCAGGACCCTTAAGTTTACCGCGCACGCGTGCATGTGCGCGCAAGGGCACACGCTAATATGCACTCACCATAGGCGTTTTCATCAGGATGGCTAACTTGGCGCACCTGTGGCGCATTTGAGCTATTATAGGGGGGTAGGGGGGTGCATTGACAGTGACACTGACAGTTTGGGAGTCCTGTAAAGAGTTTCCCTCAGAGGGAACGTACTGTTGTCTGGGCCTACGTACATTATTTTTCAACTTTAGTTTTGAACCCGAACAATCTCTATCACATCATGTAGCTCGCCACAGCCACAGGGTATTATAATTAAAATTGTGGAGCTCAGACATTTTGGCCAGGACGGAGACACCGGGTGAAAGACTGACAGGATCGGACGGTCCTGAGGAAGTTATAAGCGAAGCGAAATGCCAGTTGATGCTCAGAAGGAACTGTCTAGAATAATTAATCAAAATGACACATTTGATGTGCACTTAAGCACGGAGGGTTCTGTGGTTCAAAACTACACTAAATGTAACCAGCGGATCTGTTGTGTCCGTGCGTAATTGTGGCTTGACAGCGTGCAACTTCACTCTATATAGAGACTGCAGCAGGGTGCGCTGTGCTGGCTCTCTTATCTCATGCGCACAAATTAATTAATGAGTGGAACATGACAACGTCTATGTAAGTATAATATTGTTATTATTTTAATTGTAGTGAAAACTGGGACTATTTGTTAGTGACTGTTGAAAACCGGGACATTTGAGTGTTTTACAGATATTTGTCGGGACTCGGGACACGTCAGCTTTAAACCGGAACAGCCCGGACAAACCAGGACATCTGGTCACCGTTCTGTAGACTGCTTTTAATGTGAAGAATCTGGGACGGTTTTTCCAGGAAAATCCAACGGATGTGATGTCATGCGCACTTGCGAGTGCCTTAGCCCTAGCTAACGTTCAGTTAGAAATGGAGTCCGCTAATACCAACAAACGACCAGCCCCCACCACAACTTAGACACCAACACAAACTCCACGGAAGCACAAAAAAACTAAAGTTATATCTAGAGAAGCTCGTCTTGAAAAACAGGAATGTGACCAACGTCACGTGGGAAGTGAGTGGTGAAGCAAGAGAGAGAGAGCGGCTGCAAGCGTGTGAGAAAATGAGCGAGCAGCAAAGCTTAAGAGAGTTAGTTTACCTTTGAGAAAATCAAGTGAATGTACAGTGGAAGTTGCAGTTTGTGCAGAAATGTTTCTTGTTTCCCTGCTGCTGAGCGGAGTGACGGGGGTTAACTCCGGAGCGAGAAACGTTATAACGGCCCAGGAGACCAAAACTACGGTGTTTCCCCTGTTCCTTCTGACCACGGTCGGGAGACTGAAACAGGAAAAGTTAACACTAGGATCAACATTGGCCGGGCCTTCAATTCATGGAGGGACCTTCGTTTGGTAAGCTAACATTACTGCCAAGCATGTGAAATACATATAGTGATATTGTGGTTTTAGCTGACTAATGTTGCTAACGTTAATCAACATGATGCCTGTCAATCACGTTCAGTCTTGTGTTTGTCGCCTCACTGTTTTGACCGATGCTCGTTCACGTCTACGTAGTGCGAGCACATGCGCGAGCAACAGGACGATGACTGTCGTTGACCTAACGGCCACAGGTGTCATTGTTAACAAGCAATTTCTGATTCTTACAGAGAGTCCCTTTAAATGAACCTAATGAGGATACTTTATTTGTAACCTTAATATCTTAAAGATGAACTCTGGTGATTTTCCACACCATCAGTGTGTCTCCAGGTGTTGGGGACTTCTACTGCATACGTTTTAAAAGTAGTATAACGCCTTTAGTGTCTCCAGAAGGAGCTGTGTGAAGTCTGACAAATGTCCTCGAGTGATGTCACTTGAGTCAGCATTAGTTGGGTCTTAAGACTACAAGTTTGAAGATGAAAACAATCTGGAGGTGTGGAGTTAGAAAGAAGTGAGCTGACTGTAGCCCACTGCTCATCTCTGCAGTAGGCTAGCGTCTCGAGGCTACATTAGCTAATAGCTAGCATAACATACCACAATCTCACCAAAGAACGTATATTGCTAAGAAGTTGAGGTCAATTGGTCATTCCATTGCAGCATCAGCGCCCAGCAGCAGAGCTATGCCTCCGCCATTTTGGACTGAAAGCGACTACCGGACGCCAGTAAAACGTCCGCCTACAAAGTGCATACAAAAGTAAAACAACATTATTTCTATTCTATTGTCATATTTAATGTCTCTACCAAAATGGCCTGTGTTGAACAATAAAAAGAACCGGATATGTCATATAAGCGTGCAGGGCGATGCAGTCCTGTAGGTCTGATGCACATTCATTATGCTGAGGAAAATAACTCTGGATTTAGCTATTAGTTAATTTCACAAACCTTTTATGACATAATGATTTAAATGAGGGCTATTTAAGTGTTCATACTGGGAAGTTGATTTACCTTAAAAAAACCTGATCCTCTGATTTACAGACGTCTCTTTATACATCCATGGCCATGGCTTCACTGGTGTCCAGTCCAGTACAGTCCAAAATGGCGGCAGCATGACCTCAGCGCCATCTAGCGGCTGTTGTCAAAAAAGTACCGGAGTTTTATCTCTTTGCTTCTATACTCTTTGCTAGAGGCTCCAGGCTACATTAGCTACTAGCTAGCATAACACACCACCATAACACACAACTCCTGTCCAGTTGTATTGTGGGTAATGTAGACCCTAAGAAGAATGTGTGGAATAAAAAAGACGATAGTAAACAGTATGAGAGAAAATTCAGGGAGAGATGTCCAAACATTGGGACACTCATTGTGTCAGGACGCTGTGTCCATTGTCTTCCACTATGACTCACTACACGGGACAAAACAGCAACGCCGGTCGCTCATGTTCGTCCTGAACGCCTCATGTCTGCTGGGTCGGATCATTACTGCGCTGATATCAGGGAGTCTGACCTTTACATCATCATCTGTGCCTGCTGAGCAATTTCATCTGTCAAAGTTCATGAAGCCTGAGTGGTGATGTGGACTGAGGAGACAAAGACGGCTGCTGATTAGACTTCCTCTCCTCCTACAGCAGCTGGTGACTCACTAAACGCTCCTGGTGGGAACATCATTGTAATCTAAACTCACACTAAACAGCAGCTCCGCCGGGCTCAGGGAGGGAGAAATGATCAAATCTGTATCTCTACACCAACACCACCACCACCAACAACAACGACAAGTCTTCTGGGTAATGGCGCAGAAAACCAACAACGCGTCCCCGAAGTGTGCCGACGGACGGGAAAGGAGGAGGCGATGAGGGAGATGATACCTGGAGTCCGGCACAGAGGACATCTGCTATATGACGCCATATGGTATGAATCCACCATCATGGTGCCGTCTGAAGCCGTCTGAAGCCGGAGCGTTTGATTTGAGGCTTCGGCACTAAATGGAGCCATCTGTGGAGCTCCAGGATTAACATCAGAGAGGACCGAGATGAAGGTTTTGTCTCAGAGTCTCATTCTGGCTCATTATTTATCATCATTAGTGCTTCTCGACTCCACTTCACAGAGATCACCTGTCAATCAAACAGTGAGGACGGGACTGTGATATCTTTGGATTTTCTGTAGCCAAACCAATAATAGAGTGAGTGCAGGACCCTCACTTCACCCAGTGAGGGTGAAAAATGACCCCCTCCAAAAAAATTGAAATATCTTTCTGAGCTTTTTCTTCTCAAAGAGGATGTTCAGCCTGTACATATTTAATAAAAACAGTCTGTTTCTCTGCATCTATGTGTTTACTGTCAGCTGGCAGGAAGTGATGTTGTTGGAGGAGGTGTTCAGGGTCACTGAATATTAAGGGACAGGTCAGCACTTTAACCCCCTGAGACCCGCAAGATCGTGGGCGATCCGGACCGACTTTACTGTCTTTCAGAGGCTGTAGCAGGTTTTAGTGCTAGAGTGAAGGTATCACAGTATCACATGAAACTAGAAAAACCTAAGGATCCATTGGTACCAACCATGTCATGCTAGCTTGTTGGGAAGGAAGTCAAAAAACGCTGCAAAGTTAGGCTAAATTTTGGCGGGGAAAAATTGGTATGGCCATTTTCAAAGGGGCCCCTTGACCTCTGACCTCAAGATATGTGACTGAATGTAAAAGCTGAGACTCTTGTGGATCCAATGAGCCCAACTGTATTCATGTGTGATGACGTTAGTCCCCATAGTAGCCATTTCATTGTAGTGAGACCATTTTTTAAAAATTTGACCTCACTGTATAAAATGACCTGTTGTGACCTCTAGGATAATCACAGCCTCATGAAAATTTACAGCCACAAACTAGAGACCTACAGCATTCAGAGGATGGATGGCTTTCCTAGGTAGATTTACAATAAGGGGGTTTCTGAGCAGTTTCCAGAACAGAAGTGCTCGCCATCCAATCACTGAAAAATGCAATTCTTGCAGAAATCTGCAAATGTCAAAAGTTTTTGATACCAAATCACAGCATGTCTTTTTCTATGGTGTTCCTCAAGGTCTTGGTGTTTTAATGTGGTATTTTGGAGGGATTATTGTTCATTTTCTCAATTCGCGAGTGGTAAAAACTGGTTAAATTTAGCACCAAATCAGTATAACAAATGGTATCAACCTCAAAATTGCTGCAACAATTTATGAGACATAATAGAGCATGGGAATTGCCATCATATACTTCTATCATTATGTTCTAAGCTCTTATACACTTTCACAATTTATTTAGATGAATTAATTAATTAATTCATTCATTCATTTATTTAGTATTTTTTATTTCTCATTTATGACTAGAACAACTTGACACACAGTACTGAGCAGCATCTCAAATTAATCTTCATGTTACCGGCTTTAAGATGATGTACACCACTTCTATGTGACATCTACTGTTGGCTATTGATGTACCCCTGAACATCCCCTGTCCCCCACCCCTACCCCTCTAAAAAAAGAGGGCGGAATGGTAAGGGGACATTGAATAAGCTGCAGACCGGCTGCTTTTGTGTCTGCTTCTCTTAGTGAACTCTTCTTTCTTCATCATTAATTTATCCCTTTAATGTCTGTTTTATAGTAGATGTAATGTAAATCGAAGATGAGGAATCTAATCATTGATGCTTTCAGACAATAAGTTTAATCAGACTGAGAGACTGGAGCATCTTTTCACTGTGACTTTTGATGGAGAACAGCTGATAATAATTCTCTTTGATGACATTCAATTCATAATTCCAGCCATAATTTCCTTCCTGATCAGACTGCAGATAAAGCACAATGTCAGTGATGTGGAGGCTCTTCAGCTGATTTAAGTGATCAAGAATGTTTCTACTTGAATTCATTATCATCTCCTTCTTTTATTAAAATACTCAACAGCTTCCTCTGAAGATGTATGAAAGGAAATGAAGTGTGTTGATCGCTCTGCATGTTCAGCCCAAGAGAGTCGAGGAGTCAGAGTTTCACTTTTTGTTATCATCAGGCGTTAAAGAAAAAAGGTAAACAAAGAGGACGGCACATGGGTGTTCAGCCTGGCATATTAAATTTACACAGAAACATTAACATTAAGGATTTAACATAATACATAAAAAACACATGAAACCAGAAGAATGCAAGCAGAGGCTATATTACACACCTGGTTTATTCATCAACCAAGTTTGGTTAATGATGCTGTTTTGTCAAGAACAAGTAAATTGATTATTTGACAATTAGGCTACCTCTCGTCTCGTAAGCAAGAGCCTGCAGATGTCCAAATCACGCAGTAAAAAAATGGAAAATAAAAACCCACAATTGGCATCGTCAAAGGTAACGCGATATGTTGCCGCAAAGTGCTGTCCCATTCATATTTATACCATTTCAAGCCCCTGAAACATCTCCCACTCAGCCATTTACCAGGTGACGTCAGTCAAGTCCCTGAGGGTTCAGGGCTTAAGACCTTAGAAGGGACACTGGATCTTACATTTCCCATAATGCACCTATATAGTGTCTTTCGTCAGAGCCTCCCTGCCACATCTTTCAAACTCCACACCTGTTTTCACAGACTGAGGATGACTAACTGTGAGGAGTTAACAGCCCTTCACGTGTAAAATCAGTGGAATGCCCCTTTAATTGAATTAACTCAAACAAAACTAAATTAAATGGCTTTGAAACAGAGAAATATCCATTTCTGCCCTCTAAACTTTATCTTCCTATTCCTCGTTCCATCTGTTCCGGTCCCTCAGTATCTCCACCCCTCCTCCATTACCAGTTATTGTCTTTACCCAGTTACTGACCCGTTCCCAATTATTGTTAATGCGTCCTTGGTGAAGGTGGAGCGGACAGGAAACAGGATTTATGGGTCAATTTGTTACTTCCGTCTTCAGTCATGCAAGAAAGACACTGTCAGCCAATCATCCACCTGAGCAGGTGAATTAGTTTAACATTCACTCTTCAAATGTTCAGCTGAGAGGCCTCGTTACTACAACATCCTGATGATTTATCTGTTAGAGTTGTACAAGTGGAGCCAACGGTTCATGTACAGTATTCGTGCCGAGCGGTTACAGTCCAGTGTACACAGCCGCACACAGAATACACGGTATGTCAATTGATGCACTAGTTCTGAACCAGGGTTCACAAGTGCGAATCCAGCCCGGAAGCTTTTAGCGGTACGCCGTTAGCAACATGTGCACCAGGACGAGGAAAAAGGAACCCACATTTAGAATTTTCAGTTTCATAGCAGAAGAGATGCTTTTCAGTTCAATAGCCTTTTGTGACCTGTTGCCTTTAAAGAAAGTGTTTGTTCAGTGTTCGTAGAGTGTAATACAGAAGTGTTTGAAATGTTCCTTATCATTATCTCCGCCAGGAGATTATGCATTCGGTCGTGTGTGAGCGTGCATGCGTATCTCTGTGCTGTCCGCGGCTAATCTCGCATACTACTGGACCCATCAGCCTGATATTTTTTGTGCTCATTTATGACTGTGTGCTCAAGGACTTCTCGTGGATGCAGTGATTCACAGTTTTTGAAAACATATTTTATTGACAACATATTTTATTGATTGTTTTATACCATCATTGACTGCTGACTCCACATTAATCTTAACCAGCCGGTAGGGGCCACAAGTGATCAACAACTACATGTTTCCGCTACGGATTACGAATTGTTCCTCTCTTGATTTGCACAGTAAGACAATTTCATTAGGGCTTTCAAAGTTAACGTGATAATAACGTGATAATATCGCATAAATGCAAATTTGTTTTAACGCCACTAATTTCTTAGACGCATTAACGCAACATGCAATTTTTAGGTTGTAGCGGGCTCAGTTTTGAAGTGAAGATACTGGCATCATATGAAACTAGAAAAACCTAAGGAATCCATTGGTACCAACCATGTCATACCAGCTTGTTGCGAAGGAGACTTTTAGCTATTAGCCTACGAGCTAACCGTACATTTCAGCTGAAGATCATATAAATATGGCTGCAGTACTCGCTCTCTCTCTTTCTCTCATATATACACGTGTGTGTCGATTTATATGATTGAAGCTAGCAATCTTCAGCTGAAACATAGTTAGCTCGTAGGTTAAATGCAAACATTACAGTAGCTAATGTTGCCCCATTCGGGACACTGGGTGCTAGCTAGCTAGCTTTAGCATACTCATTGGGGATTTTGAGGGCTGCAGCAATATTTTGTCCACTTCTTTCTCAACAGTTTTTCTTCTTGTAAATTTCCACCAGGAGCAGGATGTGACATCATCTCAAAAGGAATATAGTTGTAGTCTTATAAATAATGACCCTGCAACATCCCCAGTCTTTGCAAAATATTATAGTCTGTGACTAAAAACTCTGAGGGTGTCAGACTTTAGTCTTTTCAAAGTCTCCTAGTGTACGGTAGGCGTAAAGAACTTTAGGCCAAATACATTCAACACACTCTGATCTTTTAAATGGATTATTAAAACCAGTATTTTAATTAAGGGGGGAGCTGGGGCGGTTCAGCTCCCCCAAAAGAGACCTGAGCTCCGCTGGAAGCAACAACATTTCATTAAAGTTTCTAATGATGAATGATGATGATTTTAAATGTGTGTGCAGCTCTGCCCTGCCCAGTGCATCTGACTTTATATATTCTGTCAATAATGTGAGTAACATGATTGACGTGTGCAGTGTTATATATAGATAATTCTTTACTACAATGATTATTTGATTGCTTTGGAACCAATAACACTCACACCCATCAGTATTATCACACAGTAATTTAGATGTGCAGAGTTACGGACCGGGCCGGCATGGGGACAGTTAACTGTTTCTGTTTCCATGGCGATGCCCTCCTGCTGAGGCTCCTGCCCCCGTCAACATCCCATTGCTCATTGCCGTAGCGACCTTTATCCAGAGATAAATCATTCAGCGGCGGCCCGTGGACACGACTATAACGAGATTTTGTCACCTGGCTGAACATGGCGAGAGCGGCGGTGTCCTCCTGCCCTCGACACGCCGACCAGATTCAATCAGAGCAGCCGGCAGGGAAAAGAAAAACCATGACATTGTCATAACAGGAGGAAATAGTCTGGTGAACTCTGGGAGGAATCCATCACAAAAGGTCTCCTGAAGAAATCGGACACAGAGGGAATCATGGGAAGAACCACATCATCTCTGGTCGCAACTAATCACACGACCACCATCACCTCCACCTCACACGATAAACCAGAACAAAAATCCTCCTGATCCTCTTCAGTCAGTCAGAGTTCAATATACTGTACTGATGCAACAACATGCCATTTATCTGCAGTGTGAACAGACCTGCAGGCCGGCTAAAGGTTAAAGAAGCAAACTTGTGAAGAGAGAAAAGAGAGCATTGATCTCAACAAAACTACCCTGCTGAAGTAAAACTCAATAAACACTTATAATATAAAGAGTTACCCTACGGGTGTCAGAAATGACAGTTTTCTCCCCCTGAAAATTACATTTATATTATTTGCAAAATAAAATATGTTTTGAAGGGAACATTACGCCATAATCCGTTTTGTTAATCAACATAATGAGGAAATGTTAAATGTTAACAACGTATTTCATTTGTTTTGCGTCAAAATATCTGAATTTATAATACAATATCAGCTGATATTGACTACAGTGTTATTAAACTGTTTTATGGTTCTGTTTAGACCACAGAAAGATCATCGTCTGGCTTAATACAGTAAAAAATCAGTGGAGGAAAGCAACTAAGTATATTTACTCAAATACGTAAGTGAAGTATTAAAGTGGCAGTAGGCAGTATATTTTTGGCATCATTGGTCAAAAATTCCATAATAACCTTTTAGCATATTGTAATTCAAGTGTTCTGAGAGAAAACTAGACTTCTGCACCTCATCATGGCTCTGTTTTCAGGCTTTAAATAATCTAGCCCGTAATGGGAGACTTTGACCAATCACTGGTCATTTCAGAGAGAGAGCGTTCCTATTGGCTGTGCTCCGGTCATGTGACCGGTACTTGGCGTTCCTTCAAGCCATCTCAACCTGATCTCAACATGGCTGCCGGGTCACAAACTTTCTCATTTTACAGCTAAACAGTACACTACAAGATTATTCTGAAAACATTTGAGGTGAGAAATAGGCATTAACGTAACATAATATTGATTCATATTTGATCAGCGCTGCCTAGTTTGACCATTTGGTTGGAGTTCGCGAGTGATTGACAGCCGGCTCTCATAGACGGTTGCTCCCAGATCAGCTCTGACTGCTGGTTTTCCTCCAGTCTGTGAAATCTTGAAGATGCCGTTAGGAGCACCGGAGGACACAGAGGCACATGATTTTTTTCATGTTACCTGTTTCATGTACTACTGTCAGGATATAGTGACCGTTTTATAAAAATAACTTTTTTTATATCATATTTGCTCCAATCTCGCCTACTTCAGCTTTAATACCTTACCGAGTATTCCTATTTTCTTTTACTTCTACTCCACTACATCTCAGAGGAAAATATTGTACTTTTTAATTCACTACATTTATTTTACAGCCATAGTTACTTTGCAGATTAAGATTTTACATAAATCACATGATAAAATGATAAAATACATTACATTGTTAAAGATTAGATCTACGGTTTCCAACATGTTTAGGGTTTGAACCATTTATTAAAATAAAGCAGTGTGTAGTTGTGTCTCCTTGTTATGTGTCAGATGTCTCTAAGTTGTTAGCAGTTCAACTAATGAGACATTTCCCCTTTAAGCTTCTCACGTGGTTTCATTTCAATAGCTGTTTGAGGCCCAAAGGGGTTTCAATGATTCAATATTTAACAAAAAACAAAGATTATAGAAAAGTCACAAACAGTACTATTCAGTTATCTATCAGAACTTTGTTTTTTCTTATTTCCTCTCCTATGAATCATCTCACGACCACTCAGATTGGCCGGGTGAACATTTGGAAGGGATTTGGAACTAATTTATTAGCCCTAGAAGTATATAACCACATCGTCTGCATACATCTGAACACCTACTCATAGACATGATTAATTTACAGTGGTGGTATGTAACCAAGTACATTTACTTACGTACTATACTTAAGTACAGCTTTGAGGTACTTGTACTTGCTTATTTCTATTTTCTGCTACTTTATAGGCTACTTCTACTCCACTACATCTCAGAAAGAAATATTGTACTTTTTACTCCACTACATTTATCTGACATCTTTATTTACTTTACTGATTCAGACTATTAATACAAAATATAACCAACTAATGAATGACGCATTAACACACATTTGTTTTAACACCACTAATTTCTTTAACGCATTAACGCAACTTGCAATTTTTAGGTTGTAGCAGGCTCAGTTTTAAAGATAGCGGGAGAGATAGAGATATACTGGCATCATATGAAACTAAAATCCATTTGTAAAAGGAATCCATTGGTACCAACCATGTCATGCTAGCTTGTCGTGAAGGAGGCTAAATAACGCTCCAAACTTTGTGAATGAAAATGGGTTCTATGGGTACCCTCGAGTCTCCTCTTTACAGACATGCTCACTTTATGATAATCACATGCAGTTTGGGGCAAGTCATAGTCAAGTCAGCACACTGACACACTGATAGCTGTTGTTGCCTGTTGGGCTGCAGTTTGCCATGTTATGATTTGAGCATATTTTTTATGCTAAATGCAGTACCTGTGAGGATTTCTGGACAATGTTTGTCAATGTTTTTTGTTGTTAATTGATTTCCAATAATAAATATATACATACATTTGCAAAAAGCTAGCATATTTGTCCACTCCCATTTTGATTAGAGTATTAAATACTTGACAAATCTCCCTTTAAGATACATTTTGAACAGATAAATACTGTGGGATTAATTTGAGGTTAATCACGATTAACTATGGACATAGTGATTAATCGCGATTAAATATTTTAACCGATTGACAGCCTTAATTATTATAGATTAAAGTATCCAGCAGTATATAAAGTAATTAAAATGAGCTCCACCTTTACATTAACGCGATGAACACATTAATGCATCAACCTATTATACATAATATTCTGAAATGGGCCATTGTGTATAATGAAACTTTTGGTACTTTCAGTATATTTTGATACTTTCTTACTTTTATATAAGATTTATTTTACTTACGTAACAGAATATTTTCACACTGTGGTATTAATACTTTTAATTTAAGAGGAGATCTTAATAACCTACTTCTTCCACCACTGTATAAATAAAAATGAACTTTTATATGCTTCTATTTTATGTGTCCCTGGTATTACACCACAACAACACTTCACTGTGTTTTACATCAAGTTTCAAATGAGGCTGAAAACTCGGTACATGTTCTAAACAAAGCACAGGGAGGGTTTTCATGTTGCTGACAGAACAGTTGTAAGACTTGAATTTCCTTTGGACTCTGCTGTAAGAATGTTTAAAGTCTAGTGTCTACACCCAAAACTATGATAAATGTATATTCACTTGAACTGAGAGGCCAGTTGAGTCTGGGATGTTGTTTTCATTTGTGTTTTTGTACAATTCAAACAGCTGCCGGGCGTTCAGGACCCGAGCTTGTCAACAAGTTTGAGTGATGTTTTAAGATTAAATGCATTTAGCAAATCGTCAACACTCTGGTCCCGTCTGTAGGTTTGAGACCCAGCGGACGCTTCTATCGCTGTCAAACTCTACATCACAGCAGCTGTCAGGATGTGACAGACGTCAGCGGCGCCGCTCGTACCTGCCGACGCTTACAGCTCAGTAACAGACGTAATGACTTGTCGCGGTGGTGATTTATGTTGTGTGTTGACATGCAGGCGTCTCATGAGCCCGAACACAACAAATAGACCATCAGTCAGAGTGATGGAGGTCTTTAGTGGAGTTTCAATTCTGACTGACACACTCATCCATCTGCCTGTGTCAGACTGAGGATGCAGATGTTTAAATATTCAGCTTACAGAGGCTGCAGAGTTCATTACAGCTAGATAACATCCTGATGATTTATCTCTTCTTAAACGATTATCAGTAGTAGAGCTAAAAATGTTAAGTGTGTTCTGAGGGTGGCACAAGAGGAAATAGAGTTCATCCTCTGGAGAGCAGGACAATCTACAGCAAAAATTCAAAAACATGATGGTGCTCAGGCAAGTTCTGAAGTGTGTTTTTCTATGATTTCTAAGTTGATTTATGGACGTTTATTTTGGATGGACATAAAGGATAATGATATCCTCGGGAAGTATAATGCCTACCATAGGAGACTTTGAGAAGACTGAAGTCTGACACCCTCTCATATCTAAAGACAGAGATTTTACTCACAGACTATAATATTTTGCAAAGACTGGGGATCTTGCTGGGTCACTATTTACAAAACTACAACTAGATTCCTTTCAGATGATGTCACATCCTGCTCCTGGTGGAAATTTACAAGAAGAAAAACTGCTGAGAAAGAAGTGGACAGAAATTGCTGCAGCCTTCGAAATCTCCGGTGAGTATGCTATTGCTGGACACGCACGTGCACGTGCACGTGCACGTGCGTATCCATGAACGCGCACGTGCGTGACATTTAAGGGTCCCGGTTTGGGGGTTTGAAAATCTGGTCACCCTACGTTAGCTACTATCGTTTGCTATTAACCTACAAGCTACCTGTATGTTTCAGCTGAAAATTGCTAGCTTCAATCAACATAAATCAACACACAAGTGTATATACGAGAGAAAGAGAGAGAGCGAGTGCTGCAGCCAGATTTATATGATTGAAACTAGCAACCTTCAGTTGAAATGTATTCGTTCGTAGGCAAATAGCAAATAGCCTATTCCAGTAGCTAACGTTAGCTTGCAAGTAGTGAGACAATGGTTAGCCAGCTAGCTATAGCATATAGCATACTCAACGGGGATTTGGAGAGCTGCAGTTTTTTCCCCTCTCCACTCTATCATGGTAGAAATGGGAGGACACATCAAAGAGGCATTCAGTTGTTTACTTTCTACCCCGTTTGCTGCTTCCTGTTTGGTGCTGGAGATAGTGCACCTAATGGTTGTTGACAATGTTTGTGTCATTGAACTTTACGATAATATTAAACTTATTTGACTTTATCGGAACGTCAAGATGAGAAAAAGACTGACTTAAGACTTGGACTGAGTTTTATGACCAACTTGCACTAAACGATCGAGATCACAGGAGTGCACCGCAAATTAGCAAAACTCTTGTGATTTTATTCCGACACTGGAAATATGTCTGCAACAGTGAAATCGCTTGAAAAGTCGCTGGTGTAAGGTCTGCATAAGTCACACTGAATGATATCAATGTGTTTTATGCCTGTGTGTTCAAATGTCACTTACATATGACTCTGAGGAGTGCGATTTTTTACACAAATTCATCTCCTCTTCAACTCTCTGGCGCCCCCCAGAGGCAGCGTTGTCTTTCTCTTTTGTCTTTGACACTACTAAACGCCATCATGCCGACTCGTCCTCCTTTACAGCCTCGTTGTTTATACTCACGCTTATGCGACAGTGGTGTAGTTCGCTTATAGCCTAACATTAGCTATTTACTTCTGGCGATTGCATATCACACTTCCAAAATTATAGAAGTGGTGTTCATTTGTGAAGATTATCTTGCTGAACAAAACGTGTAAGTATCATAAATGTTTGTTTGCCACAGAGCTTATTTTCTGCAATAATCTAAAACCCAATGGAAAAATTCCATTGGCTTTTTGTCGAGGGAACCTGTACGATTTCCGGGTTGGCCTACAAAAATACGTCATCCTGGATCACTCTATACCTGCTTCTCATACTTCAAACATGTACATTAGCAATCCCTGCTTCACACACACACACACAGCTGATTAAAGTCAGAACACATTCACCTGGAGCTATCTTTACTTTTATCTGTGGTGTTTTAATCTTTCTTTTCTCCTGGTAATCTGTGATGCCATTCATTGTTACTCCCTTATTTTGCACTGTATAAGGTAAAACAGCAGATTTTACTCCAGTGAATGAAAACATGGATAAACTCAGCAATAAAAAGACAGATAAACTGGAGTGTGATTATCCTCTCGGCAACAGAGTCCAGGCCGGCCTGCAGTTTAAATCCTGTCTGACAGAGAGGCTGAACCGGTCCAGACGTTGAAGGCTCTGGTCTTAATGAGACCTCGGTGAAATACACCACACCTGCTCGCTTCAAAGCTGCAAATCAATCCCTGCAGCAGAAAGCTCATTCCTGCAGCTGGAGGAGGAGGTGGAGGGCACAGCAGAGTTTAATCTGTTGCAGAGAGTACCCGTCCTCAGCTCCTCTCTCTCGTTTCAAAGGACACGTTATGAAAGCGAAGGACCGTCTACTCCTGTTGTCTTTCATCAAGTCCAAATCCAGCTGTGTCTTAAAAACTGAGATCTTTGTGACGGTTTGACGCAGAACAGAGTCTCCACTGCTTCCCTCAGATCAGACAGACAGGTTTTAATTTGGACTTTGAAGTTTCAGGACGGTTGTTGTCTGCAGCAGAGTGTCCCTGTCTGTTCTCTATGAGTCAGACCAGACTCAAGCTAAATGCTCTCAGGGTGGAGACATCTGAGTGCATCAAATCAGTTCCTACAGACACTCCAGTGAGAGCTCAGCGACACGTTACAGCCTGAGACATAATCTCACTGTTGTTCCAGCCGAGTGTGAATTCCGCTTGCAACGATCATTTTAAAGATTATTTTTTGGGGCATTTCTGCTTTATTCGATAGAGAGAGACAGACAGGAAAGGCAGGGGAGAGTGAAGGAATGACATGCAGCAAAGGGCCCTGGGCCGCTGTGGTACAATGGTACACACTCTACTCGGTGAGCTACCAGGGCGCCCCCTTCAAGGATCAGGTTCAGACATGGTATTAGCATGCGTCTTGGATGATCCAATCACAAGTGGACAGCTCTAAGTATGTATGTTCACACCTGGCATTAGAATGCGTCTCCACATGCGTCTTCAGTGATCCGATCTCATTTCCCCGCTCTATATGCAAATAAACACGTAGTAAACACATGGCTAGTACAGCAGATGTTGCAACGTAAGATTACAGGAATGTCAGTAGTAATGTCCTACATATTCGTGAATTCGGGTACATTTTATTAACATCAAAATATAAGGTTAATGTATCTGCTGTCCTCGGGGACCTCTGTGCCAACACCGCTGCCTTTGCCAGGCAACAGCTGAGTACAGAGCTTCAGAGAGCCGGGGAGGAGAGCGAGGGGGTGGGCAGGTGTCAGCTCTGTGCAGAGCACAGGAACAAAAACACAGAGACATCACTGACAGTATGTCAATAATGCACTTTGCGTTCCTAGTCTGATAGTCTGTAGACTATGTAGCCTTTAGATAAGATATATTTTAATAAAATATAGTTGTACCGACAGAATACAGTAGAGCACAGAAGCTGTTTCCATGTTGCGAAGCGGACTAGCGCTCGCGCCTGCCTGTCTCTTCACCTGAGTAGCGTGGCTGTTAAGCATAACAACTGTGCATTTTACGATAAAAGCAACACATTTGGCACAGTTGTAGGTTTATATGTTATGAAAAGATATAGATATCGGGCCACTACTAATTTGGCCCCTGAGGGCCTTGGCAGCCATTTTTTAAAATGGCCGCCAAATAGGTGCTTAATATTCCAAAATGTTGCAGAAAACTGATTTTATGACTCTTGATGATTTCCAAGGTGTGTTCAAGCTGATTAGATCAGATATCAGAAGATCACAGATTTTCTCCCTCTTCATTTTTTAAGGGTGCTTTTTAAAAACCTTTAACCTGAGAAAAGCGTGAAAACCAAATAAAAGGAGCATGGTCACTTCAGGGTCAAACTTCACCCCCTCGCCTTCATGATAGAATGACAAACAAAACACCTTTAGAATAGCACTGGTGCTGTATTGTTAAGTGTTGTTATGAAGCTATGTGTTATGTGTTGTTATGATGTGTTGTTATGATGTGTTGTTATGATGTGTTGTGATGTGTTGTTGTGATGCTGTGTTGTTATGTGTTGTTATGATGCTGTGTTATGATGTGTTGTTATGTGTTTTTATGACGTGTTGTTATGTATTGTTATGATGTGTTGTTATGATGCTGTGTTGTTATGATGTGTTGTTATGATGCTGTGTTGTAATGATATGTTGTTGTGATGCTGTGTTATGATACTGTGTTGTTATGATGTGTTGTTATGATGCTGTTTTGTTATTTGTTATTATGATGCTGTGTTAAGATGTGTTGTTGTGTGTTGTTATGATGTGTTGTTGTGATGCTGTGTTATTATGATGTGTTGTTATGATGCTGTGTTGTTATGATGTGTTGTTGTGATGCTGTGTTGTTATGTGTTGTTATGATTTGTTGTTATGATGTGTTTTTATGAAACTCTGGGCCTTTCCCATTTGTCATTTTATACGGCTCGATTCCTCTCCTCAACTCCTTGCCTCGCGTATTTGTCCCGCCCACGAGAGATGCGAGCGGAAGAGGCGAGGAAGAGACACGAGGAGAGAGGAAGAGAGGAAATATGTTGGTAGAGATATGAGACGTCCTTTCCTCTGAAGCGTCACGTGAAGCGACGTCCGTTTCTGATGACAGCAGCAGCTGATCACAGCTGGATCAGCTGTCAGCCGGCATTAACAGCTGTTTATGTCTGAACTGTACTAATACTAATAAAGACTCCTATCAAACCCGACGCTCAGGAATTATCAGCCTCACATGTGACTGAATGGAAATGACGATAAATGATGTAAAAGGTGTAAAATACAGACCCTCCTTCTCTCTCTGACTTTAACTGTATCCTTAATAAAAGTTAATGGAGGAACTAACAGATCATGAAAAGAAAATTCTTTCTAATAAATGAATAAAGTTGTTTGAGGTCCGTTGGTTGTCAGGTCTTATAAAGCTCTTTAAGTAACAGGCTCCTTCACCCGCGGTGTGTGAAGCAGAGATACTGCAGGTCCTTCTGCTGGAGGAACACTTTACCATCAACATGGTCCGTCTGTTGTTCCCACCTACAGTTAACACAGATTTTAACTAGATGGTGAATCAGAAGACAACTAAACTATAAAACTTTTAATCTGTGATCTGTCTTCACTCCGGTAAAAAACTCAGGTGATGTTGACATGTATCAGATCAGTCCGATCGGCGCAGCGTCCAATCAATAAACGATATCCAATAAGGGGGCGTATCGGTCGGTAAAAAACTTCCCTGAAGGATACACTAGAGGATACACTGGTGTATCCTCGCTCATGGCTCCTCTGGCAAGCCTCCTCGCTCCTTGATCCTCGCTCCTCGAGATGCATTTTAGGAATTGGGATGTCCTTCAAGATGGAGCGCTGAGATCGATTTCCGGGTCACAGCCGGAGGATCGAGGAGCGAGGAGACGAGGAGGCAAAAAATCGGGAATTGAGATGCAGCTTATCTGTTGCTATGTATTATGTTATGTGTTGTTATGATGTTTTGTTATGAAGCTATGTGTTGTTATGTTTTCTTCTCCCTCTTAATTTTTTAAGGGTGCTTTTTAAAAGCTTTTAATGTGAGAAAAACGCGAAACCCAAATAAAGGAGCATGGTCACTTCAGGGTCAAACTTCACCCCCCTGCCTTCATGATATAATATGTTTTTAAACAGCGTTTTAAAACGAAAACATATCAGTATGGATGTAGCCTGAAGCCCCTTTTAAATGTGTCAATTCAAGATAAAATCCAGACGAGATGCACTTTGTTTTAAACTTAGCCACATATCTCCGTCGGTTTAGATTGCAAAATTGATTACAATCCGTCTTTTTTTTTTCGGCTACATGTACATGTAAATCAGAGTCGGCTCTGAAGCTGTTTGACAAAAACACCAGAAGAAGAAGAAGAAAAACTTCTGCACTTTAGCGGTTTAGTTACAACAATTACTGTTTAATGCCGTCTCGTATCCATATTGTTCAATCGTGAAGTTAGTTTCCTTCAGAAAGCATCCAGCTGCTGCAGCATCAGGAAACTTGGCAGGAGCTTTTTCTGAAAGGTGTGATTTTACCTGTTTCACTGTTTTCAGCTTCCTCTGATTTGTTCTATTCTCGTCTAAC
The DNA here is from genome assembly GCA_916701645.2 of Sebastolobus alascanus. Classification (NCBI taxonomy): domain Eukaryota; kingdom Metazoa; phylum Chordata; class Actinopteri; order Perciformes; family Sebastidae; genus Sebastolobus; species Sebastolobus alascanus. The sequence goes on from CAKAOJ020000125.1 coordinate 995,625, forward strand.
ACTCCAGTCTCTGCTGCTGCTGCTGCCATGACCCAATTTCAGCACGAGGATCAATACAGTTTAATTTCATCGAATCCAGAGAATCAAAGGAAATGATGGCAGAGACGTCACAGAGGGAATGAAGACAGAGTTGGTGGTGGAGCTCCTGCAGCTCTCTGCTGGCTGAATAAGACACTTTCCCCTCCATCACCACCGTGTAAAAGGCTGTGAACTCAATTATATTCAAAGAAAAGGAAACTTCCGACCACATAAAAGAAAAAGCACAAATCTCCTCAGCTCGTCTTCCTCAGGTCGGCTCGGCCGGCTCAGGGATTTCTGGTGGTAGGAGCATTTTAATTGAATTGAGTTTCTGTTTTAGAAACACTTCACGTTCTCCTCGTGTCCCTGAACACATCAGTCCCTCCTCCACCTCTTCGCTTACTTTCTGCCTTCACCTGCTTAGAAAAACACTCCTGTTCTGTAACATCAGTGAGTCTGACTATTCCCTCTGGATCCTTAATGTCCTCCGTTCTCAAAGTCATGATCATTTCAGGGTCACAACAATGTTTCTTATATTACTAAAAGTGTCCTCTCAAGTACTAGGATTGTTTTTTCTTTTATCAAGTATGAACGTGATTATAATTCACTTTGTAAATGTAGCATTAGCTCCGTACAACGGCTAAAACAAAACATACGGCATAAAGTTTCCAGGCAGAATTCTTACTTGTGAACTTAGAGCAGCCACACTTACCGTGTGAGCAGTGTGGCTCGCGCGCGGCTCTTCTAGAGATCCGAGGTCTCGTCAATTTTTACCGCGAGCCGCGCACAGTATAGCAGCAACAGACAGTGAAAATGATCTTTTGACGGTATATAGACATCATTCCAGCAATATTACTACAGTTTCAATGTCTGTATCTGTAGAATATGTCACAGACATGAAAAAAAGTGAAGATTTATTTGAAATCAACACTTCCTGCTGTGCACTTCTGTGGACAGAATTCTTTCATTTGTTAACACAAGGCTTTTATTCTGAAATATTTGCAGGACAGTGTTGTAGAACATGCAGTAACTTGCACGGCTCCATGAATAAATACAGTATGGGGTTTTAATTGTGAATTATTACTATTATTTACAAATGAGCACACTTCTTAACCTTTTACTGTCTAAAATAAATATAAATGACATATATAATGAAATGAAATGGCTATTATGAAAGGCAAACGCAATGTAGAAAGAAAGAGCTGGCAGCAGCAGCGCTGCAGCAGAAACGCTGTCGGTGTGGATGCAACACACGTGAGACATGCATCAGTTCAGTGAGGCAGCCGCCACGCACTGCTCATGCGGCATGTCTGTCTCGGTAGTTACGGTCCTCGTTGATGCCATTTATTAGTTTATTAATCACAGAATCACCTCAGGAAGAGTAGTTGATATATTATGACGTACTGAGGACGGCCCTGCTAGCATGTTTTTTCTTTTCTTTAAACACTAACCGTGTCGCATGCTTGTGAAATATTGCAGACTTGGGTGTCACTTTCCTGCAGCACTTTTCTCCATTTAATGTGCTCCCTCTCAGCTCCACCTTTTCTTTCTCTTTCTCCTACAATGTCCATTTTTTTCCCACCTTGCTCGGCCGCGTACACTCCACATACTGACTGGACGTTGTGTTGATGCGTACATGTTGTCACCAATCACGTATGACGACAGGTCACTCAGACCTGTAGACGGCCAGCCTGCTTTTAACCTGTATAACCTCTGAGTGACTGTACCCATTTTGGTTTCACTTTGATTTACACATTTCATTTTACAGTTTCAAGTTTAGTTTCTGTGCTTTACAGTAAAATAATGTGTTCATGATGTAGAGGATTTTTTATGTATGGATGAGATCTTATTATTTTAAAACATATCTTAAGTTTATGAAGGAACGAGTCAGGAAGACTTCAGATTCTCTGCCATCGGATTGGTGCTTTTCAAACAGTTTCCCAGCATGCCTTGCAGTCCTACCTGAGCAGGATGAGTTTCACCTTGGAGGGGGCGCTCTTAATGATGGCCGAGGCATTCTGGTGACTCCGCCCATAAAGGATCTGGTTGTTAATCTGACAGAAAAACAGAAATATATTAATAATTAACCTCATTTCTATAAAAAATAGAGTGATAAATTCTTATTGATACATCACACATGTCACAGAAAGTGTGAAATATCATCGCATTATAATCACTGAGGGGGTGAAGGCGGTTGTGATTTGTGAAGTTGTTGATTTACACCAGTTTTTTAAAATATAATTAAAGTCACTACTTAATCTCCATCACTCTCAATAGATTAAAATATTTAATTGCGATTAATCGCATGATTGTCCCCTTAAAGGGAGATTTGTCAAGTATTTAATACTCTTATCAAGATGGGAGTGGACAAATTTGCTGCCCATAGAACCCATTTTCATTCACATATCTTGAAGTCAGAGGTCAAGGGACCCCTTAGAAAATGGCCATGCCAGTTTTTCCTCGACAAAATTTTGCACAAGTTTAGCTGTTAGTTGAGTGTTATTTAGCCTCTTTCCTGAAAAGCTAGTATGACATGGTTGGTACCAATGGATTCCTTGGGTTTTACTGAGCCCGCTACAATCTAAAAATCGCAAGTTCCAGTAATGTGTTAAAGAAATTAGTGGCGTTGACGCGTTATTATCACGTTACCTTTGAAAGCCCTCATACATATATTATATGTATTAATTATTATCAACAATAATACATTCATAATAATAATAGTGTCAGAATAACATTCTAATCCAACAACACACGTACACGTACACACGCACGCACGCACGCACGCACGCACGCACGCACGCACGCACGCACACACAAACACACACACCCCCACACACCCCCACACACACACACACACAGACGCACACCCCCACACACACACACACACACACACAGACACAAACACACACACCCCCCCACACACACACACACACAGACGAACACCCCCCAACACACACACACACACACACACACACAGACACAAATCTCTCCTGCAGTAATTCAGCTCTGTCTCCAGATGACAGTTTGATGATTCTCCATATCAACACTTCCCAGGTTAACACGCACGCACGCACGCACGCACGCACGCACGCACGCACGCACGCACGCACGCACGCACGCACGCACACACACACACACACACACACACACACACACACACACACACACACACAAACACACACCCTTGTTTCATCTACAGCACTGATATGATGCAATAAAATGTAAAATGATGTGACAGTGACGTAGTTAGGGCTTTGTGATATGGCCAAAGCATTAAATCTAGATTTTTTCAACATCATCTGCTGACATGATGATACGAACTGTCTGTCCCCTCTCTCCTCTGTTCTTATTTCCTCTCCTCTCTTGTTTGTTCTCTTTTCTCCTTGTCTCCTCTCCTTGTTACTGTGTTTCCTCTCTTCTCGTTTGTTCTCTTTTCTCCTTGTCTCCTCTCCTTGTTACCGTGTTTCCTCTCCTCTCTTGTTTGTTCTCTTTTCTCCTTGTCTCCTCTCTTTGTTACCTTGTTTCCCCTCCTCTCTTGTTTGTTCTCCTGTCTCCTTATCTCCTCTCCTTGTTACCGTGTTTTTCCTCTCCACTCCTAGTTCCCAATTTCCTTGTTTCATGTCATTGTTTCATATCATCTCCTTGTTTCCTCTCCTCTGTCCTTATTTCCTACTCTCCTCTCTTAGTTTCCTATCTCCTTGTTTCCTTCCCTCTTCTCTCCTCATTTTCAATCATCTCCTTGTTTCCTCTCCTCTGCTGTATCCGCTCCTTGTTACCGTGTTTCCTCTCCTCTGTCATTATTTCTTCTTCTCCTCTTCTCTCCTAGTTTCCTTCTTTCCTCTTCCTCTTCTTTACTCTCCTTGGTTTCCTTCCCTCCTCTCATCTCCTATCATCTGGTTTCCTCTCCTCTGTTGTTCCCTCTCCTTGTTTCCTATCTCCTTTTTTCCTTCCCTCCTCTCCTCTTAGACACTCACCCACACAAACTTGTAATACACACACACAGCATGTTGACAATGTATGTGCATCCTCCTTTAGATTATATGGATTTTTGCACTAATGTGTCTGTCATCTATGCAAATGTCTCTGTGTTGTAGTGTGTGTTTTAGTGTGAGAGTGTGTGTGTGTGTGTGTGTGTGTGTGTGTTTTTGTGTGTGTGTTTTAGTGTGTAATTGTCCAGGCTTTCCTCGGCTGAACATACATTTTTCATGGAGCCTCTGACACTTCTGTAATGAGGAGAAGGTTGAGCGAGAGAAAGAGGATCTCAGTGTTTCTCCGTTTAATATTCATGCGAGTAAATTGGAAACCCCCTCACAATCACGCACGCACGCACGCACGCACGCTCGCACACACACACACACACACACACACACACACACACACACACACCCTTGTTTCATCTACAGCACTGATATGATGCAATAAAATGTAAAATGATGTGACAGTGACGTAGTTAGGGCTTTGTGATATGGCCAAAGCATTAAATCTTGATTTTCAACATCATAACTAACACACGACTGAAACATCGTATTTTCTTAGGACTTTGTGTTCAAGACAAGTCAGCAAGAAGAAAAAAAGGCCTGCACCACCTGTAAGGGGCTGATCACACAGAGAAAGGTACAGCCGCGGCCGCTTCAAAAAAGCCCCTTGGCTAAAGGCGTCTGGCACAGCTGATGCGCCTGTGGAGCGGGGCTGTGTGCTTAACCAGGCGATCAAATATGATTATAAGAAAATGTGTTCTCTAACTCTTTTCTCTCTCTCTCTCTCTCTCTCTCTCTCAAAGACAGTAGCCTACATCAGGGGTTCTCACACTTTTTGGGGCCAGGGATCCCTTAAAGGGGAGTACATTTTACAAGGACCCCCTCTTAATTGTAACACCGATTAGCATAATACTTACTACCATTTGTACTCTTAGATGCCAATAGAATTATTTGTATTATAAAACCTTTCAATCTAAATAATTCAGACCTGTTTGATAGTGACAAACAGAAAAACATTTCAATTTAAATAATGTTCACACGACTTTGTTTTGCCCTGATATTCTGGGTGTTTTGTAATCAGATGTCGCTTTAGCTTGGCCGGCTTCATGGCTTCGTTCGCTAACGCATTTTGGTCTCGCGTCCCTGTCGCTCGATATAACTGTTGTCATATTTTCTCAATTTAGCTAGTTTAGTCTTAGCTAGGGTGACCATATTTTCAAACCCCCAAACCAGAACCCTTAAGTGTACACGCACACACGCATTTGTGTGTACACGCGCATTTGTGCATGTGCGCATTCGTGGGCATGTCCGCATTCGTGGGCACACGCGCATTTGTGCATGTGCGCGTTCACGCACGTGCTAATATGCGCGCACCATAGGCGTTTTCATCAGGATGGCTAACTTGGCGCACCTGTGGCGCATTTGAGCACGGGGTGGAATCAGAAAGACGGCATTATTATAGAGGGGGTGCATTAGAGGTCGTGACAATCATGACTTATCACATTCACTACTTTCTCCGCCTTTAATCACAGGGCTCTCCCCCTCATGATGCACTGACAGTTTGGAAGAACTGTGGAGAATTATCCTCAGAGGGAATTTATTGTTGTCTGGGACTATGGAAACTATTTTTCAACCTTAGTTTTGAACCCGAACAATCTCTATCACATCATGTTGCTCGTCACAGTCTCAGGCTATAATTAAAATTGTGGAGGACATTTTGGCCAAGATGGAGACCCCGGGTGAAAGACTGACAGGAGAAGACGGTCCTGAGGGAGTTATAAGCTGAGTGAAATGCCAGTTTATGCGCAGAAGTAACTGTGTAGAATAATTAATCAAAACAGCACGTTTGATATGCACATAAGCACGTAGGGTTCTGTGTTTCAAAACTACACTAAATGTAACCAGCGGATCTGTTGTGCGTAATTGTGGCTTGACAGCGCACAACATCACTCTCTATAGAGACTGCAGCGGTGCGCTGTGCTGGCTCTTTGTAGTATATACTTAATCTCATGTGCACAAATTAATTAATGAGTGAAACCTGATAAACGTCTATGTAAGTATAATATTGTTATTATTTAATTGTAGTGAAAACCGGGACAATTTCTTAGTGACTGTTGAAAACCGGGACATTTGAGTGTTTGACAGATATTTGTCGGGACTCGGGACACCCAGCTTGAAACTGGAATTCTGGTCACCGTAGCCTTAACGTCACTTGACGACATAGACTGACTCAAATATTTCTCCATACTCGCCAGCTAGCTAGCTGGCTAATAAGTTAAAGATGGAGTCTACGATGTTGGAAAGCTAGCATAATTTGAAAGTAGCATGCCTCAGGAGCTCCGTCTAAGCCCCCCCCCTCCCCTCGAAACTCCTTCCAAGGCAACGCCCCCCACACACATGCACGAGCACCGCCGCATCGTAACTACTTCACATTTTTCGGAGCTATTTCATCACTAAATTCACTTCTGAAAAATGTTGAGGCGAGAAATCAACAGTGTAGATTTAGAATATTGACAGTTTTACGATGTTAGATGGCGAATCAAACATTTGCTCCACCGTTGTCGGAGTTTAGAAGCTACACAAACTGCCGGCACAGCTAGCTAGCTCCTGCCGGGATCGCCACCTCTCCAGCCGGGCATTCAGTCTCACAGACCCCGCTATGAGCTGGCTGGAGCTCTCTCAAGAGACCGGTCTCGTAGACGAGGGGCTTTTATTTCCTGGTTGGCGGAGCTCGCTCAATAGCCGGCCACAGATCAGCAGAGTGGTGAGGGAAAGAGCAGCCTCTGACGGGGCAGAGAGATACCTGCTGAGACAACACGACCCTTTTTAACGTTACTCTAATATCTGGAGGGAGATCAGTCCACTCTTTTGTTTCTGTAACTGAAAAAGCAGTTTGAGTAACGTAAATGTTGTGGATCAATGTTTTATATCCGCCGTCTCCCCTTGTTGATAATCCTGTTTGTCTGACTTCACTTTGAGCTGTTAGAATAAATAGTTTAAACCTGTGGTATCTTATAAAGTAAACTAACAGAACATAAACAACTACATCGAAGTTGTATTTTTCGATAATATGGTAATAGTGGTACGAGTTCGTGCTCGTTGTCCAGTGTTTAAAGAGCTGAGTTTTCTCTTCCATTCTCCAGTGAACGTGCGGCGGAGACGAGCTTTTAGTTCACGCTGGTGCACGCTTAGGGTAGAGTACGAGCAGGGAGGCAGGGAAGCATCTGATTGGTTCTTTACACCCGGGACCAGAGGAACAGACTGGGAGACGTTTTTACAGGATTAAAGCAGCTACAGATGACGGATCTTTTCCGGTCTTTTTTCAGTGCTCATAAGAAATGGATTGCTGTCGGAGTGTAAAGACCATTTCAACCAATATAACAAAAAGTGTATACTGGATAAATCGTAGACCCCATCTTTAAGCTAAGCAGCAGCTGAACTGATTTATGAGTTTCTATTGGCCCAAAGCTAACGTGGGTGGGAGTAATGGACACAATATGCTTGTTTAATTGGCACAAATGGTCCCCATCTGTAGATATGCACTTTTTAATGATACAGAACAATTCTATAATTTATAGCTAATTATTTCGCGGACCCCCTGACAGAGTGCCGCGGACCCCTGGGGGTTCCCGGACCCCACTTTGAGAATCACTGGCCTACATCATGACATGAGAAATGTTTTCCCTCTTCCCTCTCACAGTCCAACAGCTAACTAGCTAGTAAGCTAGCCCTACCACATATACCGGCATCAAAACAGGAAGAAAGTTGTTAAGTAGTAAAGTCCTCCTCTTGCTTGATTTGATTGGCTGGCTGGGCCAGGTGTGACATTCACGAGCGGTGCGACTCTGCCCACGGCGCTGAAAAGTTGAGAATATCTTAACTTTTGTGTGCTTCTAAAAAACGCTAAATAAATGCGACGTGCGGCGCCAGAGAGAAGTGCACAGCAGTACCATAGGAAAACAATAGTTTTGCTGGCAACACGTTTCTAGCAACGCGTCTCAGTGTGATCTGGGCCTAAGGCTGTCATTGTCACGTATAGTTAAACAATTCATGAGACTACATGCTAGCTACGACAAAGCTAACATTAAAATGTTGACCTGATGATGGCACTAGATGAAAAGTCAGAGGATCACCAAAGTTAATACAATTCATCCTGAGGGGAACATGAATGTCTGAACCACTTTTCATCACAATCCATCTGATAATAGTTGAATTATTCCACAAACCACAAATCAACCTCATGGTGGCGCTACTGGAAAAGTCAGGGGATCAACAAAGTCAAAAGGATTCATTCTCTGGGGAACGTGAATGTCTGTATAAAGTTTCGGGGTGATCCATCATATAGGTTTTCTCACCTCCAGCAGCTCGTCTCCGACCCGGATGCGTCCGTCTCGAGCGGCCGCTCCCCCTGGATGGAGTCCCACCACGAAGATGCTGAGGCGAGAACGATCCCTGTTTCCCGCCAGGCTGAGACCCAAACCCTGCCGCTCCTTCTCCAGCTCCACGCACAGCAGCTCCCCCTGCAGGTCTCCATAACGCTCACACCAACGCTCTGCAGCAGGAAGAGGAGGAAAAGCCAGGTTAACAGAGAGCAGAAGTGAAACTAGAATTTCCTGGTTCTGTTCTAGAAGTAAGAAAACCTCATTCATATACACATTGACATTTGTAATAATGCAATTAATTAAAAATACAGCTTTGGATCAATCCTTACTCAACAGTATGTTAGTGGATCACTCCATACATTTATACAACTATCTAATATCATTCTTTATTCAACAATTGACTGATCCTCAGTCCTGCGTCCCTTAGTTACTGTTGCTAGGTCGGACAAGCTTGGCAAAAAAAATCTTCAACATACTTCGGGGTGGCACGAAGCAGAGATAGTATAACGAAATCAGACAAAATCATTCCTTAGGTTTTCTAGATTCATATGATATCAGTATCTTCACTCGATCTTTTAAACTGAGTCCGCTACAACCTTAAAATCGCAAGTTGCGTTAATGCATTAAAGAAATTAGTGGCGTCAAAACGAATTTGCGTTAATGCATTATTATTTCGTTAACTTTGACAGCACTAGTTATATTATAACTCAACAGGAAAGGGGAAAGTTGACCAAGATTCTACCATGGATGTATAAAGAGAACTGGATACAGCGTTCGAGGCAGGGCCTTCATTCCAATGAAGGTTGCTCAGTGGCGCATGAAGCAAAAAACGCTCAACTTCTAAGTATAAAATAACTCGGATCTTCTACATGCATGGGCCAATAGAGCAAGTGCAGTAGCATTTCCTTTAACCCCGCCTCCCAGCCCTTGGCTCCTTTACATGAACGGAGGAAGGAAAATAACCTTTGATTCGGCTATCAGTTCATTTTACAACTTTTAGGACCTAATGATTTAAATTAAGGGTGTGTTCATACTGGGAAGTTGATTTACCTCCAAAAAATTATCCACTGATTTACGGACGTCTCTTTCCCAATGTAAGTCTATGGGGAAAAATCTTTTAGGGCCCCATGGCATCACATGACAGACATGGAAGTTGTAATTCCACCGTTTGGCCACTACGAAAATTTGCTTCAAAGCCCGGTGCTCTTCCTGAGGACATGGGCTCTGCTGGGTTCCAAGCTTGCTCAACTATTATAGGAGCACAGAGCAAAAAGAGGCGGGACTTAAACTGTTATTGGTTCCTTGTTATTGGTTCCAATAACAAGGAACCAATAACAGGTTCCTTGTTATTGGAACCTGCAATTCCAATAACAAGTTGGAATTGCAGGTCAATTCTGTTTTTAGCTGCCTTTAATGAACACCATTTCCAATAAGCCCACAGACCGTCGCAGGTTAAACGTCATGGCTCAACCGAAGAGGTGAGTTCATGGACGCGTCGAGTATCGAACTGTGGTTATCTATATACAGTAGTTGTAAGTGTTGTGCATATGAGGAATAAAGACTTGAAACTTGAGGTATTTAATTAGGAAACTCAGATTTCTCTGAATGCTTCGACTTTGGCTTTTAAGGTGCCTTAAAATCCCAAATAACTAAACACAAATTTAATCTATATATAGACATAGATAGAGAGAGATGTATAGAGTTATATTGTCAGTGGACAGCACATTTAAGCCTCACACAACCAACTCTGTAATCATATAAACATCTTGCGTTGACTGATAGGAGAGGAGGGAGAAAGGGGGGAAAGACAAAGAAGAGAAAGATTTAAGAGGTGAGGAAGAGGAGGTGAGGAAATAATTACACAACAGAGAGAAAAGAGGGAGAGGACTAAGTGAGAAAATGGAAAAGAGGAAGATGAGACTCGGCAGGAGAAGAGGAGACAAGCGTCAAATTTAATTTGGTGTCAAACAAAATGCTGCTTAACAGTCCGTGAAATAAACAACAAACTGAGAAACGTGAGCGAAATATAAAAACAGTCTGTCTGAGAGCTCATTTAGTAAACTAAAACAAAGTGAAGATGAATGGTGAACTTAAAATTTGTGGAATTTTCAGTCTTCAGTTGAGAGATCACATGGTTTCTGACCTTTTTCCCAAAAAGAAAAAGCTGAAGCTGAGGCGACTTTTCTTTGTTCCTGGACAGCTGCAGCTCTGAAGATATGAAGGCTTTTTTTTTTTTTCACTTTACATCTGCTCTGCTCTTGGATTTAAAGGTCACTGCAGTTTATATGGACACACACACAGGACGCAGATGAACCAATTTTAGTGGCTGAAGGAAGTAAATCCCCTCAAACTGAAGGAGGCAGAAAAACAGCTGAATGTTGCTTCCATGTAAACCAAAACTCCTCAACAGTTAAAAAATTTACATTTACATTTTGTTCCCACGTCTCTCTACAAATCTAAATTGCTCTATGGTGCCAGCAGAAATCAATGCTGGGACAGTAAAATTTATATAGGGCAGATGAATGATGGAACATGATAATGCAAAGCTTATTTAGTGTTCAGCAGTGGTAGAGAAAGTATTCAGACTCTTTTCTTAAAGGGGACATATCATGCTCATTTTCAGGTTCATGCTTGTATTTTGGGTTTCTACTAGAACATGTTTCGATGCTTTAATGTTAAAAAAACATTATTTTTCTCATACTGTCTGTCTGAATATACCTGTATTCACCCTCTGTCTGAAATGCTTCACTTTATTGCCTGTCTCTTTAAGACCCCCTCCTGAAAAAGCCCAGTCTGCTCTATTTGGCTTTCAAGAGAAATATAGTGCACCTTTACAAAGGTAGTTCTCAAGCTTTGGGTGGGGATACTCAGATGGAGGTGATATATTCTAATGAGCCTGTATGTGACATACATAAGACCGGCAATACGTCACCCAGAGTAGGCTCTCATGACCACGCCCCCTTTTGGGGAAAAACAATCCTGTGTCCCTCATAGACGGTAACAGAGTAAACAGACGAAGTTGAAATAATGTCTCCAAACTTCTTCTCTAAACAAACCGCTAATAGTAATAATGCTATGCTGAAGAGTTGCTGTGTAGTTGGTTGCACCAACAATAAATCCAGAAACGCTGATCTCTGATTTGTTCCCCTGCCATGTCCTTAAAAAGATATAATAGAGGGACTTTATGGCTCCAAGCTATAGACCAGACCAGCATGACGTCATCTCACTTTTTATTCAACATCACATGGCGTACACGACATGCCAAAAGCAACAAAGGCGTTGCTATTGCATGCGAAATGGCTTACAAATTACAGTGTCAATCATACAGTATTTGGTGAGACCGGGCTGGCAGCCCTTCTGATTCATGACATGTGGTGCAGACATTCATGAATTGAAATGAACCTCTGATGAAGTCATTTGTTTGTTGGGCTGGTTTCAATAAGAGATATATAATAATATAATACTTAAATTATTATAGTGTAATGCACATCACTTTCAAATCGATACAAATACATTTCACATCATGTTAACATCAATACAATAAAGATTTTTCCAGTGAGAGACAGAATGAGGCAGAGAGAAGAAGAGGAGGAGGAGAAGATGAGATGTCATGTGAGGTGAGATGATGAAGATACAGAGAGAGAGAGAGAAATAATGATGACAAATGTAAAGCGAGCGATGGAGCGGGACACGGAGGAGAACGTCTGAGTGAGATTGATGGAGACACACACACAGAAGCACACATAGCTGGAGGTGTATGTTTGCCTCATCAGGTCTAATAATCTACAAACAGTCAGGGTTGAGTGTTTAATTCCCTTGAGCAAGGCACTAACTCATGGTTCATCAACGTGTGTTTTCAGTGAGCAGGTTTTCAGTTTTTTACAGATCTGTGTCATTTAGAACGGAAATTTGGCAGGAGGAAGAAACGCTTGTTGAAATGCTTGTTTCCATCCGTAACTGTTGCCGACTGTGAATATGAGTTCATGGTTTGATGGAGATAACCAGCTGGTGGAGCTAATTCTCCGATTACTGCCATAATTAAACCACTGCAGAAGAAGAGGATACAATGAGATAAGGTCACAAAAGAGTGACTGAACCCCAGAGTTTTGGCATAAGTGCCTCTAACCTTGGAGTAGGATGTCACAAGAACCGATGCCAAAGTCGATGACTAAGTCGATGCCAAACTTCTGAAAACGTGACTGTACCGAGAGTCTCGGGACTAATGGTGTCTAAAATCCAAAAGGACACAGTACATTTTTTTCCGTGATGCTACATTGTGAACAACAAATCCGTGTTGAAATCGGCAGGATGAGAGCTAGTTAGCGTTAGCTGTTAGCAGCCGGTGGGCAACACAGTCCTGCATGGAGCTACTAAGGTTGACGGGGGTTGCATTGAGTTTCATTATGATGATCAAGCTCTATTGAGTAAAAGGAGTATTAGGCGAGGTAAATTATAACGTTATCATGATGTGATCAAATGTAATCTGAAGACATGACATGCCGGTAAAGCAGCAGTGCTGACCCACTCTGGCCACTTGCTAAGAAATGCTAAAACTAACTAATGCTAAATCAAGTGGAACTACGAGCTAAAGCTAACCTACAACTACAAAAATTGGAAAACTCTAACAACACAACAACTGTCTAAAAGCGCTAACTAACCTACTAAATACTATAAACACAGAACTAACTATAACATTTAAGTAATCCATGCTAACAGTACAAAATAACTACTCAATAACTATACTCAATCCACTCTTCACCACTTTGGGGGTTCGGGTGGTGCTGCCTCCACATATGTCACCTGCCTCCAGATCAGCCACAACACAATTCAACTACAATAGCCAGGTTTCAACCAGTAGAGGGCAGTCGCTATGCATATTTATAACATAAAATGTTGGACTAAAATGTAAAGATTTGGACCTGAATCCATCAAAACACTACCAAATACCCATATACATTGGTTTTCACCTGAAAAAAAGTGGGTTGGGGGTTTAGTTACTCTTTAAAAGAGCTCCAGTCAAAGCTCAAAGGATGGAAACCATGTGGAGAACATGATGGAAATATAACATTTCTGTTTGTTTCATGTATTAATGTGAGGAAGGTTACAGTCTCCTCATCGCTGCACACAGATCTGATGTTGTCAGCTCTTCACTTTCACACAGCTGTTTGTGCTTTTATCCACACAACACCACAAGATCAGAGGTACTGCTTTATTAATAGCAATAGCAAAACTTAATATGAGAGCTTAGTCCAAAAAACACGAAATACTCCAAAGGGTTTTCAGTCATTCATTTCCTGGCCGAAACAGGCAACAGTTCAAAGCTTTTGGCAGAAATTCATTTCAGCTCATTAAAAAGAGAACACAGCTTTTGATTTTATGGGGACTTCAGCCTTTCACTAAATAGATCTGAAGGTTTTTTTCATCTTCGTCTTGGGTTTTCAAGAACAGGATCACAAATATTCAACTACCTGCTTGATTTCGTGCAAGTGTCAAACTTATTATTGATGTACTTTAAAGGAACAGTGTGTAACATTTAGGGGGATCTATTGGCAGAAATGCAATATTAATTAATTAATTAATTAATTAATTAATATTGCATTTTAATTAATTAATTTAATATTGCCTCTTAATTAATTAATTAATTAATTAATGACCAAATGGTTAAACTAGGCAGTGCTGATCAAATATGAATCAATATTCTGTTACTCTAATGCCTATTTCTCGCATAAAATGTTTTCAGAATTTTTTTTTAGTGTAGGCTACTGTTTAGCTGTAAAATTAGAACGTTTGTGACCCGGCAGCCATGTTGAGATCTGTTGAGGAAATATCAAGCATGGCCCACCAGCTGGAGCAAACTTTCTAATTTTATAGCTAAACACACTACAAGATGTTTGACTTTTTTAAGAAATTCTCTACCGAACTGATTCCTTTTTTATGTCTAGTGTTCTCGGACTCTTGGACTCAGGTACACTCCCTCCTTCATTCAACCAGGCCTGCATCTCCTTGTTGCTGAAAAAAGATAAAGACCCACTAGATTGTGCTTCTTACAGGCCAATATCATTACTTAATACAGATGTAAAGATCCTTGCAAAAGTCCTTGCCAACAGATTGGAATATATCTCCCCTCTGTCATTTCTCCTGATCAAACTGGGTTTATAATAAGACATTTGTTTTATAATATTCATCGATTATTTAACATCCTATATTCCCCAAAACATATTGAGTCAGAATGCCTTGCCTCTATGGATGCGGAAAAAGTATTCGATAGTTTTCTCTTCCTGGATCAAACTACTGTACACATGTCCTTCTGCCTTTGTATTAACAAATAATCATTACTCTAAATATTTTGACTTACACCGTGGTGCCTGGCAGGGTTGTCCTTTGAGCCCGCTCATTTTCGCTATTGCCATTGAGCCGCTTGCAATTGCAATTTGTAGCAACAGGCAAATACAGGGGATATGGAGGGGAGGAGTAGGGCATAAGGTCTCGTTACACGCAGACGACTTACTTCTGTTTGTTTCAAAACCAGCCACTTCCTTTCCAGAAGCCATCAGTGTATTGGAGGTTTTTAGTCAGTTTTCGGGATAAAGACTTAACTTAAATAAAACTTAAATAAAAACAAACTCTTCCCAATTAATAAGGAAGCTCTTAAACTTAACTATACAAATCTGCCATTGAAGGTGGTGAAAGACCACTTTAGCTATCTTGGGATATGTGTCATTAGGGAATTCAATAACTTCTTATTCAAATCAAATTTCCTTAGTCTATTTGATCAAGCAAAACAAATTTTATCTAAATGGTTCCCTCTGTCTTTGTCCCTTATTGGAAGAATAAATTCAATTAAAATGACACTGCTTCCAAAGTTTCTTTATCTTTTCCAGTGTCTCCACATTCTCCTCCCCATATCCTTTTTTAAGGCCCTTGACTCTTTAATTACATCTTACATTTGAAATGGCAAACACCCTTGGTTACGGAAAGCATTCCTTCAAAGACCCAAGCAAGTGGGGGGAATGGCTCTGCCCAATTTCCAATACTATTACTGGGCAGCAAATATTCGTAGTTTGATGTATTGGATGCATTTCCACCTTGAACCCTCATGTCCGGCCTGGGTAGCAATGGAGGTCAGTGCTAGTGCCCAGTTTCTCTACCTGCCCTTTTAGGCGCTGCACTTCAACTTACTTCAAATATACCCCGAAGTAACCCAGTCGTAAAGCATTCCCTAGGAATCTGGGCCCAATTTAGGAAAAATTTTGGAATGTGGAGTTTCTCTCTTCGAAGCCCTATCGCAGCTAATAATCTATTTGCTCCCGCAATGGCTGATGGTGCATTTCATATCTGGCACAAAAAAGGCTTGAAATGCTTTGGTGATCTCTTTATTGAAAATCACTTTGCCTGTTTTTCTCAATTGACAGAAACCTTTGGTATCGCCAACACACACTTTTTTCGATTCTTACAAGTTAGGCATTATGTACAGCGTTTAATATCTCAATTTCCTCACAAACCCCCAGTCAGTTCTGTTGATATATTTCTCTCTCTCAACCCAAGGTTGATACAAGGTATTATGTCAAACCTTTACAACCTTATCTCAAAATTACACTGCCCCTCAATGGCAGCTATAAGAACTGCGTGGGAGCGAGACCTAGACTCTAATCTTACTGATGACACATGGGACTCAATCCTAAATCAGATACACTCCTCTTCCATGTGCGCTGACATGCACTCCTGCAATTCAAAGTAGTTCATCACATCCACATATCTAAAACAAAATTAGCTCAAATGTACACTGACGTGGACCCTACATGTGATAAATGTAAAAGTGCACCTGCATCACTCCTTCACAGTTACTGGACATGTCCCCTTTTGACCAAATTTTGGACATCAGTCTTTCGAACAATTTCTGAAACCCTTCGTCATCAAATTGAGCCAAATCCCTTGACTACCAGACTTAAACTTGCCTAAAGCAAAACTGAACGTCTTGGCTTTTACCTCTTTACTAGCTCGACCAACTATCTTACTTAAGTGGAAGGACTCTGCCCCTCCTTCCCACTCACATTGGATCAGAGACATAATATCCTGTATGAATCTAGAGAAAATCTGTTATACTACCCGAGGAACAGAGAGTACATTTTACAAAGTGTGGGGCCCCTTTTTGACATTTTTTGAGAAACCAACTACAGTAATCTCTGAGTAGCCAGTAGTAGTATCTTCTTTTTTTTTTTTATTTAATTTAATTTGTATTTATTTATTTTCTGTTCTCTTCTTTTTTCTCTATTCCTTTTTAATTTATTTTATCATTTAAATTATTTCCTGACTTATTTGTGGATATTTTTCATGTATTTTCTACAATTTGAATTTTATGTACCCATGATTGAGAATCAGTTATGTCTTATCTGGTCAGCTTTGGTTGTCTGTGTGTATGTTGTTGTTAGGTACGATTGATGTGTTGTGTCACGGGTGAGTGTTGTTCAGAAAAATAAAAAATAACTTTCCCTGTATAGTGACTGTTCCTTTTATTACTGACAATTAATAAAAAGATGTTTGAAAGAGAAAGGTTATTATGGAATTTTTGCCCAATGATGCCAAAAACATTCTGCCTACTGCCACTAAGTATGTTTTCTTAAATCACCTGAAAATAAGAATTGTTGTGTTTTTGTTACCTTAGAATGAGCCGTAAATATCTACATAGGGAGCGGATCCTCTTCACGGAGTCCGCCATGTTTCTACAGTAGCCCAGAAAGGACAAACCAAACACTGGCTCTAGATAGGGACATTCGCGTTTGCACATTTTCGTGTCGGCCACGGTAGTTCTTCTACACGCTTGGCACACAGGAGAAGTTTCAGTTGTTTGCAATCTGCAACCTCACCAATAGATGCCGCCAAATCCTTCTTTTTTTTAAAACTGGTGCAATGACGTCTTTTTAGATCTGAATGTGACAAAAACTAAGGACATGTGCATTGATTTCAGACGTCAACAACAAACTCCTGCAAACACCACAATAAAAGGACAATATGTTGAGATTGTTGAATTTTACAAGTATTTGGGCATCATAATTGACAATAAATTGTCCTTTGAGAGGAACACAGATATGCTATGTAAGAAAAGCCAGCAGCATCTCTTTTGTCTGAGGAAGCTAGCCAAGTTCCACGTTGAGAAATCCCTGATGACACTGTTCTATAAATCTTTTATTGAGTCAGTTTACACTTCTGCTTTTATTTGCTGGTATGCATCCCTCAACCTCAAACAGAAAAACTCATTAACAAGGGTGATAAAAATCAGCAGCAAAATCATCGGCACTCAGCAGAAATGTCTGTCTGAACTGTACAACAAACAGCTAATAAAGAAAGCAGAATCCATGATTTCAGACAGTAACCATCCCCTGCATTAAGAATTTAAGTTTCTGCCCTCTAGTTCCCACCTCAGACAACCATTAGTTAAAACCAACCGATATATATTCTCTTTCACACCCTCGGCCATTTCACTGCTCAACTCTGTAAATTATAGGTAGTATCAGCACATCCACCCATGCCTGTTCTTTTCATTATCTTATATGGTAATATTGTAACTCTTTTAACATTTTTTGTACTTCAAGGTTTCACCTTTTCTTTTTTTTTTTAGTGTTCTAGTATGTGGGGATGTACATCCATCCATCATCTGCAACCGCTTATCCCGTTAGGTGTCGCGGGGGTGGGGGGGCTGGAGCCGATCACAGCTGACATTGGGCGAAGGCGGGGTACACCCTGGACAGGTCGCCAGCCTATCGCAGGGCTGACACATAGAGACAGACACCATTCACACTCACATTCACACCTATGGGCAATTTAGAGTCAACATTAACCTAACTTGCATGTCTTTGGACTGTGGGAGGAAGCCGGAGTACCCGGAGAAAACCCACGCTAACACAGGGAAAACATGCAATCTCCACACAGAAGGGCCCCAAGCCGGATTCAAACCTGCGACCCTCTTGCTGTGAGGCGACAGGCGACCACTACACCACCGTGCCGCCCCGGGATGTACAGTATGTGTATATTGTCTTATTGTGATGAGATGTTGATGTTGTTGTTGTTGTTGCTGTTGTTGTTGCTGCTACTACTGCGAAACCAATTGCCCCTCGGGGCCAAATAAAGGTCTTGAACTTGAACTTACACACTGCTCCTTTAATTTAGCTTGAAAATGAATGACTTGTATCAAAACAACGTAAACACAAACTGCAACACATATCATTCAAAAGATATCATCTGTTACTGAAATTAACTAAAATCAGTAGCTGCTTGGAAGGGAAAAATCTAATTCTAATAACTGGAATTGAAACAAACAGGACTCAGTGTTTAATCAATGATATAAAACATGCAAAATTACAGTTTAGGCTCTTTAAGTATTCATTATTATTTAATTCCACTTTAACAGTTCTGTTGTTTTCTGTTGTAAACAAGTTAGGTTCATGTGTTCAACCTTCGCACACACACAAACACACTTTGTGCTCAATTTAATGAAAGCTTAATTGTTGTAGCAGGACAGAAAGCAGGCGTGTGTGTGTGCATTTACAGCTTATTGGACTATTAATTATTTTAGTGATACCGATAACAGTTGGTGTGTGTGTGTGTGTGTGTGTGTGTGTGTGTGTGTGTGAAGGTGTTAATGTGTCTCAGGAGGGAGGACAGCTGAATGAAGGTGGATGAAAGACACACAGGAAACACAGTCTTCAACATCTGCAGCCCTGATGATGGAGGTGTCACTGAACGGACTGAAGACACATTCATTATTTAGTATTTCATATTTGTACTTAATTTTAGATGTAATTGAGATGCCTTTCACTCTGACAGGATATTATTTTGCCTTTTTTTTATATTAACAAACCCTCTAAAGAGACTAAAACAAATACTGAATGTATTATGGTCTGAGTAGCTGAAGGCTGATGAAGTTCATATTTCCCTGTGGAGCAGAACTCCACTGTGGTCCAAAATCTATTAAAAGCACATGAAAAAGCCATTCTGCGGCACCGAGCCGAGTCTAAAATACTAAGCCTGGTGAAAAACAGTGAGCTGCTCAAAACACTTGGTTGACAACAATGCTAATTTCATTCACCAATTAATTTCAATCACTTCTACTTAGCCGTTTTTTGGAAACTCAACACTTTATGCTGATTCTCCCAAAAGTTTTCAGCTATTTCGCTTTCATCAGAGTGATATCTAAGGCTTCTTTCTTAATAAACAATCCATAAACACCCCAGTCTCTTCCCCGGAGGCCTAAAAGAATTATGAAAGTATGTGCAGTGGCATTTAGTGAAGTTGCTTCTAAAAGGAATTTGATTTCTAAATTTGGTGCTTCAAGCCTGTGAGAGTTAATGTCAAACTAGATGTGAGACCATTTTTGACAAGACAAGAAAACAAAATATCTAAAACTGTTTGGATGATAATGCATGTTATGTAGTGGTGGAATGTAAATTTTAGGGCTGCAACTAACGATTGTTTTGCCGATTAATCTGTCGTTTTTTTGTCTGGACCGCAGAGGGCCAGCCCTACAAACGCAATAGTCTGTCACTGACTGACTGACTGACTGACTGAGTGACTGATGAAATTACACAATTGGTCGGGCGAGTGTTGGAGTTTCCTCATTGGTCGTTGCCCTTTCAAGATGAGAAGAAGGGGAACAGTCCTTTATGCAAATGAGCCCGTCCAGCGCAATGCGTCCGGCTCACGAAATTTGGACCAAGCTGTGAAACTAGGCGATCTAGTTCTAAAATGAAACGAGATTCAGCAGTGGAAGCCTATTTCTCGCTTAAAATGTTTTCAGAAGTAGATTTTGGTTTATTGTTTAAACAGAATAACAGAAAGTTTATGAGCAGGCCACCATGTTGTTTCCTGTTTGAAACGGCAAGCAGGAAACCAGGGACCAATCAGGTGCATTCCACGATAGGGTACGTCACCGCTTGAACGTCCAGTTGAGTGGAGCAGCGCGTCCCCTAGTGTCCTCGCCGGACCTGATGGACATGTACCGCTGATTTAACATTATAGACATGACCACTGACTATTTGTGTAACATTCAGCCACAAATTTGCAGACTGACCATACACAGTGCAGCCATATACTCAGTTTGGACCGAGCCTTGTTTCTCAATTAATCGATTAGTTGTTTGGTCTATAAAATGAAATATAATATTAATAAGTATGTTTTCTTTAGTGGGGGAGGCACGGTGGTGCAGTGGTTAGCGTGGGTTTTCTCCGGGTTCTCCGGTTTCCTCCCACAGTCCAAAGACATGCAGGTTAGGTTCTTTGTTGACTCTAAATTGCCCGTGGGTGTGAATGCGAGTGTGAATGGTTGTCTGTGTCTATGTGCCAGCACTGTGATAGTGTGGCGACCTGTCCAGGCCCCCCTGCGACCTAAGCGGTTACAGATAATGGATGGATGGATGGATGTTTTCTTTAGTGTATAAGCACCTCATAATAAGAATATTCGTGTTTTCGTTACCACGGAGCAAGCCGCGATGTTTCTACAGTAGCCATCATGATTCTTCAGTAGCCCAGAATGGACAAACCTAACTTTTCTTGCTTGGGCCGGACTCGTTAACAGTACTCCGGAGTTAACCCCCGTCACTCAACTCAGCCGCCGGGAAACAAGACAGGAAACCTCTGTTGGTCTTCAGGAGCTGCAGCATTTATTTCTGCACAAACTGAAACTTCCATTCACTTGACATTCTCAGAGCTAAACTAACTGTCTTCTGCTCCACAAGCTCTCGTGCTTCACCACTCACTTCTCACGTACACTCACACTCCACACATGCTCTGCTATAAATGACCTATGCTACGCTTAAAACAGCTCTAGATGGGACCATTCACGTTTTCACGTCAGCCACCGTAGTTCTCCTACACGCTTGACACACGGGAGAGGTTGCAATCTGCAACCTCACCACTAGATGCCGCCAGATGTTACACACTGTACCTTTAAAGTTGCCAGAGGACAAAATGTTACCTCAGTCCCCAGCAAGAGGATTTTGTCATTGACATTTGTGCTACTGTCTGTTCAAAATAAATGAAAAGAAACAGATCCTCATGCATTTTTATTTTTTTTGTTCCCCACTGTACCAAACGCGCACTGAACCGTGACTTCTGTGTACCGTTAAACCCATACTCACCGACATATCACCACATATAAAACAGGGAAAATTAGTAATAAGGCTTGGCTCTACCTGCAGTTTGTGCAGAGAGGAGCCTTCGCTGCCCCTCAGACTGCAGGAAAACTGAGCCTCGAGGCTGAGTGGACTTTGATAAATAACACACAAATCCGTCAGTAAAGAACAGGACTTAAAACATCTGAGTCTCAGTGTGTGTAGGGAGCTCTCCAGTGGGCAACACTGCCTGTTTGGAGGTCATTGGCAAGAATTAATGTTATTCCAGGTAAAACTGGAGAGTACATGCATATGAATGTAACACACACACAATACACACACCTCCTGCAGTGTGTTTGACAGCAGTGCTGTCTATCTGTCACACACTGATGAACACTGTCATTCTGAAATACCCTGCAGGTGGTTAACTGTCTCACACACACACACACACACACACACACACACACACACACACACACACACACACACACACACACACACACACACACACACACACACACACACACACACACACACACACACACACACACACACACACACACACACACACACACACACAAACACACACAATAAATGTCTGCCCTCAGCCCTTCCCTGAAATTTGAATCCATGTGCGTGTTTGTGTGTGTGTGTGTTTATGTGCTCCTAGCAAGGTGACTTGTCACAGTAAATCAGCACACGCACACACACACACACACACACACACACACACACACACACACACACACACACACACACCTGCTGAATTTGTCTGAAGCACCCTCTCATTGTGAATACAGCAGAGACTGTAGCTTCCCTCCAGCTACAGCTACACTGTGTGTGTGTCTGTGTGTGTGTTCCATCTACAGCTAAACTGTGTGTGTGTGTGTGGGTGTGTGTGTAGCTTTCAGACTGTTCCCGACTAAAGCTGCTTGGTCAACGTACAGCTGCTGTTTGGATCCAATGTTTGTGTATAACAAGGGTTAGAAATATGAGGAGCTACGTGGAGCTCAGCTCCCCCGAAAGAGAAAACAGCTCCCCAGAAAGCCTCATTTGAGAAATTTTAGGGGGAGCTCCAAAATATCGTCATATTTGGTGCCACTGGTGTTTTTCTGTATAAATGTATACTTAGGTTCCTGACATAAATAATAGGCCAATAGAGAGGCAAAGTCCCTCCCCTTCTGGTGGACCTCATGGGACCTAATTTTGGAAAAAATACGTACGGTAGTCAACGGAGAGAAACAAATATTTTTTTGATCCTGTTTGAATTGAGCCATGAATCACACATATGATGTTTGTCAATTGAAAAGATAATTTTGCAAGTCAAGAAAGTTGCAGTTTATGGTAGTATCATTTAGTTTTGTGTGAAACCGCTCAGTGAACTAAATCTCTCTTCTCGGACAATATACGTCACCAACACTAGCTAGCTAGCTAACATAGCTATTACCACGCACAAATGTAACGTTATCTGACCTGATGTGTTTTATCCAGCGACTCCTGGTCTTTTTATCAGCCGGGACGTGAAAGAACGAGTGTGAGTGACATGTGTGAGTACGTCCCAGTATGAAACACTAGGGCACAGTAGCTTCAGAGAGAGAGATGTCACTTACACGACTTTTGGGGGTGTAGTCTTTCTAATTACGTATTTTCACAGTCTGATACTTCAACAGTTTTACAACAAACTGCAACTTTCTTGACCTGCAAAATTATCTTATAAATTGATAAACATCATATGTGTGACTCATGGCGCAATTCAAACAGGATCAAAGAAATATTTGTCTCTCTCCGTTGAAAACCGTTCATATTTTTTCAGAAATAAGGTCCAATGGTGGTCCACCGGAAGGGGCGGGACTTCACCGCTCCATAGTAAAGCACCAAAAACAGAGGATTTGGATCATCAGGATTGTGAAGTAAACAGGATTTAGTATTTAATAAATATGTTGCATTTAGTTCCACGGTGTTACTGTCAGAGGGAACAGTCCAAGACCTGGTTTAATGGTTCATTCTAGAGTCACGTTTAGTGACGATAACGTTAAGGTGTAGAAGTATCATCGTTGAAATTCCTCACAAATATAGTGATACAAACGTCTGTGTGTGTGGGTATCAAATGATGTCTCTGCACAGAAGAACAAGGTGACGGCAAGGTGACACGCTTATTAGATTCACTTATCACACACACACCCACAAACACACTGAAGGACACACTGAAGGACACACTAATACGATTCTCTGTTGACATTTCTACACACAGAAACTGGCACAAATAAATCAACACCAGAGGCTGCAAAAGCGTTTAGACATTCTGCTACTTGAATTGTTCCTTTTTTGGAGACTTTCTATTTTCGATCTGTTGAATTTCACAGGAATATTTAAATTTTGGCCTTTAAAAGTCTCAACAACTATTATTGGATGGATTGTGATGAAATATGGTTCAGGCATTAGTGTTGCCCTCAAGATGAGTTGTAATAACTTTGGCGATCCTCTTCAAGTGCCATCGTCAGGTCAACCAGCCCGTTCGCACGAAAAGACGTAGTATAAATGCCACGATAATGCACAAGGCGTTTAGTGTGCAATAAGTACGCCTTTCTTGAGTTCCGCGAGTCTTTTGTACGTCAAGTATCCTGTACTGACTGCAATGTAAACATTCACTCATCACTCATCTTCAACTGCTTATCTGGGGTTGGGTCGCGGGGGCAACAGCTCCAGCAGGGGACCCCAAACTTCCCTTTCAATATAGGCAATGTAAACACATCTGCCTATAAATGCTACGGTAAGAGTTAGTGATAGTATAAAAAGCGAGAAAGACCACTTATAGTGGGCGGGTGGGTGGGTGGATGGATCCAACGGACACCGGACTTTTAACCAGGAGACCTGTGTTGGAGAAAGTTGTTGACCAGTGTTTTGTTTTGTAAGTTAGGTTAGTGGCGTTTGTTGGCATTTGTGACATGTTTTCGGTAGTTGTTTCCATATGTCTTTTACTTAGTTTACTTGCTTATTTAAAGCCCAACCATGACGTTCTTGCCTGAACCTAAATTAGTGGTTTTCTTGCCTGAAACTAAGTTAGTGTTTTTTTTTGCCTAAACCTAACTGCAGACGTTTGTGTGGCATACAAATGACACGCAAAAAGAGGCGTACAAATGAGATGAAAAACTATAATCTGTAAAGTAACTAAAGCTGTAGGACAAATGTAGTGGAGTAAAAAGTACAATATTTCCCTCTGAGATGTTATGGAGTAGAAATATAAAGTAGCATAAAATGAAAATAGTCAAGTAAAGTACAGTACTTGAATAAATGTACCTAGTTACATTCAACCACTGACTGTTTGTAAATTTGTAAATTTGGCTAACTCTAAACCCATAATGCAACACTCTTTGCACTCTCTCTACTCAAAAAGAATATCTGATCTTGTGAACACGTCATTGTCTCGTCCTCGAACATAAGACGACTAGGGGTGTCCCCGACTATGAATTCACTATGACTATGACTATCACTATGACTATGAAACTCACTGACCCCCTGTTTACTCTTTATGTATAGATAGAAAAAAATAAACATTATTGGCCAAGATAAACGTTACTATCATTTAGCTGTTGTTTCAGAATAATGGACAGCGCTTTTTGTTGTGTGTAGTGTGTGCAGTATGTGTGTGTAGTTGTAGCACTGTCCATGGTACTGACGTGGAGCGGAGATCGATAGACAGAGGGACACGGTTTCTCAGCCTGCTTTCTTTTCGTGGTTCTAAAATAGAACTTTTGGTCCTTATTCCTTCTATCCATCGGCCCTTATATCAAAATATATTTAGCGCTCCGATAGTGATACTTTCTTATGTGAGTGCTCTAATGAATAAATGTAGCCTATTCAGGGTTGTCTTGAGGAGTTGTAGCATTTCTTCACCAACAGCCTAAACCGTACACACACTGCACTGCTACGCTCACAGCTATACTGTTATCTTCATACTCGCCATCAGTCCGACACACAGTGTAACTGGAGCTGCGGTCGTGTATTGTGATTGGCTCAATTTCGGCGAGTGCACGCCAGATTTTACTGCGTATGTGTTATACCCCAAAGATATGACGCGTGACCGGGCCTCCTGCAATAGGCCTTGTAAAAAGTGTGTGGCGCGTTCAATTCGGCTCTTTTCTGTCAGCGCAAGTGTTTGTGTGTGTGTGTGTGTGTGTGTGTGTGTGTGTGTGTGTGTGTGTGTGTGTGTGTGTGTGTGCGGATAGAGAAGCTGAGTACCAGACAGAGAAAGCCGCTAAAGATGTAGAATCACAGCTGGAAAAGGCAAAAAGGGATGCTGAGCTAGAAGCCCTTGCCGTCCGTCGAGAGGTAGCAGCTGCTGAAGCCGTAGTGGCTGTATGGGAAGCGTCAGAGGCATAGGCAATGGAGAATTGTGTTTTATTGGATGAAACAGGCCCATCAGAGGAAGACAAAATGGAACAGACAGTTGAATACAACCAGTCTCATTTTGACCCACATTCAAATAAAAGCCATCCACATGCCAACTCCCCGGTGCAAGCGGTCATTAAGGCAAGCCCCTCAACATGTCAGCCCCCTGCAAATGAAACCTTTCTGTTTAGCTCTAACAATCCTTTCCATTCACGACGCCCTCTGTTTTTCCAAATGAGCCATCACATGCTAATAATGCTAGCCGCCCTACGATAGCCAATGATGATGTGTATGTGACATCAGCTGTCAAAGTGGAAAATCAGGCTCCATGTGGAGAAAGTGACCATCGGAGAAATTCAAAAATGTGTCACACTGACTTGAACTACTTTGCACAGCCCTTCCATATGCCAACACCTAACCACGGTACACCCACGACCGAACACCTAGCACGGTACTTAGCTCCGCGCGACCTGGTGAGTTCAAGTTTATATCGATTTGACGATAAGCCTGAAAACTATCGTGCGTGGGAGTCATCGTACATTAACGCCACTCAAGGATTAGGCCTCACAGCTACTGAGTTGAC
Organism: Sebastolobus alascanus; assembly: GCA_916701645.2. Taxonomy (NCBI): domain Eukaryota; kingdom Metazoa; phylum Chordata; class Actinopteri; order Perciformes; family Sebastidae; genus Sebastolobus; species Sebastolobus alascanus. The sequence goes on from CAKAOJ020000125.1 coordinate 1,022,076, forward strand.
TGACTTGACTGACTTGATGACTAAATGGTTCAATAGAGAATCCAGTGACCACGTCAAACGTCTATGGTCAGTGCACGTAACAAATCCTGTCATAGCACTCAAAAAGGCCTGGGAACGTCTCCAGGAATGTTATGCGGCACCTGAAATAATCGAAAAGGCCCTTTTCAGCCGGCTTGACAATTTCCCAAGAGTTTCAGGGAAAGACCACGTGAAGCTCCAGGAACTAGCAGACTTGCTAATGGAACTACAGTCTGCCAAGGAGGATGGATATCTCCAAGCCCTGTCCTACCTGGATACTGCACGCGGGATTGAACCCATAGTCGCAAAACTGCCTTATGCGCTTCAAGAACAATGGATTACTGCAGGTTCGAGGCACAAAGAAGAAAATGGAGGACATTTTCCACCATTTGAATTCTTCACCAGGTTCGTATGCTATGAGGCGCGGAAGAGGAATGACCCCAGTTTCGCTCTTTCAAGTGCTAGTGGCTTATCTGAAAAACCTGAAAAACCTTTAAGAGCACAAGGAACCCCATTTCAGTTCACAAGACAAATGTTTCCTCACCAGGCTAAACAAAAATTAAGGTTTTCTAGTTTCATATGATGCCTGCATCGTCACTCTAACTTTAAAACTGAGCCCACTACAACCTAAAAATTCGCAAGTTGCTTTGATGTGTTTAAGACATTAGTGGCGTTAAAATGAATTCACGTTAACACGTTATAATCGCTTTAACTTTGACAACCCTAGTTAAAATGTATTGAATATAACTGCCCTGGGGCTATTTCGACTGTCAGTCTGTTTACTATCAGCAGCATAAAGCCAAAAATTGCCAAGAAAGAATCTTAAAAGAGTGGATGCTATAGATTCATCAATACTAGTATTTCAACTTGGAGCAGCTGAGGACACTGAACGATCAACAGATGCATGGAAACAAAATCTATCAGCAGATTCATTTCAACAACACCAGGGACGGATGGACGGACAGACAGATAGCTGCTGCTGCTCCTCCTGATTGAATATTTACTGCTGGGATTACATCCGACACACACACGCACACGCACACACACACACACACACACACACACACACACACACACACACTCGGTGTTTATGTTGCTAATGTAACTGGCAGTAATAGTAATGTGCCCTGGAGGGTGAAATAGGACAGAAACATGCATGGGTGGGTTACCTCTGTGTGTGTGTGTGTGTGTGTGTGTGTGTGTGTGTGTGTGTGTGTGTGATTGAAGCCTGAACTCAAGTGGAAAACCACTGACTCTCCTGTTCCTGCTGCTTCTATCGAAAATCCCTGGGAAACTGTGCGAATAATATAACTTCAGCCACAATTTGGACACCAAAGCCAACTCTGAGCATATATTGCACCAGGCTAAATAAAGCCTTTTAATAAACCTTTTCCCCTTTGTCTACCTCAGAGTGACAGTGAGCGCTTCTATCGTTACTGCAGGTGAAACTGATCAGATGCTTGGTTTGTGCGTTTTAGGGCTGTCAATCAATTAAAATATTAACACAATTAATTGCATGATTGTCCATAGTTAATTGCGATTAATCGCAAATTAATTGCAAATTAATCGTAGATTTTTTATCTGTTTAAAATGAACCATAAGGAAGATTTGTCAAGTTTTTAATATGGGGAGGTACCCATAGAACTAATTTTCATTCACATATCTTGAGGTCAGAGGTCAAGGGACCCCTTTCAAAATGGCCATGACAGTTTTTTCTTGCCAAAATTTAATGTAAATTTGGAGCGTTATTTAGCCTCATTCACGACACGCTAGTATGTAAGTGTTGGCACCAATGGATTCCTTAGGTTTTTTAGTTTCACATGATACCAGTATCTTCACTCTAGCTTTAGCCCGCTACAACCTAAAAATCGCAAGTTGCATTAATGTGTTAAAGAAATTAGTGGCATTAAAACAAATTTGCGTTAACAAGTTATTATTTGACAGTCCTAGTAGACACAATAATATAACTTCAGCCACAATTTTGACACCGAAGCCGACACTGAGCGTTGATTGCACCGGGCTAAATAAAGCCTATTAATAAACCTTTTCTCCTTGCTCTAGCTCAGTTGAAGGTGACCGTTTTGTTCTTTACTGCAGGTGAAACGCTTGTGCATTTATCTATGGTTTTTACAGTTTGGAGTTTGAGAGCAGAAACTGTGACAGTTATCTACAGAAAACATCAGATTTTGATGTGTTTAAGTTGTGAGGAAAGATTGAATTATTTGTCCTCTGTCTGTGTGGTCGAAAGACAGAAAAGGAAGAAAGAAAGAGGTCAAAAACTGACTGAATAGAGAGCTGAACAGAGCAGACTGTGTTATCCTCCGTCAGTGCTGCAGTAACTCGTGGAGGTCACTGCAATGCAACAGGAGCTTAAACTGCTGCTGTGCGCACACGCACGCACGCACGCACGCACACACACACACACACACACACACACAAACAAACACAAACACATGCACACGCACACACACACACACACACACACACACACACACAGATCCCCAGAGGAGGTGGCATTAATCTACACCCTACACTGCCTCGACTGGTCCAGTTAGCAACAGACTGAAGGCAGCAGAGTTTCTGTGCAGAGAAACAAAGAGATTACCAGTATAACAGAAGTACCACAATGCATCAATGCTGTTTTAGTATCAGCATAACTACCATTATAATTTAATGGCCTGGCTGTCTCCACTGCCCTCTGTTGCCACCATCTAGTGCTAAACGTCATATTAAAGAACCAACAAGACCTCCAAGTGAAACAACAAAATACGTAAGTGTTTTCTGATCTGTCGACATCATCTGTCTGTTCCTTAAAAGGGAACTATGTTCATTTTCAAAATTCATACATGTTATTCCTATGGTCTAAGACAGTCCAAAAATATTAGTAAACATGAACAACTCTGTCCGAAATCTAAAAACAAGAGTGCTAAAACTCAAAACTTGTGATGCCATAGGGTATAAGTGTGGAACTGCTCCATAGACAATGAATTTGGAGAAATGTTCTAGATGACAATGAGAGCAGCCAGGGGAATGTTCTGAGTATATGGGAACACTTTCTACAATAGAATAAAGCTAATTTGGGTATAAAAAAGAAAACATTCTGTGTGTTCACAAAATCGGTCTCCCATTAATTGTCTATGGAGCAGCTCTAGACATGATACCCTATGACATCACACGTTTGAGACTTACTTCTCTGGTTTCTGGCTTTGAGAGAGAAGAGCTCCTTTTCACATATTGATTCAACTTTCCTAGGCCATGGAAATAACATATTGGAACTCTTAATTTAGGTGGTGTTCCTCTTAAACAGCTGTTACAGGTTGATGTGGACGAATGGGTTAACTAAACATCGAACTTAAACACAGAAGATCTTGGTTTGTTTCTTGTTTCCAACCGTGAGTCAACGTTGGTTTCTTTTAATCGCTCCCTAACCTTCACAAAGTATTTATTTGAACCCAAACCATGATGTCTCCCTAACCCTAACCAAACCTTATCCATAGTGTTGTCACATCATACAACAGATTTATTTTTCAACAGTGCCTTGCAACATTTTTGGAGGGCACAGACAAATGATGTCATCCTGCTGATTGTCAGATCAGAAAATATTGCTAAGAAGGGTTTAAAATCAGCACCCACCACTCGCCATATGCAAGTAAAATCTACGTTGGAGTATCTAAATATAAAGCGACGGATCTCTGTCTGTCTATCCCTCTGTGTGTTATTCACATATATCGAGAACCGCTCATCCGATCTACTTCACACTTTGCAAGTGTATTACTGGGGACTCCATGGAGTACAGTGTCGAATGTGGTGCAATTTGGCCTGATAGTGGCGCTATAACAATGATCTTTACGTGCCTGTAACTTTTGAACCGTAAGTCTCAAAAACAACTTTCTATTTTTCCCCTGGATTTTCTGGGTTCAGACAAATCCATATAAACCATTTGCATCTAGACTCATTTTCCGCCATTTTGAATTTTGTCCAAATCAGATCTTTTGCTACTCTTCCTACAAATTTTGAGCAATCATCACCACATTTGGTACAAAACACCTCTTGACCAAGCTGAAAAAGTGAATTTTGGATTGTTGATGTTTCAAACAGTTTTGCTTTAGCTGGCCCTCAAATTTTGCTGTGGGCAGGGCTTATATTACAAAAAATGTCATATCTCCTGAAGGCTTTGTGCTATGGTGACCACATTTGGTGGACATGTGTAGATATGCAGTCTGAGTGACCATAACAAATTGGTGGCAATTGGCCAATAGGTAGCGCTGTAGCAGCATTTTCTATCTTTAAAGGAAGTATTCTCTGTCTGTGTGTCTGTGTATGTATGACTGCCCTTCACATATCTCATAAATGTTCATCCAATCAACTTCACACTTGACGGTTACAAGCAGCCATACCACGGTTCTTGACAACACTGCAAGCAGAACTTCTGGGGGCCGAGCAATTGGCCCGTTCCAGACGGGCTCTGAACAGGCACTGCACTAGTAACATAAATGAGGACAACTCTGCACACTGGTGGCGGCATGCAACGTATGTCCATCAATAACTGTATTGCCATTCTCTGATTGACCCCTCACTGTTCACCATTGCTATGGTTACGCTTACTTTATCTAGCTAGCAACCCGGCTCGAGTACCAGTACCAGTGGTAGTGATAATCGAGTCAGGTACCACAGAGGATTTTGTGCTTACCGCAAAGAGAGTCTGCAAGTACTGTATGCGGCGGCACATTGCCGGAGTAGATCAACCTAAAAGGAAAAATTAAAAGCACGGTGGAAGTAAGGTTAAAAGAAAATGTACTGAGAAGTGGTGCTTCACAGATAAAGGGGTGAAGAGAGACAGCAACACCAACACAATGAGCTGCAGCGTTTGCAGCAGGTACTCGACAAATAGGATATGCTTGGTTGTATGTGTTTGCTATAATCTTATGCAGTTTTATGGCTGGTTGAGTATTTTGGCCAATACATTTTTTCAGTTACCAGCCATTGACAGATTAGAAGTTCATTTTGGACCCTGCCTATGTGGCTCTAGAGAGCATGGACCAACAACGTATTTTGTGGCTTAATTTGGAGGACTTGTTTGACCTGAGAGCGCCTCTTTTTCTTCTCCAGAGGAGACCTGGGCTGTATCCGAAACCGCCTACTACATACTACTGACGAACGCAGTATGCAGTATGTACTGCATATTGTGTTGTTTATGTTATTTTTGTTTACTTTATAAGAAACTGCAGGTTTAAACTATTTATTCTAACAGTTATAGTGAGTCAGACAAACAGGATCATCAACGAGGGGAGACGGTAATTATAAAACATTGCTCGACAAAATATACGTTACTCAAACTGCTTTTTCAGTTACAGAAACAAAACAGTGGAATGATCTCCCTACAAATATTAGAGTAATGTTAAAAAGGCTTGTGCTGTCTCAGCAGGTATCTCTCTGCCCTGTCAGAGGCAGCTCTTTCCCTCTCCTCTTCCCTCTCCTCTTCCCTCTCCTCTTCCCTCGCCACTCTGCTGCTCTGTAGCCGCTCTGTGAGCGTCACTGGCTGGCTGGTGAACGAGCTACGCCCGCAGGAGATTGTGGAGCTTTTCAACTCAAAAGGCAGATGAACACAGGTTCCCGTTAATTTATAATGGACATTTGTGTTGTGATATTTAAGCAAACTATCCGTCAACAGGGAAATAAAAGCCCCTCGTCTACGAGACCGGTCTCTTGAGAGAACTCCAGCCAGCTCATAGCGGTCTGTTAGAGTGACTGCCCGGCTGGCGAGGTAGCGATCCCGGCAGGCGCTAACTTGCTGTCACGGCAGTTTGTGGAGCTTCTAAACTCAGAAAACTTTGGAGCAAATGTTCGATTCGCCATCTAATATTGTAAAACTGTCAATATTCAAAATCAACACAGTTGATCTCTCGCCTCAAAAATTTTCAGAAGTGAATTTAGTGATGAAATAGTTATGAAAAATGTAAAAAACGGGCTGTTTTTGGCTGCTGTTGTTGTAACTGTAGCCTGTTGCGGTCCAGCGCTTTACATTGTGGGATACAGTAGGCGAGGTAGATTGGCCCGATGCATACTGGAGATTTTTTCCAAATCAGTATGACATCCGGGTATTTTTGGCATACTGTAGATTTAGCTTTTTTTCTCATACTGCTTACTACATACTACATTTTGGCCAAATCAGTACGTACTACTAATATAGTATGTGGTTTCGGATACAGCCCTGGAGAACGTTGCTGGGGAGACCTGGATAAGCAGCAGAAAATGGATGGATTGCCTGTGTACAGTAACTTGGCAGATGATTGGGACACCCGAGTGTTTAAAGGATGTTTGGTGCACACAACAGACCTTTTTCACTGCAGAGATTTTTACTTTTTATAGAAGGAAAAGCACAGATGAAACCAATTCCATTAAATATGGCTCACTTCCATTAAGTGTCCTAGTAAGGGATGCCAGTGTGCCAGCATGCACAATACCAGGACCCTGCAATTACCTCACACAAATGGGTCGCAGTCGGTATTAATGTTGTCAAATTACACCTGTGCCAAAATGTCTGCTGTGAAAAAGGGTCTGTAAAGTACATGCTGTGAAAATGACTGGCTGGTTTGGTATATGAGGCTGTGAAAAAACAGAAACAGTACTTCAGCACCTCCGCCTACAAAAATACAGTCACTGAGACTGATGTTTGCTTTCAGGTATGATTTATATTTCCTGTTGTGTCTATCAACATAAAAAAAAATATATATAAATCTTAAACAGATTCAGGTTGCAGCTGTGAGAGCAGAAGAGACCCCTCAACGTGATGTACTGAGACCCTAACACCTGAGTCAGCTCTATTCGCTGAATGAAGACAGTGAAATGCGACTGAAAGCTCTGGAATTTGGACCATTAAAGCTGAAGTAGGCGAGATTGGAGCAAATATGATTAAAAAAAGTTATTTTTATAAAACGGTCGCTATATCCTGACAGTAGAACATGAAACAGTTAACCTGAAAAAAATCATGTGCCTCTGTGTCCTCCGGTGCTCTTAACGGCATCTGCAAGATTTCACAGACCGGAGGAAAACAAGCAGTCAGAGCTGATCTGGGATCTGCTGTCCATCTGCTGTCTATGAGAGCCGGCTGTCAATCACTCGCGAACTCCAACCAAATGGTCAAACTAGGCAGCGCTGATCAAATATGAATCAATATTCTGTTACGTTAATGCCTATTTCTCTCCTCAGATGTTTTCAGAATCATCTTGTAGTTACTGTTTAGCTGTAAAATGAGAAAGTTTGTGACCCAGCATCCATGTTGAGATTTCTTGAAGGAACACCAAGCACCGGCCACATGACCGGAGCACAGCCAATAGGAACGCTCTCTCTCTGAAATGACCTGTGATTGGTCAAAGTCTTAGATTTTTTAAAGCCTGAAAACAGAGCCATGAGGAGGTGCAGAAGTTTAGTTATCTCTCAGAACACTTGAATTATAATATGCTGAAAGGTTATTATGGAAATTTTGGCCAATAGTGCCAAAACTATACTGCCTACTGCCACTTTAAGTTTAGATTATTTTGGTATGTAACATATATTACTCCCAAAGGTCAGGAATTTACTGTCATGCTCAAAACACTTGGGGCCCTATCTTACACCTGGCGCAAAAGTCATTGCTATTTTCAAACCAACGCATTTTCAGCGCCCACGTTGTGTAAGTAGTAAATGTACTTACGCCCATCTGTGCGCCCAAGAGCGTTTTGGTCTTAAAATGAGGTGTGGTCAGGTGCTTTGTTGGCGCATTGCTATCTTAAGGCAGCAGAAAGCTATTGCGCCTTTGACCAACAAAAACCTTGTCTAAAGTCTGGCACAGCTTTGTTGCAATACTTGATTCTGATTGGTCAATTACGGCGTTCTACGGTCTGTTATTTCTTTATAGCAGCAGTGCCACATTAACCTTGTCGGGGTTTCTTTCACAACAATGACCATCTTGCTGTATATTGTCCCTTACTTAAAGGGTGCATTATTCAGATAGTAAGATGTGTCTACCTAGGCAGGTTCACAACGCGCGTACACTCTGCTTGTTACACACACAGGGAAGCAGTGCTCCTCCTCCTCATTTAAACACCGTGTCGGCACTAGAACAATGTTTTTATGTTAAGGAAAACAAAAAAGGTGACAATTCAGAATATAATGGAATATAATGCAGTAAGGCTCTCAGGCATTCTGTATTGCTCAACCTGCAGCAGCTCTCAGTGCTCCTCTGGTCACTGGCGTGACCGCCGTGACCAGAGAGATCACGGTGCACACACGCCTCTATGGCGTCTCCTGTCATCATCAGTGTAGACGTTGGCTACTTCAAAGCTCACGGGCCCTTTCCCCCTAAACGGCGGCGTTTTGAGGCTAATGGATCCGGGTGTTACGCACTGCCTCGCTGGCTGTGCCCGGCCGCAAGCCAGTGTGTAGTGCATCTCTGGAGGATTCCATTCAGTCGGTCCGAGCCCCCCATGGGTCGCATAAATTTTGCCTCCCCATGCCGCCTGCACTGGTTAAATAGGTTATTGGTGCATTTGTTCATATGCAGTCAAATGGAGTTGTTGATGGGACAGGGGATCTGCTCGCACACTTTCACTTTGCACACGACCAGATCCGTTTCCTCAGCAGAAAACGACTCGCTTCTCCAATTTGATGAATCTGGCTTTTAAATAGCAATGCGCACCTGGTTTTTAAAGGGAATGGGAGATGACAATCTGATTGGTTTAATTCCTGTTATGCTCAAATAGCACCTATGAATAATTAAGAGACTAAATACTATCCCTTTTACCCTTGCGCCTTACTTTGCGCCCAGATTATGCACCGCTTAACTAGCAAAAGTGGAGTTTGACAAGCCCTAAATGCACTTGCGCCATACACGCCATACCATGCGCTATAGATCGTATAAATAGGGCCCTCGATGTTTCTGCTAAAGCAAGAGAATGAACAACAGGACATTTTGAGGTAAAGCTTGAAGGGCACACATCTAATCAGAATAAAAGTGGGGAGATATAATTCTTTTAAGAAAAGTTTTTAAGTATTGTACGGCACTATTTAATAGTCATAGCAGATAAATAAATACATTTTACCTATATTGTCACTTTACCTTTTATATACATTTAAACACGTTTACTTACTGTTTTACTACCTGGTTTTGTAATAATGGATGTAACCGATTGTTATTTTTTATAATTTTTTATCTGAATAAAGAATATTTTACTTCTTTACTTACTTATTTAACAAAAATACTGAGAGAGTAAGACGGATATATAACATATTTGTGTGTGAATGAGTAATGCAGTGTCACCTGGGGGGGCCACCAAGTTTATCTGCCCTAGTCATCATCAGCTATACGTGCAAGCACACACACACACACACACACACACACACACACACACACACACACACACACACACACACACGCACACTGTGACCTGCACAGTTCAATGAATCATGACATATTGTTTGCGGTCTCACTGCACACACAGACACACAAACAATGCAGCACTATAATGTGTAAAAGTATGTACCCACCTGTTTCTGTGTGCTCAGTGAGACGAGCAGACAGACATGCAGACAGGTTAAAGGTGACCTCTACCTGGACTCTATATATTGACAAGATCATGGTGCACAAACACACACACACACACACACACACACACACACACACACACACACACACACACACACGCAGCCATCTCATAACTCAGCTGTTCTTGCCAAAGCCGTGACCGACACATTACACACACACACACACACACACACACACACACACACACCACACACAGTGAGAGAGCGTACTAACCCGGCGGCAACATCGTCCATACTTCAGTCTTCACACACACCGAGATAAATCCACATGTAGCGCTGAGTGTGTGTGTGTGGCGTCTTCACGTTCTGCACCTTCGATATCCAGAAAACGAGATGTGTGTGTGGTGTGTGTGTGGTGTGTGTGTGTGGTGTGTGTCAGCTGGCTGCTGTGATACGGAGGCAGTGAGCGGCGAACAGCTCTGTTATACACTCCAACCTCGATTACTCCCTCTATCACCCCGACTCTCTCTCTCTCTTCTACCCCAGTCATCTCTGCCTCTCTCTCTCATCATCATCTCTCTCTCTCCTCACCCTCCTCCTCCTCCTCCTCCTGCTGCTGCCTTTTCTCCCCCCTTTCCCTCTCTGTTTCCCCCTCTCTCTCTCATCCATCTTTCTCACTCTATCCAAATCTATTTTTCCTCCTCACTCTAAGCCAACCCACCACTGGAATGGAAACTTACAGATTCATTACTGCCTTGTAAAGATGACTAAAGCTACAAATACAATTCATTTTCATCACTTAACACTTAACTCTGGATCTGTACAGAAGAACCATGACCTTCGCAATAATCTTGAGACCCTCCTGAAACCACAGTGTCATGTGGCACGTGTCAAGAACACCTTACCATACTCAGGAACACCTTCCTTAGACTTCTTTGATCACCGCTTTGTCCTCCTAAAAATTGTAAAACTAGATATATACTTTTTCACATTTTCACTTGGAAACTCCTTCTGAATCCCCAAAACCTTGTCATGATAAGACAGAAGCCGTTCAAGAACTCCTGGATCCTCCACAAAGACCCGGAGACTTCCTAATATGATATGATACCTTGAACCTACTTAATCTATGGAAGCCCTAAACGGGCATGATTCAAACATTATTACCTCCGCCAAGGCCAAAGGCCAAGGAGGTTATGTTTTCATCGCCGTTGGTTTGTCTGTCTGTCTGTCCTTCTGTTAGCAGGATTATTCAAAAGTTTGCGATGGATTTGAATGAAATTTTTTGGAGGGGTGGGATGTGGCACAATGAACAATCCATTCGATTTTAGTGGCGATCCGGATCATGGTCCGGATTCAGGAATGTTTTTAAGGATTCCGATCAGCCTGAGCATTAAGACCACAGGGTATAACACATGCACAGTGTAACTGATGATGCGTTGATGATGCGTTGATGATGCATGACCCCGCCTCCTTCTGAGAGCAGAGAGATACGTGTGTGGATCGTGTGGATGTGTGGCGACACTTTGAGGTGCGGGAGCTGCTGGCCGTCCGCGGTGAGAAAGAAAAAAGCGGTAGATGACGGGATGAGAGACAACGTAGTGTAACGTTATACAGACATAACAAGGCTGCTGAATGAGAGAGGCATCCGCCGATACGTTACACGGAAACACACAGTGTTAATAATAAGCCGACCACCTCACGGTACCGCCAGCTGGGAGCTGTGATCTGTTTTTAAAGTTAGGCACCTTGGCGGAGGTTTGTGCTCTCCGAGTGCCATTCTAGTTTTTAATGCCGTTATCTCGAGATCACGAGTTAATTATGTCATTATCTCGAGAAAATGAGCTTTGTTATCTCGAGATAACAACATAATTAACTCGTTATCACAAGAATAAAGAAAGTGGTTTTCCTTTATAATGTTTGAGTCAAATCAGCTGATGGAGGACTTGTTGAAGTTAGCAGAAGGATACATGTGTGACTATGTCCGGTTTTTAAAATAAGGTGTTAACAAGGGTACATACAATATATGGAAATAAGATTAAATGGATTATATTCACAAGCAGTATACACCTCTGTTCCTTATAAATTAAAGTACCACAAAATAGTGAGGGAAATGTCTTTATTCTTTGATTTTTGGTTGCTGGAAAAGTTAAATTAAAAATGTATTAAATTAAATATATAATTCCTAACAATGACATTTCAGTTGAAGACATTTCTTTTCCAGCAACCAAAAATAAAGACACATTCCCTCATAATTTATGGTATTTGTGTTTTGGACACAGGTAACATGTTTTATACTTCTTGCAAATCTAATCTTATTTCCATATATCATATGTACCCTTGTTAACACCTTAGTTTGAAAACCAGACGTAGTCACATGTGAATCCGCTGGCTAAACCAAGTCATCACTGTCAGCCATGGATTTATACATCTGATCTGGGTCAATTGAATGCATTTGCCGTCAGCTGATTTGATCTAAACATTATCAGTAATAAAAGCAACAACCTTATGTATTCTTGTGATAACAAGTTAATCATCTCATTATCTTAAGATAACAAAGCTTGTTTTCTCAAGTTAATGACATATTAACTCGTGACCTCGAGATAACGGTATTAAAAGAAAATGTTTGAATCAAGTCCATTTAGGGCTTCCGTATTAACCACCTCTATTTCCCTTTAACTTATAGGCCCTGTTCAGACCTTGTATTAACATGCGTCCTCAGTGATCCGATCACAAGTGCACAGCTCTAAGTACAGATGTGAACACACTCGCATTGAGGATGCATTGAGATCGGATCTTTCAGACCACATTCAGAGGTGGTCTGGTCCAAATATGGCCACATTATTTTAGCAGTGTGTACGCGAATATGTCCTGGGCCACATTAAGGACTGCCTACTCGTCTGATGTCCAGCTGGGATCCCCTTGCTCCTCAGGTGAATAAACAGGCAAACAAGGGCGCTTGTCAGCATGGAAACGGCCTCTGTGCTCTACTGTATCCTGTCGGTACAACTGTATTTTATTAAAATATATCTTGTTTATAGGCTACATATCTACAGACAATCAGACTAGGTACGCAAAGTGCAATATTATCATACTGTCGGAGATGTGTCGGTGTTTTTGTTCCGCTGCTTTGCGCGGAACTCACACCCGACCGCCCGCCTGTTCTCTCTCCTCCCCGCTCTCTGGAGCTAGGTGCCCCGCTGTTGTCTGGCAAAGGCAGCGGTGCCAGTGGCGCGGAGGTCCCCGGGGACCGCCGGTACAATAACCTTTTATTTTGATGTTAATAAAATGTACCAGAATTCACGAATATGTAGGATATTACTATTGACATTCATGTAATATTACGTCACAACGGCTGCTGTATTAGCCATATGTTTGCTACTTGTTTATTTGCATATAGAGCTCATTGATAACAGGGAGGCCCTTCTATGAGGCCTGGTTCCTTACCAAAGACCCCTCAACTTTGCAGGGATTTGGAACCTCCTAAGGTCAAGCCAATAATCTCCTTACATAACTACTCTAAACCGTGGAAACCTTGTCATGGATAGGAGGAAAGCTGTTCAAGAAGTCCTGGATCCCCCGAAAAGACCCAAAGACTTCCTCAGAGATCTCTGCAACATCCTTAAGGACCTCTTGTACCCACCAAGAATGTCAATGAATGTTTTAAGAGACACCTACGATCTCTTTTGCCCTTTGACCTTTTAACCTCTACTTATCTCATCTCTAATTAAAACGAGAGAACCTTCAGAACCTTCAGCATCTTCAGTTATCTCTGGAACTTCTTAAAGGCTGCAAGTACCCAGTAAGGTCCCATATTGTAAAAAGTGTGATTTTCATGTCTTTTATCTTATAAAGCAGGTTTAAGTGCTCTATAAATACTGTTAAACTATCAAAACGCTCAATATACGGAGAAATACACACAGCCCATATTCAGAAATTGTGCGTTGATTTTTGTCCATTTGTGATGTCACAAATATACAATATTTAGACCATTACATGGTTTTAAATGTAAACATTCTAAATGTGTCCCAGTTTATTTCCTGTTGCAGTGTATGTAAATAACATCAGCTGACAGGAAGTAAACATGGATCCAAACTGTTGCCTAGCAACACAATTCCGTTGCAATTCCGTTGAAATGCACTAAAACGGAGTGTTTCAGACAGAGGGTGAATACGGGTATATTCAGGCAGACAGTACGAGGAAAATAAAGGGGTTTTTGAACATTACAGCATGTAAACATGTTCTAGTAGAAACACAAAATAAAAGTATGAACCTGAAAATGAGCATCATATGGGACCTTTAATGACGACTCATATCCTCTTCAAGGATTCCTGTAGCCTCCTCCATTGATGACGAAGACACCCTTCTGGAACTTCTGAATCTTCTTCAAATAGACACTCTGGAACCTCCTTATGGGCTTTAACTACACAACAATCCAGATTCTCTTCAAGGATCCCTAAAACCTCATCCAAGACTTCTGGATCAACCTCAAAGCTCCATTCAACCTCTCCAAGCATGTTTGTAACTTCGCATCCTCCATAAAGTAAACCTTCAAGTTTCCTTGGAACCTCCTAAAGTACATCTGGGGCTCCTGAAAATCCTGGGTCACCACTGTAACAACCCCTCATCCTCCTCAAGGATGAGTGCAATTCCCATCACCTCTATTTTTTCCCCTTTAACTAATATGTCATACCTACTCCTGAACTTCCTTAAAAGCACCCATCAAGAATGAGTCAGATCCTGTTCAAGGATCTCGAAAACCTCCTCCAAGACTTGTGCATCCTCATCAAAGCTCCATGCAACCTCTCCAAAGATGTTTGGAACATTGTTACCCTCAAAAAATTCCCAATAACTTCCTCAGATTTCCTTGGAACCTCCTCAAGGACTCGTGGAAGACCTTGGGTCCTCACTTTAAGCACCATTGCTTTGAAGATTTTGTATATTCAGACCACGCAACCTCCTTAAACACCTCTATTTTCCACTTGTAGTATGTCCTTAGAACCACCTCATGAGTAACAGGGGTGCCCTTCTTGGACCCCTGGATTGTCCTCAAAAACCTTTAACATCTCAAGTTATTGTTGAAACCTCCTTCAGGACAATCTAGAACATCTTCAAGGATGCCTGACCTCATCCAAGATGTCTGCATCCTCCTCATAGCCCCTTTCAACCTCCTCAAAAATCCTGGAACCCCTTCAAGGATTCCTGGAGCACCCGAAAGACTATGGGTCTCTACTTTAAAAAACATTGCTTTGAAGATTAGCCTATTCAGACCATTCAAACCTCCCAAGGAAACCTGCAAACTCCTTAAATGCCTGTATCTCCCCACTTAAAAATGTTAGTATGTCCTTAGACCCACCACGTGAACCACGTGGCCCTTCTAGATCTGACGATCTGGACGATGCATACCACATGGGCACAAATTCCCGCAATTCCAGCAAGTCCCCAGGTTCGATTCCCAGCTAGCCTGACTGTTTGCTACATGTCATTCCCCTACTCTCTTTTCCGACGTGTCCTGTTTCTCTCCACTATCACATAAAGGCATAAAATGCCCAAAACAATTATTATAGACAAGTTACTGAATACAATACTGAAGTTATGTATATCTGAAACTTCCTTCAGGAGAACCTAGAACATCTTCAAGGATGCCTTCGGCCTCGTCCAAGTTGTCTGCATCCTTCTCACAGCTCCCTTCAACTTCCTCAAGAATGATTGGATCCAAGAACCTCCTGAAATGTCCCTGGAACCCCCTCAAGGATTCCTGGAGCTCCTGAAAGACCATGGGTCTCTGCTTTAAAAACTATTTCTTTGAAGATTTGGATAGTCAGAACACTCAACCCTCTCAAGGATTTTACCCCTTAAAACTTTCAGTATTTCCTTAGAACCAGCTCATGAGTAACAAGGGGGCCCTTCTGGAACATCTCGATCCTGGTTCCCGTCAAAAACCTTCAACATCTTTAGTTATCGCTGAAACTTCCCTCAGGACAACCTAGAACCTCTTAAAGGATGCATGTGACCTTGCCCGAAACCCCTCTAGAATGATTGTAGCATTGCTAACCCCCGTAAAGACTCTAAGAACCTCCTAGAATTTCCATGGAACCCCCTCAAGGACCAAAGACCCTGGGTCCCTGCTTTAAAAACCATTGCTTTGAAGATTTGCATATTCAGCACGCATAAGCTATATACGATCCACTCAATGCAGACATGATGACTGTGTTTGTGTGTGTGCACAGCTATCAAAGAGGAGGGTGGAGGATAGATGAGGACAGGAAACAGAGATGGAGGCTAATCTGCATCAATACCACACACACACACACACACACACACACACACACACACACTGTCATGCATTAATTCAGAGCAGTGTGTTGTGTTCTAACGGTCTTTGGGGAGCTGATGCAGGCAGCCAACTGTTCTGTTATGATAGCTTATTGATCCAACACACATGCACGACAAACATGTACACACAGATACGCACAAAATACAAATCCTTGTGTGAATTTGCAAAGACACACTCGAGGACACACACCCTGCATGGTTATCCACACATGCACACACACACACACACACACACACACACACACACACACACACACACAGGCAAAGATCCTCAATCTAGAGTTTATGTACCCCCCCCCCCCCCACACACACACAGCAAGTCAGATTGTCTCCTCATCGCTATTCAGACCAGCACACCTCCCCTCTGCCTTGACATGACTCACAAATCAAACAAAACCAAAACCATCCCAGCGTCTGAGAGGACCAAGCAACCTCAATTAAGATCATTACACACACACACATACACACACACACACAAACACTTGGTATAATCTCCTGCTGTTGTTTGGGCAGCTGGATGCTGCTCTATGTTAAACTGGTTTCCAGCAGCAGTGGGCAGAGTGACAGACTGGGCTTGTCTCCACTAATTTAATTTAGATTCAATGAAATCTGTCCAGCCAGACCAGTTTAAAGTGCAACATCTGCCAATTTTCAACCTTATCTCTATCTATATGAGCTAAGAATACAGTGTGAAAAACGTCTGCAGTTCTTGTCGATGTTGTCTGTGTCTCTGGGGTGTGCGGCCGGGCGCAGCTGCAAAATCTGTTGTTCTTCCTTCATCCAGTGATGTGACAGTGACGTTGTTGGAGGCAAGGAAGAACTATAGAGTGCTACCTCAGCTTCAGTATCTGTGGGGCGCAATGCCATTCAAAAACATCCTTGCTCTGTTCGCTTGTATTGCAAACTAGTTACGTTTCCGACAGCAAAAATCACATCCCAAAATATATGTGTGCAGAGGATGTTATGGATGAGGATTTTAATAGTGTACATTAACAGTGTTTTGGCTGACTCCGGCCGAGAGAGGCTGCTTGAGGCTGCAGAAGGGAGGATATGGATGGTGGGGCCCCTTCAGAACCTGGGCTGCCGAGAGCAAACAGACTGCTGGTGCCTTTGCTAAAATTGCCCTCCGATGCCAACAGAAACCGAATCATTCTGCTCTACTATGCGTGAAAGTTTTCCTCCACTTGGACAGAGACCCTCTTCAGTATCCTGGAGACAAAGTGGAAAAGACAACCAAGACCAGCAGGGCAATTTTGAGGCGACTTTTGTCGTTGCGTTTTGCTAATTTTATGGAGTGAGAGTCGCCAATGAGCCGCTGCTCAGCGAGAAGCTGCTCCTGGGGCCCCCGGCACAGCAGAGAGATACAGCGAAGGCACAAAAGGGTATGGAGCTGGCATATTTTCACATCTTAGACTAACCAAGACGTGTTTGGTGGGTTTCATTTTGTTTCTGTCCGTTTGAATTAAGTGTTTTTATGAGTTAACAAGGCAATTATGCCTGTCTTAGCTTGGTAAGAGAGAAACTTGAATTCAGACAGTTGTATTGTTCTGTTTAGGTGTAGGAATTAGGGCTGTCAAAGTTAACGTTAATAACGCGTTAACGCAAATTTGTTTTAACACCACTAATAACTATAACACATTAATGCAACTTGCAATTTTTAGGTTGTACCAGGCTCAGAATCCATTGGTACCAACCATGTCATACTAGCTTGTCGCGAAGGAGGCTGAATAATGCTCCAAAGTTATGCTAAATTCTGGCGGGGAAAAACTGGTATGACCATTTTCAACATGCCCACTTTATGATAATCACATGCAGTTTGGGGCAAGTCATAGTCAAGTCAGCACACTGACACACTGACAGCTGTTGTTGCCTGTTGGGCTGCAGTTTGCCATGTTATGATTTGAGCATATGTTTTATGCTAAATGCAGTACCTGTGAGGGTTTCTGGACAATATTTGTCATTGTTCTGTGTTGTTAATTGATTTCCAATAATAAATATATACATACATTTGCATAAAGCAGCATATTTGTCCACTCCCATGTTGATAAGAGTATTAAATACTTGACAAATCTCCCTTTAAGGTACATTTTGAACAGATAAAAAAAGTGCAACTGCAACTGCAATTGCGATTAACTATGGACAATCATGCAATTAATCACGGTTAAATATTTTAATCGATTGACAGCCCTAGTTAGAATATTTCCTTTCTTGACATTTTGTGAGTTTGTTTTTTTTATTTATCAGACTACAAAGCTAACAGAGCTTGTGTAATGTAGTAAACTTGCACAATTCATCCTGTGTCATGTAGGCACAGCTGGCACAGCTCCTCAGCAGGAGTGGTCAGCTTTCTCTGTCAATATAGCATGGACCGGGGAATTTATTTCTTCAGTGGACTACATTTAACATCAGCACTGAATGGACATCCACATGAAAAGTGGCAAATTTTCCCTTTAATTTGGAGGAGCTGCTGCAGTCAGGACAGTATTTGGTTACAAGAGCACTCAAAATAAAATAACATGTTTTCTAAGCAGAGCTAGTGAGTGATATTAGGAACAAACACAACTTGCAAGTTCTTTCAATGAGAAGTAACCATGTAGGTTGACTTCAACTAAAAAACTGAAACTCAATTGAAGAAAATGAAAACACGCAGCAGAATCAAGGAGTTGACCCATATATGACCGTTACGAAAACAATTCATACTGGTAGTGCCAAAATATATGAGAAAAACCACCTCGCATTAAATCAGATTTTAAAAAGTTGTTAAAACCACAGATATGACAAATATATTTTCGTAATGCAAATCATGGGTGTCCGGCGCAACTCACTGCCTCTGGAAACTCCAGAGAAACTTTTAACCTAACCGTTTAAACTCAAACTAAAACAAAGACACAGATTCAGCAACTGCATGGCTTATTTCTCGCATAAAATGTTTTCAGAAACACATTTTGGTGAACTATTTTCATAAAATAAAATAAAAGTTTCCAAACAGGCCTCCATGTTAGTTCCGGTTTGAAAGCTGGGAGCAGCAGCCCACGAGTGAAAGCGTTCGTCCAATCAGGTGCCTAGTGCCTTGTGTC
Source organism: Sebastolobus alascanus (assembly GCA_916701645.2). Lineage (NCBI taxonomy): Eukaryota > Metazoa > Chordata > Actinopteri > Perciformes > Sebastidae > Sebastolobus > Sebastolobus alascanus. The sequence continues at coordinate 1,041,026 of CAKAOJ020000125.1, forward strand.
CAGTGGCAGCCCATCAAGCGTCCAATGTTGGGTGGCGAGGCGATCCATCGCGTCCAAAAATGCCCATGTGGACACGTACCATAAGGGTGTGGAGTTCAGGGTGCTTGACCTTTTATTTTAGTTGCGTTACCTTTAGTTTATGTCATAACCATGATGTTTTTCTAACCATAACCATGCCGTAGTTGCCATGTACACATTTTGTAATTAGAAATTCTTCATACGTAATGCAGTTTGGCAAAATGGTCCAATATCAAAAAGTTAGTTTTTTTCTGTCTCCAAAGAATAGTCAGAACTCTTATTCTGAAAATTATGAAAAAGGAACATTGTAGGCAGGTATTCGTTAATATCCAACTCCAGCTGAAGAAAACAACTGACGAACAGAAAATGCGTCACTTCACCTTTACAGTTAATGTCCTGCAGCCTGAGGACCAATCAAATAAACACAGTGCTGGATTGAAATTTGACTCTTTAATGCTTACTACGCACTTTTACACATGATGTGCTGGTGTTGGCAAAAAGCGGAGCTGCAGTGCATTATTTCCCTCAGAAGAAAATAAAATAAGTGACTGTGAACTCGCCCTGATGGGTGCACGCTCAGTAGGAAATGAAGCTTTTTGTGTTGACCTTATTGGAGGCTCTGAAGATAAGAGGGTCTGTGGATTGACCAGAATATGGAAAAACAACATTAACATGTAAAATGAGACTGAATGTAAATTCATTTTTAGAGTGGAAGCTGAAACCTGCAGCTAGGCGACAGTTTTATAGAGATACTGCAGATAAACCACTGCAGTTAAAACCAGAGAGGAGGAGGAGGATGAGGAACACTGAAGCGAGGAGAGGCAGGGGGAAGTAGTGGAGAAAAACAGAAGAGGAGGGAAAAAGGAGTCTCTGAGGAGTAAAACACTGTCTCATGCTGTAACAGCAGCAAACACTGAGTGCGTGTGTGAGAAGTTTGGTTAAAAAAATGCAAATTAGTCTGGTTTTAATTTAAAAATAACATACATACAGAAGTGTTGGCAGATAAGTAAGCTTGTTTTGAGGTCATTTAGAAACAGTGGGTCTCATGCAATACCCACGCGTATGAAAAAATGTGTGATTTAAAGCTGAAGTAGGCAGGTTGGAGCAAATAGGATTAAAACAAAGTTATTTTCCTAAAATGGTCACTATATCCTGACAGTAGTGCGGGAGGCAGGTAACCTGAAAAAAATCATGTGCATCTTTGTCCTCCGGTGCTCCTAATGGCATCTACAAGATTTCACAGACCGGAGGAAAACAACCAATCAGAGCCGAGCTGGAGCCTTGCCGTCAATCACTCGCAAACTCCGATCAAACGGTCAAACTAGGCAGCGCTGATCAAACATGAATCAAGATTCTGTTACTGTAATGCCTATTTCTCTCCTCAAATGTTTTCAGAAACGTCTTGTAGTGTACTGTTTAGCTGTAAAATGAGAAAGTTTGTGACCCGGCAGCCATGTTGAGATCTGCTGAGGAAATGCCAAATAACAGTACACTACAAGATGTTTCTGAAAACATTTGAAGTGAGACATAGGCATTACAGTAACAGAATATTGATTCATATTTGATCGGCGCTGCCTAGTTTGACCGTTTAATCAGAGTTCGCGAGTGATTGACAGCTGCCTCCGTTGAATGAATGAATAGGAACGCTCTCTCTCTGAAATGAACTGTGATTGGCCAAAGTCTCCCGTCACGGGTTACATTTTCTGAAGCCTGAAAACAGAGCCAGGAGGAGGTGCAGAAGTCTAGTTATCTCTCAGAGCACTTGAATTACAATATGCTGAAAGGTTACGATGCCAAAAATATTCTGCCTACTGCCACTTTAAGAGTATTTGTCGCACTTCCTATTTTCTTTAGTTTTGCATTTACAAATAATCTGACTGATAAAGGAAACTGACATTAAAGGACCAGTGTGTAATAATTAGGGGGATTTATTAGCAGAAAAGGAATATAATATTAATAAGTATGTTTTCTTTAGTGTTTAATCACCTGAAAATAAGAACTGTTGTGTTTTTGTTACCTTAGATTGAGCCGTTTAGATCTACATATGGAGCGGGTCCCCTTCACGGAGTCTGCCATGTTTCTACAGTAGCCCAGAATGGACAAACCAAACTCTGTTAACGTTTCCTGCTTGGGTCAGGGTCAACGTTACTCGCTCCCGTCGCCGCCGCTCTCTCTCTCTGTTGCTTCACCACTCACTTCCCGAGTACAGACACACTCTACGCACTGGCTCTGCTCCAAATGGCTCTAGAGAGGGCCATTCGAGTTTTCGTGTAGGCCACCGTAGCAATCCTACACGCCTGGCACACAGGAGAAGTTGTAATATGCAACCTCACCGCTAGATATCGCCAGATCCTACACACTGTTCCTTTAAGTAATATAACACGTAATTAAAACAAACTTCATGCAAAATGTATATTCTGTTCCCCACATTATCATCATCATCATCATAGCTGCCAATTTCTGAGAGGGTTTTTAGATTTGATGATTTTTAGAGTCTTTCTGCAGGTCTCGGTCCAGTATCATCCTCTGTGTGACATCACCTGCTGTAGGCTGTAATATTATCCTATCTAATATCTCTATCTGTCACATGACCTCCTTTCATATTATGGACCACTTTGCCTTAAAAAGACATTTTATTTCAGCATCCAACTTCATGACAATCATTCATCATTATTTATTTCTGTCACAGCGCAGCCCTGGTCGGATGATGTTGTTCACAACTGTACTATTAATATTTTCTAATTGTGTATATTTCTTATGTTTTTGTCTGCAGAAACTTTGAAAGTCTTCTTTTTACTCTTTGGTAACATTTTTGTGAATGAATCTTTCCTGTGTGGCAATTTTAAGGGTCGTCGATTGAAGGTTGTGCAGTTAAGAGAGTTTGGTGAATCCAGCTTGGAACAATCGCATGAACAAACATCAGAAAAAGTCAAATTTAGGATAAGAATTATGAAAATGTTCTTGCCTGAGCCCAATGTCTCCATTATAGTTTCATCACCAGAGAGCACTGACAAGGAAGATGTGCCGCTAAGTACGTAGAGAGCAGCGCGGAGCAGTGGCCATGAGCTAGTGTGGCACGCTCACATGCACTAACATGCACTAAAAGCACGCACGGCCGGCCTGGCGATGTTAACAAAGACCATTATATGTTTGTAGCGTTGCTGTCGTCTGAGAACCACGTATCTCTAAAAAGTCAACCTGAACTCGTTGACCCGTTCCAGTCAATTCCGAACACGTCAAATACCGCCGTTTGGTAAGAAGCCCTCGGCATCGGAAACTGACGCACAGAGGTACCCTTTAGCAACAGTATGTGACGAATCAAGCTTTCAATTAACTCCAATGCAAACCCATTTGTGACGTTATTAGACGGTCGGAGCAAGTGACGTAGTTTAAGTAGCGTGAGAGTCAGCTAAGGGCGGGCGGGAGGGAGGGGTGGTGGATGGGTCAAACAAACACAAGATTTTCAACCAGGCGACCGCTGTTCGTGTCCCGTGTGAAACTAAAGGTAACGTTGACTTATTTTGCCTTTTCAGTCTTTAGTCACGTGACTCGCTGGTATTGTCAGTCCCATGAGTCACGTTAGTCACTAGTCAGTGAAGTTAACCACAACCTTTTCCTAACCCTACCTAAGTGGTTGTGTTGCCTAAATCTAATTTCCTGTGAAAACGAAAGTTTATTTTGAGAGCACACTATGCATGTAACGAGCGTATATTGACACACCATCCCTGGTCCGTCCAAAAGTAACGCAAGAGGGGTACCCCGTTCTTCTAATTCTTAAGCTACTTAAGAATTAGAAGAATTTTTTAAACCCATAAAGGAACACTTCATCCTTCAGTTTATAACAAACATTCAAAATCAACACATCTGGAGATACGTAGTTTTCACTGTACAGGAAGGGGATGAAAAAAAAGTCACTAAAGCTGTCAGATAAATGTAGTAGCAGTAAACAGTACAATATTTCCCGAGATGTAGTGAAGTAGAAGTATAAAGTTACACAAAATGGAAATACTCAAGTAAAGTACAAGTATCTCAAATTTGTACTTAAGTACAGTGCTTGAGGAAATGTACTCAGTCCACCACTGGACAACAGTACACGGTTTTTTTTCCATCCATCTTCCTCCATACATTCACTGTCACAGTTGTATTAAATTACGCTGTAACTGTATGCAGTGTTTGTGACTGTTTCTGCTCTGAGTCTATTTATATTCTGTTTGTCTCTTTGTGTCCTGTGACTGTCTACTGCTGCTGCGACGACCCAGTTTCCCCAAAGGCTCAATCAAGTTTCATCTGATTTAATTAACTTTGTAATGACTGTGAATTGTAGATTTTTATTCATAGATCAGTTTAAAAAAACAAAGTTGATTGCCACCAAAGAGAAAAGAAGTCAATAATTTAAGCCTCAACACATAAGTAGTAGGACTAAAAATGTAGGTTAAAGACCTTCTGATTTATTTGCGTTACGAGTAGTGGAGTTAAAATTGTTGAGTTCGCCCTGAGGGTGGTGCTACAGAAGAGACCACAGGGTCATTAAAATCAATAAGGTTCATCTTCTGAGGAGCAGGAATAAGATCAGAAAGTTTCATGGAAATCTGGCCAATGAATAATGAGATGTAAATGAGAACTCTGAGGATTTTTACTGGACTTTGACTCCAAACATCGGGATTCATGTTTAGCAGGTATAATGTTCACAATGTTCACCACCTTAGCTTAAGGCAGTGGTTCCTAACCTGAGGTCCGTGCCCCTTAGGGGGGTGCCATAGATTACAGGAGGTGCACCAGGATTTGTCTGCTCTGAGGTTGTGAAAATTAGATTAGCTCATGTATAACTAAAATCATAATAACACACTTACTGGATAATTTATACAACAGTCTGTATATAAAACTATTTAAAAATATATACTTTTGCTACTTAGTAGCAAAATCTAACAAAATATTCTCCTTTAATCCATATTTGCTGGCATTTAGCCTTTCAAAATTAACATTTTCACTGCAGTCAAAAACCTATTTGCTCTCCCGCTTGACGCACACAAAGGGAGGCCCGCACCTGTATTAACAGGGCGGTCTCGGAGCAAACACCATAAATTACATTGATTTAACCAAAATAACAAAAACATATACTGTATTTTGGCTATAACACTATTATAGTAAATTAATTAGAGGCAGGGTTGGCGATTTATCCAGTATACACTCTTTGTTATATTGGTTGAAATGGTCTTTACACCCCGACAGCGATCCATTACTTATGAGCTCTGAAAAAAGACAGGAAAAGATCCGTCATCTGTAGCTGCTGTAATCCTGTAAAAATGTCTACCAATCACTGCCTCTGCGCCCAGTTGTAAAGAACCAATCAGATGCCTCCCTGCCTCCCCTGCTCGTACTCTACCCTTGGCGTGCACCAGCCTGAACTCAAAGCGTGTCGCCGCCGCACGTTTACTGGAGAATGGAAGAGAAAACTCAGCCCTGCAGTAGCACTGCCGCGGTTACTTGTCATGAGGAAGCATTGTTGAGTTGAGGTCCTCTCTCCGCTCTGTGTCTGTGAAGTAGTTACGATGCGGCGGTGCTCGTGCATGTGTGTGGGGGGCGTTGCCTTGGAAGGAGTTTCGAGGGGAGGGGGTGGGTTTAGACGGAGCTCCTGAGGCATGTTACTCTCAAATTATGCTAGCTCTCCAAGATCGCCGACCCTATCTTTAAGTCTTTACAAAAGAAAAACATTTTATGTATCCGCATTCGCTTGGCGAATCCGTCAAGATGTCATTATAAAAAAAAGACTAACTCATTTAGTACACTGAATCACTTTATTCAAATTGAGGATTTTGTTCAAGGTTTTGTAATTTTTTTAGGGATTATGAGGTGTTAGCATGCTAGCATTAGCTAATAAGCAGTAAACACAAGGTACAGCTGAAGCTGATGGGAGTGTCATTAGTTCTGCAGGTATTTGGTCATAAACCAAAGTATTGGACACATTTAAATGTTGACCTGATGATGGAGCTAGATGAAAAGTCAGAGGATCAGCAAAGTTATTACAATTCATCCTGAGGGGAACATGAATGTCTGAACCACAGTTCTTCACAATCCATCCAATAGTTGTTGAGATATTTCAGTCTGGACCATACATAGACTGTATATAAGAGGTGGGCGTAGTCATGGTGACGTCACCCATTCGTTTGTGAACTGCAATTTTGAAGCCAGGATTTTGTCCGTTGCCATCTTGTTTTTTTACAACCAGAAGTGACAGGAGAAGGTGGAGCTAAGTACGTTGAATAAGAGATTTTCAGGCAACCAAAAAGGTAATATTACCTTTCATGAACTGAAAACACACTTTGAAAGGGTTAAAGTTGTAAGACGAAAACAAGGACAACTCTCAGACCGGACATCGCCATGGTAGCGACCTGTCAATCACAAGATAGCAAGATAGACCATAAAGCATACCCTGCTTTATGGTCTATCTGACTCTAAATGGGACCATAACTTACTAAATGAACATCATGCTGTATTGAAGAAGACTTGAAACTAGTGATTGAGACCATAAACTCATGTTTACAATGTTTACTGAGGTAATAAATCAAGTGAGAAGTAGGCTCATTTTCTCATAGACTTCTATACAATCAGACTTCTTTTTGCAACCAGAGGAGTCGCCCCCTGCTGGCTATTAGAAAGAATGCAAGTTTAAGGCACTTCAGCATTGGCTTCACTTCTCAGACCTCACAACACGAAATGAAAGCAGTACAACTATTGGGTCGAGCCTTTATCAGGCTGATATCATGCAGTCTGATCCGGACTCTGGTGGAGCCTGAGGATGACACAGAAACAAGTACAGGACAAACTGCAGAAAACAAGGCCAGAGAGAGAGAACAGAATGAGGGATTCATCCTCCTCTCAAGGACAGCTGTGTCACCTGAGGGAGGAGATGTCTGCCAACTTAACACACATGAAAAGTCTATGTGTCTGTGAATAATAAGCAGGTTGTAGTTTGACTTCACCACTCCTCCACTGAGCAGCTGGAGGGTCAGAGGTCACCAGTCTGGGATTCAAACCGGCAACCTCAAAATCACAAACCCTGACCAGGAGCCTCGCTTGCTCAGTGTGGATACAGGACTCTCTCGCTCTTCATCACAGGGAGTGTGTGTGTGTGTGTGTGTGTGTGTGTGTGTGTGTCGAAGAAGGCCACACAATCAGGTCAAGGACAGAGCAGCTGAGGAATTGAGCGGCTTGTACCACACACACACTCACACAGAGCTAGCTTATTATCACAGTGGATGTGTGTGTGTGTGTGTGTGTGTGTGTGTGTGTGTGCGTGTTGATCAGCATACTGATGCTGTTGTGCAGATACATGTGTTGTTCTTTAATTAAGTGTAGAATAATTAAATAAGTCGTACAGCAGCTATAATAGGACAGAGCACCGAAAATGTTTAATATTGAATACATACTGTAAGTTAGACTTTGTGAAATAAATAATCATTATATAAATTATTATAGATTTATGTCAAATATATAAATGAAACAAATGACTGTCAAATTAGGTATTTAAAAGAGGGTGGGTCATATGGTTCCTCCTCTGGGGAGCAGAAAAGTTATCTGGAAATGTTACTGAATTCTGGTCAGTAGTTGTTGAGTTGTCTGTGTTTCTAGAGGTAAAGTGTCCTCTTAATCAGCGGTTACCAACCTGGGGATGGAGACCCACAAAAGGGTCTCAAGAAAAGATCTGGGGGGTCAGAAGATGATTAATATCATAAAAAAACATAAAATGTTCTAGGACTGTCAAAGTTAACGTTCCAACGATAATAACGCGTTAACGCAAAATCGTTTTGACGCCACTAATTTCTTTATTGCATAATCCCAACTTGCGATTTTTAGGTTGTAGCGGGCTCAGTTTTAAAGCTAGAGTGAAGATACTGGCATCATATGAAACTATAAAACCTAAAGAATCAATTGGTACCGTGGACAAACTGTCATGGCCATTTTCAAAGGTCCCTTGACCTCTGACCTCACGAAATGTAAATCTAAATGGGTTCTAAGGGTACCCACGAGTCTCCCCTTTACAGACATGCCCGCTTTATGATAATCGCATGCAGTTTGGGGCAAGTCATAGTCAAGTCAGCACACTGACACACTGACAGCTGTTGTTGCCTGTTGGGCTGCAGTTTGAAATGCAGTACCTATGAAGGTTTCTGGAAAATATCTGTCATTGTTTTGTGTTGTTAATTGATTTACAATAAGAAATATATACATACATTTGCATAAAGAAGCATATTTGCCCACTCCCATGTTGATAAGAGTATTAAATACTTGACAAATCTCCCTTTAAGGTACATTTTGAACGGATAAAAAAATATGTGATTAATTTGCGGTTAATTGTGATTAACTATGGACAATCATTAAATATTTTAATTGATTGACAGCCCCACTACAAATATGATAAATATACTACTCACTCTCCTAAATTCTGCACAGTCAGTTTATGGCCCCACACTTCATTCAAAAATCAGCCAACAGTCTCATGATTTAATGTCTTTGTTCATCATCTCTGATGTGAAAACGTTCGGTTTCCACACAGTCAGAGAAAGTAAAAGTGTGCGTGAGTTATAAAACCCATCACTTCTCTGTGTCCCTCACAGTTGAGCTGTGGTTGAAACAGACTGTTTGCTAAGTTTACATCCTCTGTGTACAATGACGCAGCTAAAAAGAAAGAGCAATAACTCGACTGACAAAATACAAGTCGATTCCGGCTCTTCCCGACTGATGACTCGAGTCATTGTGTCTGCTTAATTTTATGTGGTCACAAAACCAAGGAGGTTTCCACAATATTGATCGAATTAAGCTGAAGATCCCATTCAGGAACCAAAGAGCAGATTGGATCCATCCATCAGTCTGACTGGAACTCAGCAGGCAGAAACAGATTGAGATGAAGCCACAAAACACACACGCACGCTCGCACACACACAAACACACACAGTCTGTTTTTGCTTATTCACCCTCTTCATCTTCCTTTAAAAATATCTCTTTCACTTCTTCAGTGAGCCGTCAATCATCCATCAGTTTGTCTCACCTGAACACACACACTGCTGATTCTTTAGAAAATCAAATGACACACACACACACACACACACACACACACACACACACACACAGTAACACACCGCCTTGTTATCAACCTGCCTGTGTGTCGCCTAGCTGCATCACACAGGTGAATACTGTAGATACCTCAGGTTCTGCTCACATTCATCATTCAGTCTCTTTAAGCTCTGCTGCTGTTATGAGACGTAGCCTGCATGCTGAATTAACAAATTAACACTGAATATGAAATTGCTATTGTAGTCAGATAAAGTAGAGTGCAATACATCTTTATTTAACTTATACTTTTATCTTATAACTACATCCATTTAGCACACTTTACGGCAATCTGCACATTTGTATGCATGCATCTGCTTAACCCCCTGAGACCCGCGGGATTGTGGGCGATCCTAACCGACTTTATTGTCTTTCAGAGGCTGTAGCAGGTTTAGTTTTAGAGCTAGAGTGAAGATACTGATATCATATGAAACCGGAAAACCTAAGGAATCCATTGGTAAGCTAGTCAGATGGGAGGCTAAAAAACGCTCCAAAGTTAGGCTAAATGTTGGCAAGGAAAAACTGGCGTGGCCATTTTTAAAGGGGTCCCTTGACCTCTGACCACAAGATATGTGAATGGAAATTGGTTCTATGGGTACCTACGAGTCTCCCCTTTACAGACATGCCCACTTTATGATAATCACATGCAGTTTTGGACTGAAACTATGCAGTTTTTTGAATGCAGTATAAATGTGTTATTTTCGCCTATTCTAAAATTATGTGTTTAAATATTTCTGCATACTGGGGTCCCTAAACAGTCTTGGAATTACATAAATTGGATATCACTGTAAAGCTGACACTCTTGTGGATCCAATGAGCCCAACTGTATTCATGTGTAATGATGTTAGTCCCCTTAGTAGCCATTTCATTGTAGTGAGACCATTTTTTTAAACTTGACCTCACTGTATAAAATGACCTGTTGTGACCTCTAGGATAATCACAGCCTCATGAAACTTTACAACCATAAACTAGAGACCTAGAGCATTCAGAGGATGGATGGCTTCCCTAGGTAGATTGACAATAAGGGGGTTTCTGAGCAGTTTCCAGAACAGAAATGCTCGCCATCCAATCGCCGAAAAATGCAATTCTTGCAGAAATCTCCAAATGTCAAAAGTTTTTGATACCAAATCACCTCATGTCTCTTTCTATGGTGTTCCTCAAGGTCTTGGTGTCTTAATGTGATATTTTGGAGGGATTATTGATCATTTTCATAAATTCTCGAGTGGTAAAAAATGGTTATATTTAGCACATAATCTGTGTAACAATTGGTATCAACCCAAAAACTGCTGCAACAATTTATGAGACATAATAGAGCATGGGAATGACCATCATATACTTCTATCATAATGTTCTTAGCCCTTTCACAATTATTTTAATTAATAAATTAATTAATAAATTAATGTATCTTTCTGATTTATGACTAGAACAACTTGACACACAGTGCTGAGCAGCATCTCAAATTAATCTTCAGGTTCTCAGTTTTCATATGATGTACACCACTTCTATGTGACATCTACTGTTGACCTGCTATCTCCCCCTAAATACCCACTGAACCCCACTAAAAAAGAAAAAAACTGGTCTATTTTGTGTCTCAGAGGGTTAAAGGGCATACTTTTTTAACTTTTATGTTATTACATGTGTTTGACATTCGTTTTTGCACTATTCTTTGTACCGTATGGTTTGTTAGTGTACTGCTGCTGTGACCTGCAGATCAATCAATCAATCACTCAATTGAGATTGAGCAAATTTATGGTCGCGGTTGCTCAGAGCAGTTATCTGAATATTCGATATGTTGATCAAAGAAATATGACGATTTAAAAGTTTTTGTACCTTGACTTACACCAACCTGTGCAGCTGCAAACAGTCACAATTTTTCTTGGACGTACGCTAGCTAGCTATGTTGGAAGATGACCTACAGTAACCAGCCTTAAGCCCGCCTACAAAACGCTGACTAGTCAATTTTTCGATTAGCGGAAAAAGCAGTGAAAACTTATTTGAATCATTGAATCTGACACATGGGTGCAAACCAGGCTAATGTTATTATGCTAACTGAATACATTTTAACACGCTAAATGTTGCACATTATCATTCATAAAAAAAGCTGACATTTTATGTCAACTTTAAGATAATAATCTTAAAATTAGCATGTAGACATAGCTAGCATGCTAATGCCGACAGACTTTAGCATTCACATCACAGCAATGGTACGACTAAGATGATGAAGTCCAGCGTGATGAAATTCTTCTGAGATGTACTAAAATAGCCTCCATGACAACATGACCTGTCCTCTAGCATCATCCTCAGGACAAACTTTAGACATTTTTTATCCCACTGGTATTAAAGAGCTTCATTTTTTCACGAGCCGTAATCTCTGTAGTAAATATTAAAAGAAAAACTTATTTACAGAATAAGTAAAGAAACCTCAAACTTTCTGAGCTTGACCTGTTTTTGCAGAATGACTGGCTGTAAAATGGAGGTTTCATATTCTGACAAAATATCTGTTGGTAACACTTCATAATAGCAATCATTTATAAATGGTAAATTGATAGTTAATGAAACTTAGTTAATAGTTATTTTACTGTTAACACAAAATGAAATGGTAATTAATAATGTTTACTAATTATTAGTAATGCCATGATTTATGTTATTGTAACAGTTCATTGTTGCACATATTATAACATTTTATATATTTTTAATGATTATGAAATCACCTGTAAACCTTTAAGAACTTGTTTGTAAAACATCTATAAACATTACATAGATAGACCAGCTATTTGTAACACTTTATTAATGGTTAATAACTGTTTCTTAAATCATCTATAAACATAATTTGGATGGCTATCATAAAGTTCCAACTGATGATTATAATACCTTGTTAAATGGTTAGTAAATACTTTGTAACGCATCTATAAACATTATTTAGATAGATAGTTAATACTTTGTCAATATATCTATGTAATGTTTATAAATGTTTTACAAACAATTTCTTAAAAGTTCACAAATGGTTTGATAATCATTAACAAATAGATAATATAGTATATAAAATGTGGTGTGAAACAACAAACTGTTAATAGTGTACTAATGTAATCAGAATGTAATTGTTATCGTTTCTAATCAGCTATGATACAATATAGAATTATAAACTACAAAAACTAATGATAAAATAACAGATATTATAGAATTACTAATAATTAGCAAAAAATTATTATCATTTCATTGTTTGTTATCAGTAAAATAATTATTAACTAAGTTTAATTAACTATCAATTTACCATTTATAAATTATGGTTATTATAAAGTGTTAGGCTAAAAATGTACCATTTATAAATTATGGTCATTATAAAGTGTTAGGCTATCCGGTATAATGCCTAAAGGTATTTTAACACTGTTACAGTATTTAGATCACAAGCTGTACAGTAAAACCTACATTTGACTGCAGGCTGGAGTGATGTTGGATCTTTGTTCTGCTGCTGTTCCTGCTGAAAAACAACCTTAAACAGCATGTGGAAGTGAATTAAATCATTTATTGTTGTTGCAGCAGCCAATATCATTTTTCAGCAGGAACATAAATAAGTCAACAAGCCGAAAAAGAAGAAGAAAGAGCAGCAAGGCGACCTGAGAGACCTGCAGCACTGTTCCTCCTCATGTACCACATGCCGACACAAACAAGGGACTTTATTGTATTTGTGTCAAACTGTCGTGAGATTGCAGTAAAAAAAAAACAACCTCAGACCCACCAGAAACCAAAGACATCGTACTCTATTTCAGTCTCTTACATTTCATAAATATGTGTTTGCTATCAACTGAAACATCGGATCATAAAATCAGACAGCTGGCAGAAAACATAAAGACAAGCCATAAAAATGCATTTTTGGCGCAAACCTACAGACAGTTGCTCCATCGCTCACGATGCCAAACATGATGTGTTTGAGAGGAGTTTTATCAGCTGTGATTCAGTCAACTTATCTGCGTTAAACTCTAAACAAACTCAATCAAAAAGCTGGAGACAAGCATCAGTTTGTCCAAACCTCAGTAATTTTTTGGCTTTGAACAAGGAAAAAGACATGAGGGATCACGTTACCCTATTAGAGCCTTCTACACTGTCTGCCTATTTGTTTTAGAATCAGTCGTAACGTTTTACTGCCACTGTTTACTGAGGCACTGAATCTTAGCTGTCCCAGAGGTCAGACTAAGGACGAGAGGGGATTTCGCATTAGTTGTCCCAGGGTCTGGGCTAAAGACCTGGGATCTCATTTATAAAACAGTGCGTAGGATCCACACTAAATGATTGCGTACGTACAAATGAGGAAATGTACGTGCGCCAAAATATATTCTCATTTATAAAAACTAGTGTATGCCTGCCAGTAGGGGTTGGAAAAAAAAAAATTGATTCACCTATGTATCGCGATTTTTTTTTAACGATTTTGAAATTGCTTTTTTGATGCCAGAATCGATGTATTTGCTTCATTTGAATATATGCAGAGGTAGAAGGAAGTTACCGCTTTTATTGTTGTAATCTGAGTAACGTGACGTCATATCCGTTCCGTATCCTTCAACAAAAAGAAACCGCAGCGAGCCGAAACGAAAATGTAGAAAACAGCGGATGGTACACATGGATACGACCTGCACCCACTACACATTTTAAATCCAAAGTGGTAAACACTACACATACAGTAATGTATGGAAACACTTTGGATTTCACACATTGCCTACAACTGTAGAGCACCCATATACTGACATTTATGTTAAATGCATTCAAACGGCCCATGGACCACTGACCATGGATGTATAAAGAGAACGGAGCTGATGGCAGAGCTAGAGACGCACTTGGCAAAGTTAGCGGAAGTATACACATGTGACAACGTCCGTTTTTCAAGATAAGGTGTTAACAAAGGGAACTGTATATACAAAATACATACAGTATATGGAAATAAGATTGATTGGATTATATTCACCAGAAGTATAAAACATTACATGTCCCTTATAAATTAAAAAGAAAATACCACTAATTTGTGAGGGAAATGCCTTTATTTTTTGATTTTTGGGTTGCTGGAAAAAATGTAATAAATAACGCCTGACAATAACTGATATATTTGACTTCAGGACATCTCTGACTACATACATGCTGAAAATCAAACTTCCTTACTGTGTTAATTTAGATATTTTCCAAAGTAAAAGTCCCTAGAAGTGTATGATTCAACTTTTTCCCATGGTCTTGTGTTAAAAATTAACAAAAATCGCAATAAATCGCAATATCAAATCAAAATACTTGTAGAACCGCAATACATATTGAATCAGCATCCAAGTATCGTGATAGTATTGAATTGGGAGATAGATGAATTGTCCCAGCCCTACCTGCCAGTGCGCAATTTCCTTTCTATAAATCCCAAATCAACTTTTGAAATGTGCACACATGGATCAGCCTCATATCCCGCCCTCTACATGCCCACATTCAACTATAAATGGTCAATGTAAAGCATCTCATGAATGTTTCTGCATAGACATGAGCCTGCTGATCAGTGGTTCTTTACGGCAACTACCGAGAGAAATAATTAGAATTACAGGGAATTTTCCTGACACAGAAATCAAGGTGCTTGTGGGTGAGGTGGTCCCGGAACACTCATTCCCTCCTAATTCTTCCATTCATGTCGTTCTCGCAGTGCCAGTGCATCCGTCATGTGGCATCACGAGTATCACCACAATATGTGTATCTTTACAGTATAGGGCTGTCAGTCGATTAAAATAATTACTCGCGATTAATCGCACAATTGTCCATAGTTAATTGTGATTAATTGCAAATTAAACGCAAATTTATTTTTATCTGTTCAAAATATACATTAAAGGGAGATTTGTCAAGAATTTAATCCTCTTATCAACATGGGAGTGGACAAATATGCTGCTTTATGCAAATGTATGTATATATCTATTATTGGAAATCAATTAACAAAACAATGACAAATATTTTCCAGAAACCCTCACAGGTACTACATTTAGCATAGAAAATATGCTCAAATGATAACATGGCAAACTGCAGCCCAACAGGCAACAACAGCTGTCAGTGTGCTGACTTGACTATGACTTGCCCAAAACTGCATGTGATTAGTATAAATTGTTTATGTCTGTTAAGGGGAGACTCGTGGGTACCCATAGAAACCATTTTCATTCACATATCTTCATCGTCAGAGGTCAAGGGACCCCTTTAAAAATTGCCATGATAGGTTTTCGAGTTTTATACGATGCCAGTACCTTCACTCTAGCTTAAAAACCGAGTCCGCTACAACCTAAAAATCGCAAGTTTCGTTAATGTGTTTAAGAAATTAGTGGCGTTATTATCGCCTGAACTTTGACAGCCCTAGTTTACAGCAATCAGACTGATCGCTTCCAAAAAGACCGTGTCAATCAGTGGTATTGCCCACCCTGGGATATCATTTGAAAATGGAAGTTTGATAGTTGAACACAATTTATTTATTTTTAAGTTTTGTTATGGTGAACTTGGCCTGCATTAGGATTGTGACTGGTAATGATAATGAGGATATGGAGTATAAAGATTGTGTGAGAGCTGTCACTGGCCTTATTTCCACACTTTGCTAATTTACACGATCCATATGGGCAGGTGGTGAAAATATGCCGGGAGGAGGAGACTGGAGGCTCCTCTCCTCTGTGCTCCGGGGGTGGGGAATGTGATGGTGAGACAGCGCTGATGAAATATTGAGCGGAATTTCATTTGAGATTTGAGTTGGCTTATATCACAATTAAAAGGTGCTCATGGAATAGTTATGGCTCTTTAGTACAAGCCCAAATAACACTGGAGGAGCTTGAGACTTGGCTGTCCCAAAGTTTAGGCCAAAGACTAAGATGGACTGAGCTTTAGCTGTTCCACACTCCGGGCTAAAGACCAGGGTGGACTGAGGCTTACTTGTCCCAGAGTCCAGGCTTAAGACCAGAGGGGATTTAGCATTAGTTGTCCCAGGGTCAGGGCTAGAGACAAGGAGGCGATTGAGTCTTAGTTGTCCCAGAATTCAACCAAAGCTTAGCTGTCTCACATTCCAGGCAAAAGCTAACAGAGGATTGAGCCTGGCTTGTCCCAGATTCCATGCTAAAGACAATGGATAATGGAGCATTAGCTGTCCCAGAGTCCAGATAAAAGACCAGGGGGACTGAGCCTTAGTTGTCCCAGAGTCCAGGTTAAAGCCAATGGAGGACTGAGCATTAGGTGTCCCAGAGTCCAGGTGAAAGACCAAGGGCAACTGAAGCTTAATTGTCCCAGAATGAAGGCTAAAGTCAAGGGAGGGCTGAGGCTTAGTTTATCCAGAGTCAAGACTAAAGAACAAGGGGGACTGCGCATTAAATGTCCCAGAGTCCATGCTTAAGACAAAGAAGGACTGAGCCTTTACTATCTCAGAGCCTGAGGTAATAACAATGAGGACTGAGCCTCCGTTGTTCCATTTATCATCTTTATATTTAATGAATCTGCTAGAGACTTTAGTTTATGTTGGATTTAACAGGAAGTTTTATTTAGTAAAAACAAGTTTTCATATTTATATTGGCACTTTTGTCACACCTACTGTCAATTAACAGTCAAATATTACAAACTGAAATAAACAACAAATTAAAATAAATGTTTTCTTTAAATTTAAAATGGCCTATTTGGTCTTATTTAAGACCTTGTGAGAAATTTATCATTTAAACATTTTAAGTATTAACACTTTAACACATTTGTAATCTCTATATTAAAAGAATTTCCACCACATACTACTGACCATATTTCACCCAAACCAAAGACTTTCTACAGCATCAAATTCAGCTCCTCTGCTCAGGGTTGTGGCTGTTATGTTTTTATAATTAAATCATTGGGATTTGGTCAGTAAATATGCGCGAAATACAGAGTTTTCTTTTTGCTGCATGAAACACAGACATGGAGAATAAAGTCCTAAATCACAAGAGATTCCCAGGTAATATAATTCCAGTATAAATTTGATTCAAAAAGTTGTAGTTGGGTTTTACTTGCTAGAGTATACAGTATGTGTGCCACTCCAGCTTATAGCTGTTATGTAAAAGATCTTCAAATTCTTCTAATCTATCAAAGAAATTAAAATGAAAATAAGATTAATTGGTACAGAAGCCAAGAATACAAAATCCACCCGGGGACAATCAGAATAAAAGTACTTCAGATTTTAAAGTAAGTCCAGTCAGAGGAACATCGTTCACCAAACAGCTCATTCAGGTCCCTGCACCACAAACACCAAACCCCATTAAAACCAGTTGCAAATAAGCTCCTTCAACAAACAGCTAAGCCCTCCAACCAGCAGCCAGGAAAAAAAACATCCCTCACAGCCCTGTCCGCCCGCTTCAAACGCACCAAACCAACCAAACCCAACGCACCGAGATCAGAGGGAGGCAGAGGCAGCAAGAAAACCCCCAAAACCAGACAGAAAGACTGAAGAGAGCCGTAGAGGAATAAAAGTAAATAAAAACGTTCCTCCACTCTGTGCTGTAACAAGGACGGGACAGAGGGACTGCTGGCTCAAACAAGTCCTGCAAAGACAGAAACACACACATTAACACACTGATAGCCTGTCTGCTAGCTCAAAGTACAACACCAAAACATACTCATACAGCAAGATAAAGTAAGAAACTCTGAGATACTTTCAGACACTTGGAGAAACACAGAGATAATCTGAGATTCTCCAACATAATTTGAGAGAAACTGAGATACTCTGATGTAAACTGACCCAATACAATACAATACAATGAGATACTCTGAGACACATAAACCTGATAGGGTAGCACATCCCAGATTTCAAAATCAAGGAGGACAAAATAATGGCATTTCATTTTGGCTCACATCACTGTGTTGAAGAGCAACCTCCTTTACCAAAACATACTCTCAGCTACATTTACAGAAATGTACATATAGATAATCTGAAATAAAGACACTTGTAGATACAATAAGATGAGACAAGATACTGAGAAACACTGAGATATTTGGAAAAAGAACTTAGACAAACTGAGGGGGATAATACTCAGGGATAAAGTGAGATACTCTGAAATGCGTACAGGAAAACGAAGATACACTGAAGTAAATTGAGGTAAACTGAAAAACCTTAAGATAAACTAGAATACACCAACATACTGAGGTACTTTGAGATACTTAGAGATAAACTGAGATACTCTGAGGTAAACTGATAAACTCTAAGATGTACTGAGACATTCTAAGAGAAATTGAGACACTCTGAGGTAAACAGATGTTTTGAGATACATTGATAGTTTATGATCGACTGAGATGCACTGAGGAACTCTGAGATACTCTGAGATATTTTAAAATACACTCAAATGCTCTGATATACTCTGTCTTGAGTGATCCGATCACAAGGGGACAGCCCTAACCCATCAGTTCACACCTGGAATTAAAATGTATCACCACATGCGTCTTCAGTGACCACTTGTGATCGGATCTCACTTCCCCGCTCTATATGCAAATAAACATGCGTTGTTGTTTTCAAACGGCAGGAGACTGCATAGTAATATCCTACATATTCGTGAATTCAGGTACATTTCATGAACATAAAAATATATTGTTATTGTCTCCGGGGACCGCCGTACCCCCAACATCGCTGCATTTACACCTGTATTTTCATTTGGTCAAGCACTAGCCGAATGCAATCCGATCACCCAAAAAGCATTTTAATTCCAGGTGTAAAGGGGGTCACAGATACTATAGGACAAATTAAGATACCTTGAGATAATATGACATAAATTGAGATACTCTGAGACACACAGATATTCTGAAATACATTGAAATACTCTAAGATACACTACAATACATTGAAATACAGGAGTAAGAAAATCATATTTGTATTTGTGAGTGTGTGTGAGCCTGTTGAGACATGTAGCGACCCACTTAAAAGTTGTTTGAGGTGTAAAATCAGAAAACATTACCAGCTGAGCCGTGCTGACGACGCTGATGTTAACCCAGATAGCATGTAGACTGACTCTGACTGCTGCTGAAGTGCCTCAAAGCAAAACACTGGTGGCCTAAAGGTTAGAGAAGCGAGCTTGAGACCGGAAGGTGGCCGGTTCAATCCCCCGGACCGGCAGGATAAATCTGGGCACTGAGGTGCCCTTGAGCAAGACACTTAACCCCAACCGCTCCAGTGGAGCTGCTCAGTGGTTCAGACAGATCAGACTGTGGTTGTACTGAACTCAGTGAACCTTCCCCTGAATAAATAAAGGTAAAAAACAACAAAAAAAAAAAAACATGAGACATAACAACATACCACCAGTTTTCCATTGTCTATTGCTCTCAGGTCGAAGCCCCTTGGTTCCTACTGAAGACGTAAATCTTTAAAAACACCTCACAAATATATCGTTTCATATTTTTTTTAAAAAGACTCCGTAATTTCCTAAAACAGCTGGTCACTGTAGTTTTTATTGAACAAACAGGAGGAAATAGTGTATTTGTTGGGGACTATTTTCAGCAACAGATTAATTCACATTTGGTGCTCTAGTGAGTATTCGGGGCAGCAGGAGGGAGTATGATAACCTTGCACCACAACTGGATTCTCACAATGTCATGAGATCACCTGAGAATCGCGGGATCGCGTATCACACGAAAATGTATCTTGTCAGTATTCAAGTAATACGTTTATGTCCAGCAAGCCAGACAACGGACCAATCAGCATCCTGTGAGGAACTACTGGCAGCTATGGGTGTGGCTTAGGTATGTGTAACGACACAGAGAATAAACTGTTTGTTCTAAACTGTTTTTTTTTTAGTGTTCTAGTATGTGGGGATGTACAGTATGTGTATATTGTCTTATTGTGATGAGATGTTGTTGTTGTTGCTACTGCGGCAAAACCAATTGCCCCTCGGGGACAAATAAAGGTCTTGAACTTGAACTTGAACTAAACAACAACAGCGGCTCCTGAAGAGGTTAGCGTTGATTCTGCAATAGCATCAGCTCTATCAGAAGTATTTCTTCATTGAAAGAAGAGCAAAAATGGCACTCAAGTCTTTTCTCGATGGAAAAGATGTTTTCGCTCCTCCCCCGACTGGCTTCGGCAAGAGTTTGATTGACAGATGGTTCATCGAATCAACTGCCAAGTATTTTTTGAAAGTGCCTGCCCTTTTCCAAACAGTTTCCAATGAAGGCTTCTCAGATGGTTCTTTGTTACAAACCATCTGGCAGGTCAGGTTAGGCGTGTGTTGGATTGAGTCAAAATAATGTGTTTGTATGGGTATTAAAGGAACATGGCACCCAGTGCATCAGTGTGGCTCATTGATGTGTGTTTAATAGTTGTTTGACAACAATGGAGCTCTATGATACAGAGGAAAAAGATATATTTGGGTTTTTTAACATGACTTTTTAAAGAAAAGATCACTTTTATCGTTTATATTTATATATACTGTATATAAGGGCTGTCAAAAGTTAATGCAATAATAACGCATTGGAATCCATTGATGACATGGTTGGTCCATGTCATACTAGCTTGTCGCGAAGGAGGTTAAATAATGCTACAAACATTTTCAAAGGGGTCCCTTGACCTGAAAATGAGTTCTATGGGTACCCACGAGTCTCCCCTTTACAGACATATATGTGTGTGTATGTGTGTGTGTGTGTGTGTGTATTTCTCTGAATACCACAGGGTGGCGACTAGAACACACAAGCTGCAAGAAGTACACTGCCCGTCCAAACTTATATGAGCTCTATGAGCTGAGCTGACTAGAAATATCTCTCATTGCCGAGTCGTATCTAGGGTTCGTCCTATTTACTGGAGCAGTGAACAACGTTTCTATTGCATAGGAACCTTATGGGATGGTAATGATTTTTTCCAGGTATAAGCAAACCCTCTTAGTTACCAGGGAAACTGGGTTATGGCTTGTGAATAACTTAAAGATTTTTGTTGAAAAGGCATGAAAATATAAATGTATGGTCTTCATTTTTTTTCTTTGGCAAATGACCATGGTATAACGCGGGATAATGCCTTTTAGGTGTCCATTATCAGGAGTTAATGGAGTTTCGTTGTGCGTTGGATAGTTCTGGCCTCCATGTCGTCCATTAATGGACACCTCGTCGGGCATTATCTATCATTCATTCATTCATACATGATTTCGGAGCATCTTCATCACATTATATCAAAGTTGAGTTTTCAGGTTTACGGTGTAAATGCAGCCAGAGCGCGAGAGAGAGAGAGACGCTTTGGCAATATTGTCCTTGTTACATTCATGCCAATAAAGCATATTGAATTGACTAGAGAGAGGGAGAAAAAGAGAGAGAGGGTGAAAGAGAGCTGAAAAGCTGACACTAATTTCAGAGTCAGTGACTGCTATTTGGCAGGAGACCACTCAACACACACAAAACAGCTTGTGTGTGTGTTTACTAACCAACAAACAGACCTCACTCTCTCTCTCTCTCTCTCTCTCTCTCTCTTCCAACATGGCAGATGGTCACTTTCAGAAGTTGTACGAGTCAGCTCCGAACCAACACACCCCCCCCCAGCCCCCCCCACACACACAGACACACGCACGCACTGTAAGGCCCATGGTTTACCTCCTCGTTCTTAGACCTAGGAGTATTTTCTTCAGGACATGAGCAGTGACAGTTCAGCTCCTTCATTTTTTTAAATCATTTTCACTCTTTTTGAAGACTTGTAAACTCTTACAACTTTTGATTGAATAAAACCAAGTAGATAATTGAGGTGTACTGAAAGACAGACATCTCTTCTGTTTTGGTATATTCCACCTTTGCATCCAAGGCTTCTTAAACAACACGTTGGTAAGGCCTCTTGTACTCTAATAATTCTCTAAAATGTTAGAAGTGCTAATCTTTGTTTCTCAAGAGAGGGACTTATGTCAGAAAAGAGACCTTTTTGATAATACATACCGATATTACTGATGATAATAATTACTGCTGTTCATGATATTATTATTTCTGTATTCAGTGGTTAGAGACACTGGAGTAAAGTACTCATTCTTGCTCACCCCCCGGTACACGCTAACAACCTGGCAGCTAGGCAGGGAGGTAGCATAGAAGTCCTAACTTGACCCACAAGGGAGTAATTGTGAATGGTTAAATAGCACCAAACAAATAGGAGCTATTGGCCTCGGATTGACATTGATTTTGGAGCCCATCAGAACCAGCTAACATGGTGCCCGAACAGGGACCCCAGTAATGGTTAAAAGATCTGAGCAAAAACTTAGTACAAAGCGGATTAAAACCCATTGCCCAAACTAGAGGATTAACCCTGATAGCAATCTATCAAAAGACAAAACTAGAGTCATAAAAGTAATTTGACCTGAAAGTAAAAAGTCATTAAACTAATGTTACCAAAACCTCAAAAACTTTGGAGAGGTTTTTGGGAAAAGGAGAGCACATTGCTCATCATGTGAAAGGCTTCTCACAGGTAGCAGACCATTACACAAAATAAAGAGAAAACTCAGGACAGGTGAAGGAATGCTCAGAAAACAAAACATCACAACAACCAATCTAAAAAATGTAAGGAAGCCCCTCTACATGCAGTTAGAACAAAGGGACAAAGCCAAACCACTGTTAGTGGTAACAGACTTAGAAGAAAAAGGGATCTCCCATGTAAAAATCAAGGATCAAACACACCATGCCTCCTTCTATCATGCACCTTTAAGCCTCCAGAGCTAAAATATAGCCCACAGGAACAAACCAAGGAATCTACCGATTATACGGGCCCCTCAGGGAGCCAGCTCAAACCAAACCCATCTACAGCTTGTGAAAATGTGACTTAGTCCTGACTGACAGTCAGATAGTTTTCAAAAAAGAGGGACAAGGGATCTCAAAACTACCAAATAAACTACCCTTCCCAACTTTGAACCTTATACGTGTCCACGGACAGAAGCAAACAAGGTGAAGTTGCACATTGGTCATATGTCATAAAGAAATTAAACAAAACCATATGGACCAAAAATGGAATAGTTAAAGGATCAGCCCAAACAGGCGAGGCTACCATAATTCTAGTAGCTCTCTTGTTTTGTAAAAGAAAACACATTAGACAGCTTGCTCTAGTGACAGATAGTGATTATTGCTACAAGGCAGGACAAGAGGAACTCGCACTATGGGAACAAAGAGGACTTGAAGATACTAAGGGAAAAACCCTGACTCATGCAGAAGCATGGGGAATAATAGCAGAAACCTACAGAGGATGAAAATTAAATGGATAAAAGTTAAAAGTAACACCAATGCCAAGGACTATTTGACAGAAGGAAATAGGGAGGTAGATGCGCTGGCACAAACACGAATGTACAAAACCATGTGCGCTAAAACAAGACGTACCACACTCATGGAAAGATTCTAAGGAACAGATAAGAGTTCCAGAAAGAGAACGAATGAAGCACCTGAAAACAATACATCAAGGTATAGGCCACGCAGGTACACGTAAAGTATTGCAGTTTCTTGTCAACAATTGTATTAAAATATGTAAAGCTAAAGAACTCAAGCACCAACTATGAGCTGTAAGGCATGTGCACAGACAGGCAGAGTAAAAGGTATCGTCATATTCATCACTTGCACCACACACAGGGCATTCCACTCTTACCTCGAGCAATTTTCTTCTCTCTAATCTCAAACATGCACACACTACAAGATTTGAAAAGAATGGCGCATCACACACTACAGGATATTATTCCGATTATTGTGCCAGAGGAAGCAACAACTTGCTTTAGTAATGCTTTGCAGTGAGTAAAAACAAACGGAGAAGGTAAAACGAGTCTGGGTAAGAGAATGGTTGGGGAGACGTGGTCTATTCCTCAGCAAGAACTGGAGGTGAGATTTTAACTGTCAGTTTTAATATCAACGTAATATTAACGTTAGCCTCAAGGACTAGAATGTTTACCGTTGCTTCACAACACCGTCAAGCTCTGGCTTGTCTGTCTCATTGGCTATTGTGGTCCTGCTCAGAAAGCAGTGTCATAATCATCCAGATTTTAACTCCTAAATATCAAACATGTTTGAAATTATCGGGGCGGCACCAATGAGTCCGCAGTTCGGGAGGTTCAAGACCGGAGCTGTAAACACTTCACAAACATTGGTACTGACCAAGGTCCCAGATTAATCCTCCGATTGTCGGGAGGGGTGAATCTGGGATAAATCAACCCAAAATTCCTGTAGTTTGAGCCCGGCTTTAGCTACTACAACCACTTCCCCCGTTATGCAGAGCCCCAAACAATGTAGATATATCATTAACAGATTAGTTTATCTGTAGCAACGGCACATCCAAGAAAGAAGTTGAGCAAAGACTAATAAATGCTTAGATAATGGTGAGAAATATTATCAAGGAACCAGATGGTATCTCGAAAAAACTTGGACTTTGTAAAAAGCTCTTTCAAGGCATCTCAGCCGGTAGAAGTATGGACTAAGATGCAATGGTTAGCCACACACACGGGAGGTGACATATTACACGCACATAGACGAGAGATGGATAGCCAGGCAACTGTTGTCCGTAACAACCAAACAAGAGAACTGTCTTCCATAATATCAGTCTGACTACTGTAGTAATGAGTAAGATTACCCAGGGCGACACACATTTCCACTGGGAATAGATCCAGATGTCATACAGTAACAGGGATCCCTACACTTTATCCCCAGATGCATACGTTATAGCTAAGGCCCAATGGCAGAAAAACACCTGGTGCCAATTAGGAGGCGTTAAGGAAAAAGAATTAAGTGGGGTATGGAATCATGGAAGTTACAATTCTACATATTTCAACACCATGTGGAACCCCTAATCAGAAGTTGGCCGTCAGTTACTTTAACCCCACTTGGGTGCCAATATAGAGAACTTTTTAAAGCATTAGGAATACTTCAACAAATTATAACTGTTAAGAATAGCATTACCACTGTATGGGACCAAATCTGGCTAATGTTCCACAGAATCAAATAGGGATTACTGGCCATTGCCATTATGATTTGTATCCTACTATCCTACTATCCTACTAACCTTTTGTTCCCTACTATCCTACTATCCTACTAACCTTTTGTTCCCTACTCGAGCCAGCCACCAAGGAAATATATTTTAAGAAACTGAGAGACTGATTAATGAGCACAGTGTTTTTAGGATATCAGAATACAGTGTTCAAATGCAGAGATTCTCAAACTTTTTCGGGAATAGGGAAGCAAATTTTTCCAAGGACCCTCTCATAATCATAACAATTGATCGTAAATGATAAATGTAATTTAGCATATGCTTACTACCATTTGTACTCTTAGCCATTGGAACTATTTGTATTACAAAACTTTTTTAACATAAATACTTCAGACCTGTTTCATAGTGCTAAACAGAAACACATTTCACTTTGAATCATGTTACTGTAATACCAATGTCCTAATGATTCCAGACATTTAAAATTACCAGTTTAAACAACTTTAAAACAATGAACGTATCGCTCCTTATTCAAATCATTGACCGAAAGCTCTGAATAAATCGTAACAGAAGTTATCATAACAGTGTTGCAAAACACATCATAGTATTTAAGCATATTACTTCATAACATTTTGATTGGAATATTTGCATTAGAGTGAGTGAAGTGACTGATTCATGTCAAATTGCCGTAATGTGTCACAGTCATATCAGAGTTTCTATTGGCCCAGAGCTAACATGGGTGGGAGTAATAGACACAATATGCTTGTTTTATTGGTGCAAATGGTCCCCATCTGTAGATTTGCACTTTTTAATGATATAGTAAAATTTTATAATTTATAGCAAATTATTTTGCGGACCCCCTGGCAGACTGCAAGGGACCCCATGTGTGCACGCTATGCTTAGACTAAGAGAAACCATATATGTGAGTTCCGCCTGCCGTTCAGCCAGCTTCAAGACCTTTATTTGTCCCAATTGGTTTTGCAGTAGTAGCAGCAACAACAACGACAAAAACAACAACAACATCTCATCACAATAAGACAATAAACACATCCCCACATACTAGAGCACTAAAATAAGGTGAAACCTTGAAGTAAAAAATGTTAAAAGAGTTACAATAATTACCATATAAGATAATGAAAAGAACAGAAAAAACAGAAGAAAGAACAGGCATGGGTGGATGTGCTGATACTACCTGTACTTTACAGAGTTGAGCAGTGAAATGGCCGAGGGTATGAAAGAGAATTTATATCGGTTAGTTTTGACTAATGGTTGTCTGAGGCAGGAGCCAGAGGGCAGAAACTTAAATTCTGAATGCAGGGGATGGGTACTGTCCGAAATTATGGATTCTGCTTTCTTTATTAGCTGTTTATTGTACAGTTCAGACAGACATTTCTGCTGAGTGCCGATGATTTTGCTGCTGATTTTTATCACCCTTGTTAATGAGTTTTTCTGTTTGAGGTTGAGGGATGCATACCAGCAAATAAAAGCAAAAGTGTAAACTGACTCAATAAAAGATTTATAGAACAGTGTCATCAGGGATTTCTCAACCTGGAACTTCGCTAGCTTCCTCAGACAGAAGAGACGCTGCTGGCTTTTCTTACACAGCATATCTGTGTTCCTCTCAAAGGTCAACTTATTGTCAATTATGATGCCCAAATACTTGTGAAATTCAACGATCTCAACATCTTGTCCATTTATTGTGGTGTTTGCAGGAGTTGGGTGTTGACGTCTGAAATCAATGCACATGTCCTTAGTTTTTGTCACATTCAGTTCTAAAAAGGCCTCATTACACCAGTTTAAAAAAGCTTGGAAACACTCTCAGCTCCAGAGTATAAGAGTAGAAGGGCTAGTTTTTTAGTGTGTGTTTTTTTGTCAGATGATTTTGAGCAGTTATTTCTATGGGTAAGTTCAGTTTTTCTTTTTGCATGCTTTTATTTTAGACTTGTTGCAGACTTGAGCAGTGGCAGTTTAGTTTAGCCTTTTCTTTTCATCATTTGTATTATTTTTGAATACTTGTAACAATTTATCATTTTTATTGAATAAAACCAAGTTGTTGTGGTCTATTGAAAGACGGCAGCTTCTTCTGTCTTTGCATCCAAGGCTTCTTCAACAACACTCTGATAAGGCCCTTTGCATTCTTATTATTCTCTAAAATGTTAGAAGTGCAAATATTTTTTTTCTCAAGAGAGGGACTATAGCATCAGAGATGTTAGGCGGGAGCCTCTGGTCAATATTTAAGGAATGTTGCAAGACAGACTCTTAATGCAGAGCTGCTCCTTTATCAAATATATCTTTGATTGGTTTTATTTATCTGAATGTATTTGAAGTGTGTAGGTATATTATGAAGGAAAATATAGATATTGGATCAAGACAATATCAAATTACTTTTGGGGGGTAAAAAAACATCAATGGGACATTCCTGGTATCTTGTAAAAACAAACATTTAAAAACATTACTAACATAACTTATGAAGAGCTGAAGTTAATGAAATAAAGCGGCAGAGGAGATGGAAGAACATTTTATAGAACAAGATGAGTAGAACAAGTTGAGTCAGACTGTGCTGCATTATGACAGGCACAGATAAATCAAACTATAATTGGTTATAGGTATAGAACAGAAATTCCATTAACGTGACGCTCATTTACTGCCGCGTTCATCCAGCAGAGAAGAAGCTGCAGTTACAGCTGATCATTATGAGAGCGGAGGATGTGACTTAAGAGTGTACAGAGCTGCAGGCGCCCCCCAAACGCTGCAGTGTTCATTACAGCCACCACAGAAACAAACAACACACCAAAGAATGATTTACTTACTACGTTTATGCCTCAAATAAAACACATTGTGGGAACTGATGTATTCTGCCCTGCAGAGTGCAGCGAATACAGAAGCAGTGAAGTTGGATAAAAAGGTTTCAGGTTGGACGTCAAACTGTGTAACAAATAGAAAGACTGTACTGGCTATATTTTAGTCTGATTGTTGTCTCAGCTTGTTGGTCACTTACTTTCATGGGATTTTTATTCTGGAATTTCAAGGAAATCTGACCTGTAGTTGAGATATTTTGATCTAAACCACAGTGCTGGATGGACTGACTGACATCACAGCCCTCAGACCAGAAAAACGGCATGTTTTATTATAATCAATATCAGATTCGTCACCAGGTGAATATGATCCTCTGGATTGATAGAAAACTGTAAAATGAACACAACTTCAACTGCTTTCAACTCAAGGATTCAAGGTTTGATCCTGCAGGCTGTGTTTGGACCATAGACTGTATATAAGCGTGACATCACCCATTGGTTTGTGGACTGCCATTTTGAAGCCTTGAGTTTGGCATTTTGGCCGTCGCCATCTTGTTTTTTTGCAACCAGAAGTGACACAAGAGGGTGGAGCTAAGTACAACCGAACTCTGAATAAGACATTTTTAGATGACCAAAAATATTATAATTTACTTCCATGACCTGGAAAACACACTGTGAAAGGGTTAAAGTTCTGAGAAGAAAACATGGACAACTCCCAGACCGGACAACACCGTTGTAGCGACCTGTCAATCACAAGGTAGCCCCGCCCTAAAGCATACCCTGCTTTATGGTCTATTTGACTCTAAATGGGACCATAATTTATTAAATGAACATCATGCTGTATTGAAGAAGACTTGAAACTAGTGATTGAGACCATAAACTCATGTTTACAATGTTTACTGAGGTAATAAATCAAGTGAGAAGTAGGCTCATTTTCTCATAGACTTCTATACAATCAGACTTCGTCTTGCAACCAGAGGAGTCGCCCCCTGCTGGCTATTAGAAAGAATGCAGGTTTAAGGCACTTCAGCATTGGCTTCACTTTTCAGACCCCGGAGTTGCCCACTAGTTTGGACCGATGGAGGAGTATTGTGTTGGTTCTTCTTCTGAGAGCTTTGCCCTCATGTTTGTTTGCAGGAAGTTTTAGTTTGCACAGAATCTGTGTGAAGCTGCTGCACAGCTATAGGATACTTTTCCAGTTTCCTCTAAATGATTATCAGCTTGGTTATTGCACCCTGAGAGCAGATATTTTTTTATATATATGTGTGTCTTTACTGACCTTTGGCCTGCTCCAGGTCCAAACTCTGCTCTTGTTGTGATTGGTTGGGAGGTCTGTAGGGTGGGGGTTGTCTCAAAGGGGGCAGGGCTGCACCTGGTGTCTGCAGAGGTGGAAACAAATAAACTTGGTCACCTATCTGTTTCCCAACATTTGATGGCAAATATACAGTGTGAGAGCCCAGTGTTCTGAGGCTGTGCTGCCCTCTGCTGGACTCACAGTTTGATGTTCATAGAAAGACTAGACTTCACAAACGTAGTCAGTCTGTGACTAATTTAAAGATAAAGACAGAAGAGACGAGAGGAAGTATTGTGACATCCATCCATGTTCCCCCACAGCTCATGGAGTTGGTGTGTTTTGGATTTTGGAGTAAAAACTTCCAACTTTTACAATTAAATAAAAAACCTTGACTCTGTAGCCTGAAACCAAATGTGAGGTATAGTTTCTGTTCTTACCAGAGACTCTGCCCTCGTTGCGTTGTGTTTATTGAAGCTTGGAGCTGTTAGAGACACAGGCTGAAACACACACACACACATTGTGAGACTTGAGTGTGTACCACGTTTACATTATATGTTTGTAATCTGTGTGTACGCTCACTGTGTGTGTGTGTGTTAAACCCCATTCAGACTGGATTTATGTCTGTAGAGGAGGTGATTTTAACATCATATTTTTACAGTAATGATTACAGCCTCCTGTTGGTCTCTGAACTGGCTGCTCCTCCTGTCATTTTAATCCTGTCTGGAGCGACGTCCTTGTACTATATTTTGAAGATGGTGGAAGTCAAAAATGCTGTTGTATTTTCATTATGTTGTTACTCTGTACACACAACATCTATTGCCCGTCTGTCCAACCTGGAAGATAGATCCCTCCTCTGTTGCTCTTCCTGAGGTTTCTTCCATTTTTTTCCCTGTTAAAAGGGTATTTTATTTATGAGTTTTTCCTCATCCAGCGAGTGTCATACTGTAAAGGACAGAGGGTGTTTACAGATTGTAAAGCCCCCTGAGGCAAATTTATGACATTTGGCTATACAAATAAAATTGACTTGACTTGATAACAGAAAAAAATCAAACCATCAGGAGAGCAAGACCCTGTAAAAGCTCATCAAATGTCTATATTTGATGACATTTAGTCAAATAGTCTCCATTATAAGTATGCTGAATTAGCTATTAGCAGCTACTGTTACACTGCTACTGCTACTGCAGTGTAACCAGGACAACTATCACTGGATTACTTTGAAACTGGAGAAAACTTTAAAACGTGATGATTCTCAGTTCTAAAGCGTCTTTTCTCTATGATTTCTAAGTGGATTTATCAACGTTTATTCTGGATGGACGTCTTCATATTGTGGTAAGTTACACTAAATGATATCAATGTGTTTCATGTCTGTGTGCTCAGGTTTGACTTTTTTTTACTCAAATTCACCTCACACAGTGTCTTTGCCTCCCCTTCTTCTTTTGTCTTTCTGTTATGTCTTTGTCCCACTGAATGTCCATGTACATTACTGACCATAACATTCTGTAATGTCACCATGGTTAAAATGTCCTGAATGATGAGTTAAATTACAGACGAGCGTAGTGAACATTTTATTCCCCACCTCCTCCTATATTGTTCATCCTGTCTGAACAGGGTTTACTGTGTGAGTAGGTATGTGTGCGTGTGTGTGTGCGTGTGTGTGTGTGTTAGTACCCGTGGAGTAGCTGACAGGCTCTGGACGATGAAGACGACGGGGCTCGGAGCTGATTTGATGGCATTGACCGCCTCGTCGTGACTGGCCACTCGAAGGTCAACACCCGACACCTGCACACACACACACATCAGACAACGTTGAGATGTGAAACCAAACACTTTATCCCCTATCTCAGGTGTGACACTTTAGACCCAGGTATTAAACCCAGGTATTAATAAGTATTGCCCAGGCTTCCCTCCATCGCCTTCAATTGGTCCAGCATGCTGCAGCTATGATTGTCACCGGTTCAAGACAACAAGACCATATAACTCCAATATAGCCTCCCTGCATTGGCTCCCAGTTCAATTTTGCATTGATTTGAAAATTGTATTGCTGACCTTCAAGGCTTTAAATAACCAGGCCCCCAATTATATGAAAGATCTATTAACCCCTTATGAGCCTGTGAGCCCTCTTAGATTAGCTGGTAGTGGCCTTCTGAGCGTTCCCAGAGTCCGACTGGTGACTAATGGCAATCGGGCTTTTGAGATTAGGTCTGCTAAATCTATCACTACTTTTAAATCTCTTCTCAAAACATTCTTTTTAAAAAAGCTTTTAACTCTGTGTGAATTGTATTTCATTGCAATTTATTTATCGATATTGTATTTTATTTGTATTTTATTATTGAAGCACTTTGTAACGTTAAGAAAAGTGCAATACAAATAAAGTTTATTATTATCATTATACCCAGGTATTAGACCCAGCCCTACCTCCAGGATCTTGTCTCCGGTCTTCAGACACTGTGTTTTGGCAGCAGGACTGTTCTGTAAAACCTGTTTGATGAAGATTCCCTTCAGTTCCTCTCCGTTCCTCAGACGCTTGATGACATGATGACCTCCCACGATGCTCAGACCCAAAGATTGACCCTCCTCAAGCCACACCTCCACCCTGCAGGGGAGAAAAACTCTTAATTACCCCAAAATATCCCCAAGAGAGTGAGAACCACTAAAACACCAAACAGGGAACAGACAAACATTACAAATCATTCATATTTCTGCCGTCACAACAACTGCCACACCCTTTCTGGCATTAATACAGAGAGGCCGGCATAAGAGTCAGAATATTTTTGATGCCCAGGTTGAATGCTTGTAACTGTTCCAGCATTGACATGGAAGTCAAAAAGGCCTATGCGACAAGACTTTACCAGTGTTGGTAATGGATATTCAGTTCAGTTTACAAATTATGTGGTTGGTGGTGATTCAGTGATGTTTAATTAATACATTCAGAAAGGAAAAACTGACTGATGGTTGTTGAACACGATTTGAAACACATACAGGTACAACACATACAGCATGCAATATAAAGTGACAAATGTAACCAGAAGAGGGTGACACAGTACTGTGAAACAACCAGGAACAGAGGAGGGGACGGAGAAAAGTTGATGGAGGAGTAAGAGAAGATGACGGAAAGGAGACAGTGGAGATAATAAAGAGGAGAAGGAGAAGAAAGAAGGCGATGGAGGAAGTGACATGAGGGGGATCCAGAGGAGGAGACAACAAAGATGAGGTGATGCAGAAAAAGTAAGAGAAAGGGACGGAGGAGATGAAGAGGAGGAGAAAGAGGATAGGGATGCACCGATCCAAATTTTCAGTGCCGATAACGATAGCGATACCTGGGCTTTGGTTATTGACTGATACCGAGTACCGATCCAATACCAGTGTTAAATTAATAAGCTGTATGCCTCACTGTGTGGAAGTGACTGTGATCATTCTTTTATGTGTAAGGAAACATCAGGCTTAGCTTAATCATTGCTTTCCTAACTTTGCAAAAAAAAAAATGTAACAAATAAATGCATAGATAACATAACAAAAAACATTTTAATGCAGCAACAAATTGGTCAAAACTTTAACAGGAATTAAAATTCCAGTATATAACGTATATAGTATATAAACATAGAATTGAATTGAATAGATCGGCCTCCTTGTCACTGATATCTGATCCAGCTATTTGAGTCAGTATCGGCCCGATATCCGATCTGGTATCGGTGCATCCCTAAAAGAGGAGATGATGGTGGATGTGAGGTGCAGTAGATACAGACTATGTGTTGTTGTCAGGGTGAATTCAGAGTCTGGTCTTCATTAAAGGTACAGTGTGTAGGATTTGGTGATATCTAGTGGTGAGGTTGCAAATTGCAACCAACTGAGTACCCCTCCTCTAACTCTTCAATTTCCAAGACTGCAGTAACGTGAGCCGCCGAGTGCAAAACCGCCGTTCGCCCTGCTCAGAGGTCATCCTTACCATAATAACACTACTTTAAGAGCAACGGAAGTCAGATGGCAGCTGGCGGTACCACGGTTTAGCACTATGCGGCTCATGTGCCGCAGTTTCACAAGCGTGTCAGAGAACTACGGTGGACATCAGGTAACGTGAAAACGCAAAAGGCTCTCTCTAGAGTCAGTGTTTGGTTCGTCCGTTCTGGGCTTCTATAGAAACATGGAGGAGCAACATAGTGGACTCTGTGAAGAGGACCCGCTCCCTATGTAGATATGAAGGGCTCATTCTAAGCTAACGAAAACACAACGATTCTTAGTTTCAGGTGATTATACACTAATGGAAATATTTGATTGTATTCGATTTCTGCAAATATATCCCCTGAAATGTTACACATCGTTCCTTTAAGTGTCTAGATAAAAAACTAGGTGTTGGTGACAGGCTGGAACCTCAGGAACAAAAACCTTTTGGATTTCTCCTCAAAAAGTCCCCAAGCTGTTTGGCTCGGTTGTTAAGATGGACCTTAGTGACCTGACACATGTCACAACTGAACATTTGAGCTGTTGTGATTGAAAACAGCAGCTAAAGAGGTTCTCGAAGACAGGCCTGAAAAATAAACAAGTAAAACAGGCTTCCTTTGACTGTTTTTGCAGTATGGATGTTTAGATGAACTGAAATTATTATTGTTGTTTGTCTGTTAATCGATTTAAATTGTTCTCATTGTTTGAATGTTTTGTATATGTATGGTTTTGATGTAACTTTATTGTTTACTGTATGAAGTGTCAGTGCAAACATTGTTGACTCTATGTATTTTATTTGAATATGGACCCCAGGAAGAGTTAAACAATACAAAATTGACATCTGTTTTAGGCCTCTAAATGGCTGCAAATAGAGTGCTACAGGAATGAGTCCTAAAACCCAGAAATGAGTTAGTATTTTAGCACTTCCGGTTCCCTCGTCTGGAAGTCAATAGGTATTTTGAATGGGTTTTTAGTTAGATGCCTTAATTAAGGTCTGTGGTTGACACAAGCTGAAGACATTTTAACGTTTTGTTCTACGACATAAAATACATATAAATATCCCACTCATGAATTTTGAAGCCTTAATGTGTCTTAAAAAGGCGGTTGCTAACAAGTGGCTAAATGAGACTACTAAACGTCATAACGCCGACTCCTCCTCCTTTACAGCTTCGTTTTGTATAACCGCGCTCATGTGACCGTGGTGTAGTTCATTTATAGCCTAACGTTAGCTTTTTACTTCAGGCGATTGCATTCAGACTTCAAAAATCATAAAAGTGATGTTCATTTGTGAAGAT
The DNA here is from genome assembly GCA_916701645.2 of Sebastolobus alascanus. Taxonomy (NCBI): domain Eukaryota; kingdom Metazoa; phylum Chordata; class Actinopteri; order Perciformes; family Sebastidae; genus Sebastolobus; species Sebastolobus alascanus. Next base: position 1,075,358 of record CAKAOJ020000125.1, read on the forward strand.
TATTTTACGGAACAAAACGTGTAAGTATCATAAACGTGTGTTTGCCACAGAGCTTATTTTCTGCAATAATCCAAAACCCAATGGAAAAATCCCATTGGCTTTTTGTCGAAGGAACCCAGGGCGATGCTAACTTCCTGTTTGGCCTTCGAAAATATGTCATCCCTGCAGCACTCTATAGAATGAGTGAACAAGAAAAGCCCCAAAATGAATTATAAATGATGTTTGGTCACACCATGAAGGTGTTAAAAAATGGCACTGAGACTTCGGGAAGTGACATGTAAAAAAACGGCACACTTGTTATATGTATGTGTGGTACCTGCGGGGGGGTCCCCAGTGACTGAAGGCAGGAGTTTCCTCTCCCTCCCCCTCTTCTCTTTCAGGAAGATCACTGCAAACACACAAACACACACACACACACACACACACACGCACACACACACAGTTAGCTACAGGCTTCTGCAGCGGCCGCTCTAACTGGAGGCTGCAGGTGAAGCAGGTCTCCTACCCGTGGCCTCCTCTGATTGGTAGAGACGCTCCTCCCTGGCTCCGCCTCTTCCTTCTCTCAGTGTCAATCATCCTGACGGACCTCCTCGGAGAGAAAACAACAAAAACATTTTTCCATCAAGGATATTTCACTCATCAGATTCACTGCAAAACAACTTCTTGTTTTTTATGCTGTCAAACTTCTTGACTGGTGTGTTTTCTATGTCTTATAATCAGTTATTGAAATTGGGAACAGCACGAACAAGAAGGAGCCAACAAGATGGAAAATATGATTTGGAAAAAAAGGTTCGTCTTTATTAACCTCTCACTGGACCCCCTGATCAGTCATCATGCTGTACAGCCAATTATTGTTCAAACTCATAGAGCTAGTGGAGGTCCCAAGTATCTAATCTGACAGGCTGGATTTTAGGGAGATGTGTCTGAAATGATGCACAACACGTATAATATATTGCCATCAGACAGATTTGTGCAGCCATAAATATATGGCAAAAACAAAAATGGAAAAACCTTAAACTTAAAGATAATAAAAAAAGACTTTGTGTCTGTCAGTATTAAGACTTTACCAGTGAAAAATGTTAAGTTAATTTTCACAAATTAAAATGGTTCATTGATGTTTAATTGATTCATTCATCAAGGAAGATTCAGACCGATGTAAACAAATTAGATGCTTGTTGAACACAATTTGACACACATACAGTGTGACAGATGTAACCACAAGAGGGCGACACAGGACTGTGAAACAACAACAGGAGGAGGAGACGGAGAGGAGGTGGAGGAGTAAGAGAAGATGACAGGAGATAATAAAGAGGAGAAGGGGACAAAAGGAGGTGATGGAGGAAGTGACAATGAAGATGACGTGATGGAGGAAAAGTAAGAGGAAGACACTGAGGAGGACAAAGAGGAGGTGATGGAGGATGTGGAGGTGCGGTAGATACTGACTCTGTGTCGGTGTCTGTCAGAGTGAGTTCAGAGTCTGCTTCACTGTCCCTGGAGTCTGAAATACCTGCACACACACACACACACACACACACACACACACACACACCCACACACACACACATACACACACTATAAGTTAGTAAACTCATATCAGGATATCAAACCCACACCCTTTCTCCCTCTGCAGCCATGTTTCCATCTACATTTAGTGCAAATTTTATTCAAATTTACAGAAAATTGGCAAAATAAAACATGAATGAATGCTTATTTCCGTCCATTATTGTTGTGTGAATTTGAGTTCATTGGTTGATGCAAATAAACAGCTGGTGGAGCTAATTCTCTGGTTGCTGCCATTAAACCTCTGCATGAGAAGAATAGGACACGATTATACAGTAATAGCTCCAGTCAAAGCTCAAACGATAGAAAACCATGTGGAGAACATGATGGAAATATGACATTTCTGTTTGTTTCATGTATTAAGGTGAGGAAGGTTACAGTCTCCTCATCGCTCCACACAGATCTGATGTTGTCAGCTCTTCATTTTCAGTCACATGCTTCATGGACGTCATCATTTCTTCACTAAGTCTGTTTGTCACACAACAACTTTTATACCTCAGAGTAAAAACTTTTTGCGATATTTCAATTCAGCCGTTTTCATGGACACAATGAAAATGTGCATAAAAACATCTGGATGGAAACACGCCTTATGTCTCCCCATGCTTAAATTTAGAAAGTTTAACACACACTTGCAGCACTGTGTAGCGTCACCACATTAGACGCCTCTACCACACATCAGATGCATCACACAGACAGAAAAAGAGCAGCACAAACAAGACAGTGGTGTTTGAACTTGATATCTAATCTATAAACCAAAACACGTGTTTCAGAGTGATGAAGGTCAAAGACTTTGTTGTCTTGTGATCTCAACATAACAGCTTTTTCTCTGATCACAACATAATTATTCTGTGGTCACAAAAAAACATTCTGACACTTTGAATAGACTTTGATGTTGACATTCTCAAATATTTGTAGTGATCAAAAGAATATAAAAAAAATGCTTCTTGTTTTGATGAGATCTTCATTGTCTTGGTTGTCAAAGAAAGTTGTGGGATATGCTGGAAAGCTCAGGGAATAGTAAGGTCCACTCAATTTATTGTTTTATTGTGATTTAATTATATTTTTTGTCTTTATATATATTTTTATTTATATTATAGATATTTATTTTTTTGTTTTTGTGTATAGTTTTGAAAGTATGTTGTTTATGTATGTGTTTTAAAACCAAATCAATCTTGCAAAGAATATCACCTTCACCCAGGTGCTCTCTGGCCTTCTGTAACATCTCTCTGTATGATTTTAAAAGGTGATAATAAAGATTCAGATTCAGTTTCTCACCCAGAATCAGGTTTTCTAGAGACACGATGCTTTCACGGTCGGATCGCTGCAGGTCTTCCTCCTCCTCTTCTCTCTCATTGAGCTCCTCCTGCTTCTCTCTGCTCCAAGTCTGAGAGGAGAAAACAGTGAAAAATGACTAAAAATCACAAAAATATGCCATATTAAATTGCAGAAGCAGATAATTAAATGATGCTTATATTAAAGCTGCACATCAAGGATCAATAAATCACCGAGAGGTTGATGCCTGTTGCAACAAAATGTGCATGAAAGCACTGATGTTTAAATACAGTAATTTCTGAAATAAAGGTAAAGTAAAACTATTAAGAATGTAGTATAATGTGGTAAATTACAAAGTACATCGACAGAGTCATGTCATACTCACCACTCTTTCTCTGGTTAACAACAACACTGTTTTCACAATTATTTCAAGCCACCACTAGAGGCCTGCGAGCCCGTTGGGAACCAACGGAGTTGACTCGGGCCGGGCTCGGGCCATTTTATTTTAGACTGGCCTTCGGTCAGAATCGGGCTCATTTAACTTCTCTCCTTTCATTGTTCCCGTTACGTATTTGGTGCTGGATCACGTGGCTTGGCTATTTATTAACATCTACCTCTGTAAATTTGTACCTTTGTAAATTTGTAAATGTGTAAATTTAAGTTAACTAGTTCTATCTTTTTGCTGCTATCGTTGGTTTTATCACTGCTTTTATTTACTTTTTTGTATTTTTAACTACAATGAGAGAAGCCTGCGAAATTTCATTGTACCTTAGTATAATGACAATAAAGATCATTCTGATTCTGATATTTTCTAATGTGGGAATGATTGTCTATTGCACTGGTAATTTTGTTTAAGGCCTATAATAAATGTACCTCTAAGTAGCGTGTGTGTGCGCGTATCAGAGAGAGCTTAAAGTGATTGGTGTCTGGCTGGGGCCGGTGCAGGGCTCTAGTCTAGTCTAGAATGCCGTTAATTTACCGTCACTGAAGCTCAACATTTCCTGCAAATGTTTCAAATTAAAAGCCAACCAGGAAAGTGTGAGTTCCTGGGAAAGTTACTGTAGTGAATCCTTTATGTAAAATCAAGATAGACCTGTGTAAGAAAAACATACAGTATATGCAATATTAAAGCACAGACAAAATAAATACTATTTAAACACACAACTGACAAAATATACAAATGAAATCCATAACAATTGCAAGTCTATAATATTTTGAGATCTTCGAATGGAAAGAGATGGAGCGTCTTGGTGGTTAAGAAGCGTTCCATATAACCATAACGCTCCTTGTTCCATTCCATTCAGAGGTCTTTGTTTTGCATGTAATTACCCTTTCCATACCCCCCTGTATTTCCTGTCAATATCTCTACTGGCACCACCTGTTTTTCTTGTTTATACTGTAGGTCTGTCTTAAAACAAGAGGTTTTGGTCTCAATGAGACTTTCCTGGCTTTTAATTTGAAACTTCTGCAATAAGTATTAAGCTTCAGTTCAGCTTCAAATATAAAACAGGGAAATTAGATATACAGTTCTGTCACTAATATACGACCTGTCTCTCTCTGCAGGTAATATATTTACGGTATTATCGCTCCACACCCTCACCTCCTCGGCTCCTCTGGACCGGCTGGAGGAGGAGAGCTTCCACTCCTCCCACGTCGGAGGAGGTTTCCTGGGGAGGGAGCCCACGCTCTCCTCCACTTTCTCCTGCGTCTTCACCTCCTTCTCCTCGTCTTCCTCCACCTCCTCGTCCACCGCCATCTCCCTGCCATCCTCCACAGGCACGAGGTCAGAGGTCAGAGAGAAGGAGGCGTAGCGAGGCAGACCTCCGTCAAGGATAAGCTCCGGCTCCTCTTCTTCCTCTTCATTTTGACGAAAGTCTTCCGGCAGGATGGAGCCGTCCCCAAAACCCTGAAACATAAACAATAGTAGAACAACATTGATCAAAAGGGAGAAGGTAAAAAGGTCACAGCAGCAAGATAGTGGCTGAAAAAATATCTTCCTGTGGATCTCATAATGATGATGATGACGATGAAGGAACACATTAAGAGGTGACCTGAAGGGCAAAATGCTCTTTAAAAACCAAAAGTAAAAACACTTTACACACTAAGTCGTCCACTGGGAGCCAGTGAATACTGACACCTGCCAACTCTCAGCAGTTTGTTGTTCTTCTTCCAAATACTTTAAACTAAATTTAAAAAACATGAGGAACTTTGAGACGGAGCCAGAGGAGATTTGAGAACTAAATTGGGAAAAATCCAAAAAGATAAAAAGAAAATCCATACTGTCTCTGATCCACACAGCTCCATCAGTCCACTGGAGCTTGTTTTTTTTTTATATATATTTAGGACAACCTGGATGTCAGGTAAATGAAAAGACTCCATAAATGCGTCAGACCGTAGGACCCAGAAGCTTCAAACTGCCTCCTCAGTGAAGAAACTAAACTCAAAAACCGCAGCTGACACTAAATCTAAAACTTGACTTACTTTGAACATTAGCCTTCATCTCTGAACACATAAAGGTTTTCACCAACTCCCCAAAGAGCCTTCCTCAGCAGATACTGAGGGGATATCCTGTTCTTAACATTACGATGCAGACATTAGCCCACGCCGGGAAATATTAATGACAACACTTAGGCTAATTTCCATCGACGAAGCCTCATCGTCAAGGACTCTGTTCCTCTTCTTTTAATTTGGGCCTGGGAAGCCGGCCCATCAGGGCCATATAATGGAGGTGAGGAGCAGACGGCGGCAGCAGCAGAGAGCTCATAACGCTAACAGGATGTTCTGCAGACTGATGTGTATTGGCCGTGACTGCCTGGCCTCATATTCATAAGATGAAAAGACGTTGTCATTTAATATCTCTGCCATTAGACGATGAGGACAGTTGAGATGACGAGTCGGTTGGTTCAGACTCTCTGCAGCGTCTCAGTGAGGCAGTGTGCTGCTAGATGTTGTGATCTGGACTTGTTTTACTGCAGTGGCATCTACTGTCCAATCATTAAAATTAGGGCTATCAAAGTTAACGTGATAATAACGCGTTAAAGCAAATTTGTTTTAACGCCACTAATTTCTTGAACACATTAACGCAACTTGCGGTTTTTAGGTTTCAACGGGCTCAGTTTTAAAGGTAGAGTGAAGGAATCCATCGGTACCAACCAAGTCATACTAGCTTGTCGGGAAGGAGGCTAAATAACGCTCGAAACTTGGCGAGGAAAAACTGTCATGGCCATTTTCAAAGGGGTCCCTTGACCTCTGACCTCAAGATATGGGAATGAAAATGGGTCCTCCTGCATTTCCATAAAGCAGCATATTTCCCCACTCCCACGTTGATAAGAGTATTAAATACTTGAAAAATCTCCCTTTAAGGTACATTTTGAACATATAAAAAATGTGTGATTAATTTGCGATTAAATATTTAAATCGATTGACAGCCCTAATTAAAATGTTGATAAGTGATAGCTGGTGATCAGCTGCTGTACCTGGTTGTGTTTTAGACTCAATTACCGCCTGGTATTAAGGTGATCTGGATCTGGAAAAACTGATCAGACCAGTTCTGGAGGTGTAAATGACGTCTGTACCACGGCTGCAACTAACGATAATTTTACTTATTGATTAATCTGCCAATTACTTTCTTGATTGCTTGTTTAGTTCGCAATATGTCAGTGAAATGGGCAGAATAATGTGGCATCTTCAGAATATTTGTTTTGCTCAGCCAATAGTCCACAACCTCAAAGATATGTAGTTCCTAATGCTACAACTAGAACTTGTAGTGAGATGGTTTTGTTGAATGAACTTCCAGTCTAAACTTCTTGGGAGCTAACGGTCAGTAATGGATAAAACTAAGTAAAAATACAGCTATTAAGGTCCCCTTTTTGGCAGACGGGTTCAGTTAGGTCAGGTCTAAAAGACTCAGGTACTGGCCGGGTTCAGGTCTCACTTTGAGGCCCTTGCAGAACATTAATAACATGTTGAAATGTGCATATTAACATGCATTTTACCAGCGATTGGACTTTAAGATTTGGTTTGTAACATTTAGCATGTGTACATTTAGCATATTAAAACACTCACATTTAGTATGTCAGTGAACCATTTTGGTATTCATCTCAAAGTCTAGGCTGATGAAAACGGGCTAATTAGTTTTAGAGGTATTTTGTCATAAACTGAAGTGATGGACGAATAGAAACTCTGACCTGTTGGTGGCGCTAAATGAAAAGTCAGAGGATCACAAAAGTCATTATCTATGAGGAACATAGTCCAATAGTTGATGAGACACACAGCAGAGATATATCTTTAATTCTATTCTACTGTATTTTTTATTTCTTTTATCTAGTTTAAAGTAGTAGTTGGTATATAGATAGAGATTTGTAAATACGATGTTTTTTGTACTTATGTCGTGTCATTTTTGTGAGTGATGCACTGTTTTGTGAGGTCACAGTGACCTTTGACCACCAAAATCAAATCAGTTCATTCTTGAGTCCGATTGCATGTTTTTGACAAATTTTAGGAAAATCCCTCAAGGCGTTCCTGAGATATCGCATCCACGAGAATGGGACAGACGTGAGGTCACCGTGACTTTGACCTTTGACCACCAAAATCTAATCAGTTCATCTTTGAGTCCCTGTGGAAGTTCGTGCCAAATTTGAGGAAATTCCCTCCAGGCGTTCCTGAGATATTGCGTTCAAACATAATGCCTCCGGCCACGGCTGTCGCCTGCGTGGAGGCATTAAAAAACCTATTCAGTGGTTCAAATCCTTTTCTGTTGTTGTTCAGTTTCAGTCAGACTTTGGACTGAGTTATTTGGAATACAACAATAGACAGCTTTGATTGATGATTTTTTTTTGCCAAGAGTCACAAACCTTTCAGAAATGTGGATCTTTAAACGTCTAGATTAATCAGGTTTCTACAGTTGAAATGAGACGAGTTAATGTCCATGTCTGTTTAGCTGTTAAAGGAGACATGAAATCAGAAAACTGTCCAAAGCGGGTAATAATAAATAAAATGAATAATAAAAGGACTTGAAGTGAACACAGTAACGGTGTTGGCAGCAGACGTTTCTTTTACAAGAACCAGAGTAAAAGTTGATGGTTGGTGTTACTGTGTTGTCTGACAGCTCTCTGCTGTTTGCCGCCTGTAAAGCTGGTTGTTTTCTCTCTTGTATTCATGTTTGACTGGGTTTGAACTGAGACTCGCTGCAGCACTTTATCGGCACAAAGAAGATCAGAATAATGTGATCGCAGCCTGTAACTACAGCAGCAGCAGTCTTCTACATATGACCTCTAAAAGTTAACGAGGTGTGGATGTGTAACGGGGGTCTCTCTCTGGTCAGCGGGCTGGCGTGACCGAGAACGATCCGGCGGTGAAGTGACAGCACCGACCCGGCTGTCTTTATGGAAACCCATCAGAGACCTGTGGGCTGTGAAAAACCCTCTTCAGCCAAATGGGCTGCATATAAAACAGGAAATAAAACGGCAGCACAGAGGACGGCCCGGCAGATACTGCAGGAGGACAGAAAGTAACACAGTACAACACGAGAGAGTACAGTAGAGTACGGCAGAGTGCAGTAGAACACAACAGAGAACAGTAGAATACAGCAGAGTACAGCAGAGTAAAGTAGAGTATAGCAGAATACAGCAGAGTAAAATATAATACAGTAGAGTACAGTAGAGTACAGATGAGGGCAGCAGAGTACAGTAGAACACAACAGAGTACAGTAGAATACAGTAGAGTACAGTAAAGTACAGTAAAACACAACAGAGTACAGTAGTATACAGCAGAGTACAGTAGCATACAGCAGAGGGCGGCATAGTACAGCAGTGCAGCATAGTATAGTAGAGTACAACAGAGTACTGCAAAGGGCAGCAGAATATAATAAAGTACAGCAGAGTAGAGTACAGCATAGTACAGCAGAGTAAAGCAGAGTAAAGTCAAGTGCAGCAGTGTGCAACAGAGTACAGTATAGTGGAGCAGAGTACAGTATAGTACAGCAAATACAGCAGAATACAGAAAAGTACAGCAGAGTACAGAGGAGTTCAGTATAGTAGAGCAGAGTACAGTAGAGTGCAAAAGAGTACAGCAGAGTGCAGCAGAGTGCAGTAGAGTACAGTAGAGTAAAGGAGAGTAAAGTAGAGTGCAAAAGAGTACAGCAGAGTGCAGTACAGTACAGTAGAGTTAAGTACGGTACAGTACAGCAAAGTACAGTATAGTACAGCAGAGTACAGTAGAGTACAGAAGAGTGCAGCACAGTAAAGTACAGTAAAGTAGAGTACAGCAGAGTGCAGCAGAGTAAAGTAGAGTACAGTATAGTACAGAAGAGTGCATCAGGGTAAAGTAGAGTACAGCAGAGTGCAACAGAGTACAGTAGAGTGCAGCAGAGTGCACTAGAATACAGCAGAGTACAACAGAGTACAACAGAGTACAACAGGGTGCAGCAGAGTACAGTAGAGTACAGCAGAGTAAAGTATAGTACAGTAGAGTGCAGTATAGTACAGTACAGTATAGCAGAGTACAATACAATACAGCAGGGTGCAGAAGAGTACAGTAGAGCACAGTAGAGTACAGTATAGTACAGCAGAGTGCAGTAGAGTGCAGTACAGTACAGCAGTGTACAGTACAGTACAGTAAAGTAGAGTGCAGCAGAGTGCAACAGAAAACGGCAGAGTACAGCAAAGTACAGTATAGTACAACACAGCAGAGTATAGTACAGTAGAGTACAGCAGAGTAAAGTAGAGTACAGTAGAGTGCAGCAGGGTAAAGTAGAGTACAGTATAGTACAGAAGAGTACAGTAGAGTGCAGCAGAGTAGACTATAGTACAGCAGAGAGCAGTAGAGTACAGCAGAGAGCAGTAGAGTACACTAGAGTGCAACAGAGTACAGTAGAGTGCAACAAAGTACAGCAGAGTGCAGTATAGTACAGCAGAGAACAGTAGAGTACAGTAGAGTACAACAGAGTACAGTAGAGTACAGCAGGGTACAGCAGAGTGCAGCAGAGTAAAGTAGAGTACAGCAGAGTACAGTAGAGTGTAGCAGAGTACATCAGAGTACAACAAAGTGCAGTAGAGTAGAGTACAGTAGAGTGCAGCAGAGTAGAGCAGAGTACAGTATAGAACAGCAGAGTACAGTAGAGTGTAGCAGAGTACATCAGAGTACAACAAAGTGCAGTAGAGTACAGCAGAGTACAGTAGAGTGCAGCAGAGTACGGCAGAGTACAGCAGAGTGCAGCAGAGTACAGCAGAGTACAGCAGAGTTGAGCAGAGTACAGCAGAGTGCAGCAGAGTAGAGCAGAGTGCAGCAGAGTACAACAGAGTACAGTATAGAACAGCGGAGTACAGCAGAGTGCAGCAGAGTAGAGCAGAGTACAGCAGAGTACAACAGAGTACAGTATAGAACAGCGGAGTACAGCAGAGTACAGCAGAGTACAGTAGAGTGTAGCAGAGTTCATCAGAGTACAACAAAGTGCAGTAGAGTACAGCAGAGTACAGCAGAGTGCAGCAGAGTAGAGCAGAGTACAGCAGAGTACAGTAGAGTACAGCAGAGTGCAGCAGAGTAGAGTAGAGCAGAGTAGAGCAGAGTACAGTAGAGTGCAGCAGAGTAGAGCAGAGTACAGCAGAGTACAGTAGAGTGCAGCCGAGTAGAGCAGAGTACAGCAGAGTACAGTAGAGTACAGCAGAGTGCAGCAGAGTACAGTAGAGTAGAGCAGAGTAGAGCAGAGTACAGTAGAGTGCAGCAGAGTAGAGCAGAGTACAGCAGAGTACAGCAGAGTACAGTAGAGTAGAGCAGAGTAGAGCAGAGTACAGTAGAGTGCAGCAGAGTAGAGCAGAGTACAGCAGAGTATAGTAGAGCGCAGCAGAGTACAGTAGAGTAAAGCAGAGTGCAGCAGAGTACAGTAGAGTGCAGCAGAGTGCAGCATTGTACAGCAGAGTGCAGCAGAGTACAGCAGAGTGCAGCAGAGTACAGTAGAGTGCAACAGAGTAGAGCAGATACAGTAGAGTGCAGCAGAGTAGAGCAGAGTGCAGTAGAGTGCAGCAGATTGTGGCAGAGTACAGCAGAGCATTATAACAAGATCTTTCTCTTTTTCGCAAGAAGATATGCACTTTAACTCGAGCAAGATCATTTTTAATACATTCGACTTATGTTGCACACAAATTATTGTGTTGCGCATTCAATTTAGTGTATTATCTTTTGTGCGTAAGATAGCGTAAAAAAATTATACCACCCACATTATCATCAAAGCTGTGAAAATATTCTAAATATAGCGTACACTTAAACGGATATAGATTTTTTTAGGTGAGCTTTTCTTTTAGGTGACTAAAATATGTTTTTCTGCCGTCCCTGTCCACAGCACTGTAATGCTTTGCTCCGGTGCTCCTGTCTGCTTCTCCAAACTGGGGGCGTGCTGACCGTCATCTACTGGAGGTTATACACCTACTCTGGATAAGTATCTCATACAACCCCACTTCAAAACACCAGAACTATCCCTTTAAGATCTACTGTGTATCTCTTCAAGATAAGGATCTTGATAAGACTTCTGTAATGAACAATGAAGACAAAATGCACAGGATAATAATTTCTGTGCACAAGATTAAAAACTAATAATTCCAGGAGTTCTATTTCAGATAAAGAATCTAAAAACCTTTTCTGTCAGTCTACAAACAGCGGCTTGGATATGTTGAATATATTTTGAAGGATTCCATTAAGTCTAATAAAGAAAATAATTGTACGTCAATTGATACCACATTTGTTGCAGATTTCCGTGTTCAGAAAGAAATACTCATAATAGTCTTTTTAAATATTTCCTCTCAAGTCCTGCTTTCTTTGCTTAACACATACTGATGATTTCACTGTTACAGTAAAGCAAAGACAATATGCTAAAGAGACATTTTATTCAATGAACCATGAATAGTTCGGCAAAAGAGACAGAAGGACAGTACTGCAGTAGTATTCACTGGGAGTACTGCAGTACTGCGTGTACTGATGCTGGAGGACCAAAGTGTCCTCAGAGTACCCCCCAACCCCTCTCCACCCCCCGACTCACTTAAGAGAGAGATGCTGCTGGTTGAGCTGATAGAGCACTTTATACCATCCAGCCATCCAGCTGAGTCAGCAGCTTCACAGAGACAGAGAGGAGGGAGAGGAGAGATTAAGGAGAAGAGAGAGAGAGGGTGAAGGAAGGTGAAAGAGAGGAGGAGATGAAAGAGAAGAGAGATGATAGAGAAAAGAGGTAAGGAAGGAGGTGAAAGAGAGAGGAGGGAAATGAAGGAAGAAGAGGTATGACTGCAGAGGTGAGATGAACTAAAAGATTGAATACAGGAAGAAAACATGAGTTCCTTAAGAGAAATGTGTTAATAGCAACCCAGAGTCCAAACTGTAGATGATACACTGATTTATCACCAACACAAAGATAATGTTTCGGTTCCTTTTGTTTGTCTGTTATCAAAAAAACTACAACAGATTTCATGGATAGTTCAGCTATGATATGCAATTACCACTTTGGCTAAAAACTGAAAATGCAAATATATTCCAATTTCCTGCAAATTTGGTACTTTTTTACCCATACTTCACTAAGCCTGAAAGGTTTACCAACATTACAACATGCATTTCCTGCAGCTGCTTCAGAGTAAAAGCCTTGGAAAAAAAGATGCATGACAACTTTACAACCATATTTCCCTCTGTTAACTGAGTAGGGCTGTCAAAGTTAATGCGATGTTAATACGTTAACGCAAATTTGTTTTAACTTCACTAATTTCTTTAATAATTAACGCAACTTGCAATTTTTAGGTTGTAGCGAGCTCAGTTCTAAAGCTAGAGTGATTATACAAACTAGAAAACCTAAGGAATCCATCGGTACAACCCTGTCATACCAGCTTGTTGCGAAGGACGTTAAATAACTCTCCAAACTTACGCTAAATTTTGGCGAGGAAAAACTGGCATGGCCATTGTCGAAGGATGGAGACCCACAAAAGGGTCTCAAGAAAAGATCTGGGGGGTCAGAAGATGATTAATAAAATAAAAAATACATATTTCGGATAGAAAAATCTGTGACTTTTCTCAAAGATCAATATAAATCATGTCACTTTGAAGATACTGATGGAAATGAGGAAATTGGGGTCGTCAGTATATTCATTTGTCATGTGCTTGGGGTTTTACTTTTCTTAAAGATAGTTTCCATTTTCAAAAACCCTGATGTTATTTCTTCAATACCACTTTACCACAAATATGAGAAATATACTCATCAGTCAGTTAATGGCTGCAAACTAAATTCCTAAATCAGCCTACAGTCTCATGTTTTAATGTCCTGTTCTAGGACTGTCAAAGTTAACGTTCGAACGATAATAACGCGTTAACGCAAATTCGCTTTGACGCCACTAATTTCTTTAACGCATAATCCCAACTTGCGATTTTTAGGTTGTAGCGGGCTCAGTTTTAAAGCTAGAGTGAAGATACTGGCATCATATGAAACTATAAAACCTAAAGAATCAATTGGTACCGTGGACAAACTGTCATGGCCATTTTCAAAGGTCCCTTGACCTCTGACCTCAAAATATGTGAATGAAAATGGGTTCTATGGGTACCCACAAGTCTCCCCTTTACAGATATGCCCACTTTTTGATAATCACATGCAGTTTGGGGCAAGTCATAGTCAAGTCAGCACACTGACACACTGACAGCTGTTGTTGCCTGTTGGGCTGCAGTTTGCCATGTTATGATTTGAGCATATTATTTATGCTAAATGCAGTACCTGTGAGGGTTTCTGGACAATATTTGTCATTGTTTTGTGTTGCTAATTGATTTCCAATAACAAATATATACATACATTTGCATAACACAAGCATATTTGTCCACTCCCATGTTGATAAGAGTATTAAATACTTGACAGATCTCCCTTTACATTTTCAACAGATAAAAAAAATGTGCGATTCATTTGCGATTAATCACGATCATCTATGGACAATCATGCAATTAATCGCGATTAAATATTTTAATCGATTGACAGCCCTGGTTTATACTGTAATGATTGTATAACTTAGTTGTATTTGTTGCCGCACAGTATGAACTGCAGTCATGAGTGATTGTTGATGCCTTATTGTAGGCAAATTAAGCATGGCTGATGTTTGTGCAACGTTTACCAGCATTAGAACATGCACTTCCTGCAGCTGCTACATCTTCTTTTCTAAACTGAATCGGCCTCATAAATCCAGTATCGGTCAGTATCTACTGCGCACCCTTGTAAGATAAAGTATATTCATTTATTATGTAACTACCAAGACAGTCTTTGTACAGTTTATACTTTCTGGCTCTCTTTCTTGACTCCTATCGTTTTATCTTTCTGTAAAAAATTCCGGAAGGGATGTAACAACCAAAAAGCAAAAACCATTCATTTATGAACTGTAATTATCTGGACAGTGAAGTATTTGTCATATCATATTTTCTTCCAGTTATCAGTGTTTGTATTGTCTTATTTTAAAGCAGAGAGATAAATTCAGCCTGAACCTGTTGGATGTTTCCACAGAGATAAATCCAGTCTGAACTCTGCATCCATTTCTCATCCGTTCCTGTCATGCTCCACATATTTATTTACATCTATTTATTTCTCTATTTACTTTCCTTTATAGTCAAAAGCCTCGGCAGCGCTGTTCCTCTGATATCCGGACCAATAAAGCAAACTGGAGTGAAATGAGTTAAGAGGGAAGAGATAAAGAGAGAGGAGAGATTTAACTCTGGAAGATGAAGAGAGACGGAGGGAAGAGGCAGCGAGGAGGAGGAAGAGGGAGGGAGAGAATGATGTGAAAGAGGAGAAAATCTTAATGGTCCAATTAGTCTGGAGTGACTTGATTAACATCTCAGAGAAAGCAAGGGAGACAGAGAGAGAGAGAGAGAGAGAGAGAGAGAGAGAGAGAGAGAGAGAGAGAGAGAGAGAGAGAGAGAGAGAGAGAGAGAGAGAGAGAGAGGTAACCAGTCTCTGTTCGAAGATCTGGTGTTGGATATGAATGTCCTCAAGTTCATTTTATCTATAAAGCTCAAAATCACAAATCACAAATATGTCTTAAAGGGCTTTACAATCTGTACAGCGTACGACACCCACTGCTGTTTTAATGTATGGGCTTACCGGGACTCAAGCCACACACTTTGTGTGGTAGCCTACTCCTGACTGAATGGGAACGGGACAGAGGGCTCTGCACTACCATGCGGGCAACAAGATGCTTCATGCGTAAAGTCGCAACCAGCCACAAGAGAAAAAAGAAATTCTTGCAGCTGTTTATCTGACTGAGGTCTGTTTCTCTTACTGACTGAGTGAAGGGTGAGTGAAGTATGTCGTAAAGAGAAGAAGGTTATCCTTTGACATGGTAACGTAGACTCCCTCTCCCTCTCTATGTGTGTGTGTGTGTGTGTGTGTGTGTGTGTGTTTCTGTGTGTTTATGTGTGTAAGCGCACGTATGAATTCATCATGTGTTAGAGAGATGAATATCTGCCGACAGTGAGCCGACCTGTATTTTTTTGGAGCACAATATCTGTATCATATACTGTATGTATGCTACACTACACTATCAGTTTCTAATGATTACATGACCTGTATTTGGTGCCACAACAGTCATAAAATTGAACTGCAGTCATGAGTGATTGTTGATGCATTATTGTCATACTTGCCAACCCTCCTTATTATCCCGGCAGACTCCCGTTTTTCATTGCCCTCTCCCGGTTTCCTCCTGGGGTCACAATTCTCCCGATTTATGGCAATTTTTCACACTTTTTTTCCTTATCGTTATCTCAACCTGTTTCTGGCACTGTACAGCGTCTATAAGCCATAAGCCCTACGGTTTACGGCAATAGAGCTACACCAAATGTCTTTTCCCAGCGGAGGAGTGCTGCTTGCGACATCGCTGCGCGGTTTGAGCTGCGCTTGCCGCACATTACAGCAAAGCTGTCTTGGTGTGGCGAAAGCCATTGGAAATAATGGGTTTCAGAGCGCAGTGGTGCCGTTGTCGCATTGTTTCTGAAAGGGCCTTCAGTGAGTGAGAGAAGGAGAGGGAAATGGAGAGTACTAAGAGAAAGAAATACTCAAGCAGGGGCAAAAAAATTAATGAATGAATGAAAACTGATCAATATTAACTTAGTTTATACCAGATTTTCAGAAGATCACACTAGAGGGGCCAACTATTCAGTTTTCTTTCCTGAGAATTAAAAGCCAAATTAAAGTTTGTCTTATTTAACAAAAAATGCTGTTGCAGTGTACTTATCATTTTGTTATTTTCATTATTTAAAAGTCACCAGAATGCAGGAAACAAAGTTACTGAAACTCTAATTTTTGCAGTCCCCATGCTTTGGTTTTGAAATTCTCCCTATTTTTGAGATCTCAAGGTTGGCAAGCATGATTATTTTATGCAAATTAAGCGTGGCTGATTTTTGTGCAGGTTGGACAGGACAATAGTTGAGTTGTGATGGTGCTTGGGGGAGTGGGGGAGGGCCTTGGAAAGTCCTAGCCCCGGGACTATGGTACTATTGCCCCCCCTATGGTACTTTAACTCAGCCTTGCCGTTCATCCATAGAACTTTGATTCAAATAAGGAAACACAGAGCTCGCTCCATTTGCTGAGGAAGACTGTGACATGCAGTTGAAATCTAGTAGAGCGTGAGACTATTTTGTAAAAAAAAACTGATCCAGAGGTGAAGAATGAACTTCCCCGCTGAAATGCGTACACATCAGGGCTGTATATATTTAGACTTTCAAACACCTGAATGTTATTGTTTAACACGTCATTCCTAAAACATGATTATTAATCTGGAGTTGTAACAGTTTCCACTCTAATGGATTACTATAGACTATTATCTAAAACAGTGGTTCCCAATCCATTTTCCTTGAAGCCCCCCCAACTAGTATCTAAGAAAAGTTGAGACCCCACCCATATTTTCTGTCGTCAACACCCTAAAAAAAATTACAAATCCTTGAATAAAATCCTCAATTTCAATAAAGTGATACAGTGTACTAAATGACTAAGTCTTTTCTCATTAAATAAACTTTCTTTAAGAACATAACTCATCAGTAAGAGCCTCCCTGTGTGTGCGGCGAACGGGAGGTTTTTTGATCGCAGTGAAAATGTTGTTTTTGAAAGGCTAAACGCCAACAAATATGGATTGAAGCAGAATATTTAGTTAGATAAAACATGTTGTGAATTTTTCTTATGATTACATCTATCTTTTTTCAATAAATACTGACTTTTGGACTTTACTTTGGACTTTACTTGATGCTCTGGAGTTGTTGGAGATGTTTGGATCACACAAGTCTGAAACAATCCTATGCAGCCACCACTGGAATCTAATTCTACAAATAGTATAATACTAATAATATTAGGGTAGCCTGATCTTTATCTGCAACTGAGCAGAATTACCGGATTTAAACAGAAGGTGGCCTCCCAAGTAGCAAAAAAATATATTTTTAAATAGTTTTATATACAGACTTTTGTATAAATTATCCAGTAAGTGTGTTATTATGATTTTAGTTATACATGAGCAAATCTTATTTTGACAACCTCAGCGCAGACAAATCCTGGCGCACCCCTTGTGATCTTTGGCGCCCCACTAAGGGGGGCCCAGACACAAGGTTGGGAACCACTGATTTAAATTATCACTGCATGCTGTAGCATCAAGATTTCCCTACAACCAAGGATAACAAACAAGATCTGCAATGATTAAAATAAAGAAAATAAAAATATGTATTTTTCCTCTGGTTCCAGCCTCTCAAATATCAGGATTTGATGCTTTTCTTTGCCATATGTGATTGTAAACTGAACATATTTGGATTTTTTCTTGATACTGGTCAAATAAAACAAGTTCTATAAATCTAAATAGATCATCTTAGACCAGGGTTCTCCAACCTTTTGTACTTGGAGAGCTAATTTGACAAAATGAAAGTGGCCGAGAGCTACTCGTAGCACCAAGTTGTACATCACCAATAGCACACATAATTTCTGTCTTACTTTTATGGTCCTTTAATAAAGTTTCAGCCACCGCAGTCATCCCTTTTATTACAATCCCGCCCTAGACAAAGGGTTTTTTGTGTTTCGTTAGGATGTGCACCACTAAACGAAGCCTCCGTTGCTGCGTTGGCCTTCTTCATCAGTTTGGTAAACAGAGACTGTTGTCTTTTAAGCGTTGTTTTCAGTTCCTTTACCTTCTCTGTTCGTAGACTGCTACCAGCTGGAAAGTCCCATGAAAAGTTGCTGTGGACTTTGGTGAAGTGTTGCTCGACGTTACATCTTTTACCGACTGACACTCTCGCACCGCAAATGAGACATGATTGGCAAATAATCATTTTGTGCCAGAAGGAGGTGGGATGTATGTGACTTTGATTGGATATAAATTTAAACAGGTTCACAAAGAAACTTTATGTTATTAAATGTATGTACATATTCTTTGAACCATATTCTTAGCTTGTGAGCTACTGGTAGCTCACAAGCTACTTGTTGGAGACCCTTGCCTTAGACTGTGGGAAATTTTAAAGGGTATTTTTTCCACTAATTTCTGACATTTTATAGACAAAACGATTAATTGACAGTAAACTGAAGGATGTGGACGGGGATCCGCATACATTTGGTCATAACATGTACAACATAAATGTGTGTGTGTGTGTGTGTGTGTGTGTGTGTGTATGTGTGTTACCTTTGGTACAGGCAGTTGTGTGTTGTTGGGAGACAGCTGGCTGCTCCTCTCTGGTCCTTCTACCTGCACAAGCAGTTCAGACAGAATTAACACATGAAGCTGCATCTGAAAAAAATGTCATTCATTAGGCACTAGAAGGTGGAGACGTACCACCACAAGAGGCTTGCGGATGCCCAGACGGACTGTGCCAGGCGGGGCGGACTTCAGGACCTCCACGGCCTGGCCCAGGGTGAGCTGGTCCAACTGGGTCTGGTTGACCGACACCAGCTGGTCTCCGGGAAGTAAACCACCGTGACGCTCTGCTGAACCACCGGGGACAAGAGAACGGATCACCATCACACACCGACCGGTATCCAGCGGGTCCTGGAGAGAGAGTTAAAGAACACCATTACATTATATTCATCTGGCAACTTATATTATGTGCATTCAGCCTCTGTACGAGATAAATACAAGAGACAGACGTCATCAAAGAAAAACACAAACCACATCAGGCTTTGGAAATGTGCCTGAAGATCCGATGCATGCAGTCAGTGACATCTTTAAAATCACTTCTCTAAACGTTATCTTTTTAAACTAGCTTTTTATTAATGCAAGTATATCTTTTTATTTCAAAAATGTATGCAAATATGATTAAAAAAACTTATTTTTATAAAACAGTCACTATATGCCGCACTATGAGCTGGAGCCTTGCGTTCAGCTGCCGTCTATGAGAGCCGGCTGTCAATCACTCGCGAACTCCGACCAAACGGTCAAACTAGGCAGCGCTGATCAACTATGAATTATAAAAATAATATAATATAATATAATATAATATAATAATAATAATAATAATAATAATAATAATAATAATTAAAAAATATGTGAATACTCTGTTACTGTAATGCCTATTTCTCACCTCAAATGTTTTCAGAAATATCTTGTAGTGTACTGTTTAGCTGTAAAATTAGAAAGTTTGTGACCTGGCAGCCATGTTGAGATCTGTTGAGGAAATTCCAAGCACCGCCCACCAGCCGGAGCACAGCCTATAGGAACGCTCAATAGGAACGCTCTCTCAAAACCATATTTTGTTCATTAAATACCCACTCTACTATATCTATTATGCTTATTATTATTAATAATAATAATAATGATAATAATAATAATAATTCTGTTACCTTTTACTGTAAACCACTTTATTTTTTGGAGTGTCAAATGTTTGCAAATATGTGCATTTCAGCACATATTTGCACACATATGTCTGCAACATACTATCTAAAAGTGAATGAGTCATCTTTACTTTATAGAATGTGCAGCAGAAAAATTAGTAAGTGACAGAACTGCTGCAATAAAAGCTTTATTAGCAATATGAAACTGCTGCCAGTGATCAATCAACAATCCAACATACATGGCCTTTGGATCCAAATGTGTAAAAACAAAATACACAAATAGAGACAGAAGGGAAAAATCACAAAAATGCGCAGTCCTGTGCTGATCTATATGATCTGCAGTATTCGGCCTCATGTCCAGCTACTCCTCTTCCTCTCCCTTGTCCAGCCAACTCACTCTCTGCTTCTCTGTGTTGTTCTGTATCCACATTCAATAAATCAATCCAAAAAGTCTGCTTTTCACTGTACTTGTATGTCCATGTAATTGACAGAACTTCACCACCTGGCTATGTCTCCGATTGGGATTGGAATCAGCTGTGGTTGATCAGCTGTGGTTGATCTATTTTTCACTACTTAAATCAGCTTTTTCTCAATGATTCAATGATCTGTTCATTCAAAAATTGTTAGCGGTTGTTTCAATATAGCTTTTGAGCTGCTGCAGAGGCAGAAGCAGAGGGTTCATACTATGTTGAAGGTTTTGAACATTTGGTTTTCATTTCCGGCATGCTGTGCGCAAACATTTCTAAATAAGACAAGAAAAATCCCTAGTTTTGGTATTGGGTAAGCTGGTACGTTAATAAAATTTAAGCATTTTAGAAAGGTGTTAATTGACTGCATATTCTTTGAAAGCAACATGAATTGTGTTAATGGTATGGTCCACAACAGACGGATGTTGTGCTAGTTGTTATTACAGTTTTGAAAATGTGACTACAGATTGGAGAAAAGGATATTAGCGACTGTAAAATACTGTAAATGTTATTGCTTTTTATTTTTATATTACTTTTGTGTATTTTATTTCATTGCAGTCCTGAAATGTTTTCGTTCCTGGTTCAACCATGTAAAGCACTTTGTAAATTTGTTTACTGTATAAATAAATTTTATTATTATATATATCAGATGTTAAATATATTAGTTCACTTTCTAAATCCTTAACCTTAGTTTAGAGTTACAAATCTCTCCATCATGTTCTCTGATAGAGGTTATTTCTATTTAATTTTTTTAATGGTGATTCTGATCATTATTTCTTACATTTACAACACAAAATAAATGTTTTCATGTGGTGAAATGTTATTGAAAACCCACACCAAAAAAAGATGGAAATAAACAAATTCTGGGAACCACTGAGCTAAAGACCCGTGAACAATCCTCTACTATAGGCCTCCCGTCTGTTTGTCAGCAGGGGGTTTGATCCAGCAACCTTCCAGAAAAGAAACTGGACCATAAAACTCAGACTACATCTCTGCCTTTGAACCTGTCGGAGAGTGTGACACAGGTGTGATACAAGCTCAAGAGTTGTGAGGAAAAGAAAGCCCCCCTCTTCCTCCTCTTCCTCCCCCAACACAGGAGAGAAAGTCAGAGAGAGGAAGACAGTTATAATCCCTTCATTCAGACTGAGTCTCAGCAGAGAGAGACAGGAAGGCAAAGCAGCAGAGAGACAGGCAGGGGGAGACAGAGACCAGAGAAATGACAAAAAAAACATCCATGCAAACACAACAACAACACACAAACATGCAGAGGGGAGGTTGTTGGAAGAAGAGGCTTCAATTCATGATCATCAAACTTTACAGAAACCAACAGTAAGGAGGTCAAGCTAAGAGAAAGTTGAATGGAGGGAGGAAAAGACAAATGACCAGATTTTAGGAGACAAATTTAAATGTTTAAAATGAAAACTGTCCACAGAAGAAGAGAAGTTTAGAGTTTGATGACTTTATAACAAGAACTATGACGTGCAAAATGACCATTTCATGGTCGAACAGTTGAAATTCATCATTCATTCAGCAGCAGGAGGTTGATGTGAACATTTATTTCAGTCAGCAGCTCAGAAACCGTCTGGTTTCCAACCAGCTCTAAGTAGTTAAAATAACATCTAATATCCCAATATGCTAAAATTTCAGGCCGTGGATCATCTTAACTCTGGTCTGTCTGAGTCTTAACGTGCTGTAAACACTCTTTGGGTTCAACTGCTGGATGCTCAGTTTGCTCAGTGGGTGCGTTTCCTTTTGTGAACCATCAATCATCATCACAAGTTTTTGTGTGTTCTGTATGTTAATCACTTGCGTAAAGATCATAAACCCTCGTCTCTGTCCAAGGATGAATTTTGGCGTCTGTACGATAAAGACTGTGAGATGCAGCTGAAAGCTCCAAATGAATAGTAAGTGGACCTTTGAGCTGAGATTATTATTCCCAAAGGTTAAGACAGAACTTCCATTCTCAATTACAAATAGTATCAAAATTACCAGCAAGTAAAGCTTTAAAGAACACCCTCTAAAAATCTTGTTTTTGCTGCTCTGAAGTCAAAGTGTACTCCAGGGTGTGTCAGTACACAGTGACATCACTTTGGGTGTGGTCACGGTGCACCCAGAGAGGACACAGAAACACTGCTTTTCAGCCTGCAGTTAAATTACTCTTTAAAGTTCCCCAAAGTGTCTTTTGTTATTTGCTATGAACTCAACTAAAGTTAATAATAACTTATTATAAGTTAGATAACACGGCCTTATAAATAGTATAGTTAATATAGTAAAGTTGATTGTATGATGTTTATTTATGATTTTAAGAAGAGAAACAAGCTCTGCTCAAGACTCTGAGGGGGGATTTACAAAGAATGGATTGTGGCCACTGATGCCACCATGAATTGCGCATCACTTGCAACAGCTATCTTGTCAAGGTCCGATTCACAAAAGAAATTGCACTAATGATATTACAGCGCATGATATTTGCACCTTTTGCGTCTGATTGCAATTATCCATGTGGCAAAGTATAAAGATGCCTTTGCGGCAAGAACACAGTAGGCCAAACAATGGCAGAGAGAAAAAAAAACATTACGTTTTCAGGCGAGACGAGGTGCAGAGGCATTCCTCAAAACTTCAGGCAAGAAATTTAAACGTGACAGAGAGAAACCATATTTGGGATTTAATGCCCCAGTCTGTCAGCGCTGTTGGTGTTTTCAAACACACACCTTCAGACTGTAAAAGAAGCTGGCATGACGATGCCTTCGCCTGGCTACAATCACTGCTGCCATGATCACTGGAAAGTCTGGGCGTTACACGCTTTCTAAATGTGCTCCAGTTACCACCGACTCTCTGAAGACGCTAATAACGGTTTCTTTTTGTCTAATTTGTGCCGGTTTAGGGGCCGCAAAAGCTGAGTAATCCTTTCGTGTATTTGCCACTGATATTTTAGTTTTGGGGTGAGGTGTTCAACATGAGATTTGTATCTATATAGCGCAGTACTGGGTGATGCTTCACTGGTCCATTATTTTCTAATTTCTTGAAATTTTTGTTGGAAAAAAACCCATATTATTTGGTACTAATTATGGGGTAGAGACAAACGTCTATTAAACTTCTTACATCATTTTAATAAGTTTGTTGTAATTCATTTAAAATAATTTAATTCGTTTTTAATAAGCAGTTGTTAATTTCCAGAAGAACTTCCATCAAAAAACAGCTTAATTTAATATTTAGAAGTAGTATTAAGTAATATTTATTCTTACCATCAACCCGTTTATTTTTATGATCTTACCGTTAACCGGTTTACATTTCTGGCATTGAGTACATTTTGTTTTTGCACTTTATCGATAATCATTTGTATATTGTTTCATTTTGCACTCTTTCCTATTTTGTACTGCAACTAACTACTGCACTGCAATTTCCGTCTGGATAAATAAAGTTGTATTTTATTCATCATTCATTTCTTATTGAAAAAGTAATTCTTCATTGATGATATTCATACTTCTTGAAATTTCGAATTTTTGCATGTTCAGCTGACCTGCTAGCTAAGCATTTATTTTGATCTATAATTAGTCCCAAAGGAGTTCCTCCTAACAAATGATTAGGAATTTAAGGACCTGTAACATTAAGTATATTGTCCAGTTCTGTATTAATTATGCAGGTCTTCACTGAGGCCATGGATGAAATTGGGAAAGTCAGCGCTTTCAGCTTTTGTAAAATGTTTTTTTTTAAGTTTAGAACAAGTTTTAAAATAACAAAAACTGTCTGTAGGTAATTCATTATCTCCGCCGGGCGTAAATTTGGAGGGGATCATGAGTTCAGTCGTGACTCGTGTGTGTATCTGTCTGTCCGCAGCTAATCTCGCATATTACTGGACCCATCAGCCTAATATCTTTTGTGCACATTTATGACTGCTCAAGCACCTCTCGAGGTTGCGATGATTCATAATTTTTGAAAAAACTTTTTTATTGACTGCTCTGTTTTATACCGTAACTGACAGCTGACTCCTCACTCATCTTGGGGCGGCTGTAGCTGTGTGTGTAGAGTGGTCATCCTTTAACTGCAAGGTTGGCGGTTCGGCCCCGACCGCTACTGCCTGCATGTCGAAGTGTACTTGAGCGAGACACTAAACCGAAAGCCCACTGCTCCTAAATGCTTAGGATGGGTTAAATGCAGAGGTCAAATTTTTACCTGTATGTATATGACAAAATCATTTTTTTTTTTTTTTTTAATTTGTAAGTCATCAACCACTGCTTAAGTTTAGAATCTTGTTTCCGCTACGGATTACGTATGGTTCTTGTCCAGATTTTCCCGCCAATGCAAGTGGTTTGGATTCATTCAATCAAACATTACGGCAGTGGTCATTTCAAACAGGGCTCAAGACTAACGGCATCCCGTCGTCCTAGATGCGATAGAAGATGTGTTGGGGACGAAAGGAGATCTTAACCAGGACGCTTCTGGGATGAAAGGGATTTTTTTATGTATTGGTGCTGTTAAAGTTAACGCGATAATAACCCCTTAACGCAAATTAGTTTTAAGGCCACAAATTTCTTTAACGCATTAACGCAACTTGCGATTTTTAAGTTGTAGCGGGCTCAGTTATAAAGCTGAAGAGTGAAGATACTAGTATCATATGAAACTAGAAATTCTAAGGAATCCATTGGTACCAACCATGTCATACTAGCTTGTCGAGAACGAGGGTAAATAACGCTCCAAACTTAAACAAAATGTTGGCGAGAAAAAGGGGTCCCTTGACCTGAAAATGGGTTCTTTATGATTTGAGCATATTTTTTATGCTAGATGCAGTACCTGTGAGGGTTTCTGGAAAATATTTGTCATTGTTTCCTGTTGTTAATTGATTTCCAATAATGGTTATATATATATGTATATACATAAATTTGCATAAAGCAAGCATATTTGCCCTCTCCCATGTTGATAAGATTATTAAATACTTAACAAATCTCCCTTTAAGGTACATTTTGAGTAGATAATAAATGTGCGATTAATTTGCGACTAATCACAAATAACTATGGACATGTATATGACAACTATCACTGGGAGGAGAGCTGGTTAGCTGTTAGCAGCCAGTGGGCAGCAGAGACCTGCAGTGTGTTTGGCTAATGGAGCTAGCAGCTACCGGAGCTATTCTCTCTACACCACCTACACCAACATGCATGCCACACTATGTTTGGTTGTGTTTAGCACCATACATCTACCTATCACTGTCTTTTTCAAACACAGCAAGCAAAGCAATAATACTATCTACTTTATATGGACATTTATATTGTGTCTGAGGTTTGTCTCCAATAGAGTGCTACAGGAATGAGTCCTAAAACCTGGAAATGTTAGCATTTTAGCACTTCTGGTTCCCTCGTCTGGAAGTCAATGGGTTTTTTGAATGAGTTTTTAGTTAGAAGGCTGAAATAAGGTCTGTGGTTAAAACAAGCTTAAGAGATTTTAACGTTTTGTTCTATGATAGAAAATACATCAGTAATTACCCCACATTTTGAAGCCTTTATGTGTCTTAAAAAAGGCGGTTACTAACAAGCGGCTAAATGAGATTACAAAAACGTCATCACGCAGACTCGTCCGCCGTTACAGCCTCGCGTTCATGCGAACGTGGTGTAGTTCGTTTATAGCCTTAGCGTTTTACTTCTGCCGATTGCATTTACGATTCAAAAATCATAGAAGTGGTGTTCATTTGTGAAGATTATCTTGCTGAACAAAACGTACAAGTATCACAAACGTTTGTTTGCCACAGAGCTTATTTTCTGCAATAATCCAAAATCCAATGAAAAAATCCTATTGGCTTTTGGTTGAGGTAACCCGGGGCGATGCTAGCTTCCTGTTGGCCTACCAAAATACATCATCCCTGGAGCACTCTATAGCCTGTCTACTCTGGTTACACCTTGATAATAACCCGCATATCGTCTCCCCATTCATTCCACTACTGTCATGCATACACACCGGACACACAGTCTGCTCCCTGTTCCACCCACATGCCCCCAGACACACCTGGTGAAGATCTGCACTCTACTGAGTGCGCTTTTCTACTTATCCTCTAACTTTGTCCAAAAGTAAAGAGGGAAAACTCCACAAACAAGCCCTCGTCTCTGTTTAACCAGAGTAACCAGGAGGACGGCCCGGTCCTGCCCGAATCCAAACCCTTCAGAGATTCATATACCAACTATAAAACCTCTCCTGGTTAGAGCGGATGTATATTTTGTGAATTCCCCTGTGCTGAACCCTGGGCATCGCCCGCGCTGCAGCACGAGCTGCCGTGCCAAGTTTCAGGCTGCCAGAACAAAGCCGAGCTGTATTTTTAGACTGAACAACATGGCTACAGGTGGTGAGGAGTCAGAACTCAAGTCCTTCACTCCTACAAGATCCTCCGGAAAAAGAAAGGCCTCTGCTGTCAAACAAGTGGAGATATCAGAAACGTAGGAGAAAGTGTGAGAGAGAAAATAAAGAAATTAAAAATGTACTTTGCCAAAAGTAGTGAAATGTTTCCACGGTTGGCTTTTCGTGCGCAGATAACAATGAGGTTTTTTTTTGGATATGTAGGTTGCAGAATGTCTAAACAAAGGTTTTAAGACCTTTATGATGCCAGTTAGAATGAAACTCTGGAAATTAAATAAGCAGAGTCAAAGTATTTTAGGAGCTCTGAGACTGAACTTTAGACTTTACATTTTTATTCTAAACATACTCGAGACCTTTCAGGGCCTCTGAAGTTTGATAATATGAAGAACAAACTTCCCATACTTTTTTTCCATTGTCTCATAATGAATATAAACTTTAAAGCCAAAAGTATACGAACACTCCTGTCTACATAATCTGGGTCTGTTTTTCCTGCTCTTAGTTCCAAATCTTAATGGTTCAGCATGCAATAACATATTAGTTAGTGTTTGTCTCTTTCCTGCTTCAACATGACATAAAGCCAGTTCCATAAAGAAAAAGTTTTCCCAGTTGGTGTGGAAGAACTTGACTGGTCTGCACACAGTCCTGACCTCAACCCCATCCAACACCTTTGGGATGAACTGGAACGCTGACTGTGTATGGAGGACGGAACCTGCTAAAATCATAAATAAATGAATAAATATATAAGTGACTCGATGAATGAATGTCATTAAATGTAGCAAAGGTAGTATTAAAAATAAATGTATTAATTAATTGATATCAATGCGACATAAATTGATATTTCAGTTTTAATTTGCTTTTTTCATTTATTTATCTTTGTATTAATTATCATATTTATTCACTGTTCTGTTTAATTTTCCCTTTTATTTATTTATGTATTTATTTTTATTAATCTTTAAATTTATTCATCTATTTTTGCATTATTATTTTATTTATTCATTTTTTTTGCACTTATTTTTTTATTTAAAATTATTTTCAAATGTATGTATTTAGTTTTGCACTTATTTTTTATTTATTTTTAAATGTATTTATTTATTTATGCATTTATTTATTTATGCATGATTTTCCCTTTGCATTTCACCCCTTATTTATTTCACCAAACTTATTTATTTCTGTATTCTTTTCTTTATACATTTCTTTTTACATTTTATTTTATGCATTTCTGCCTCAATATGCAAATGAGGGGGCTGTCACTCAACATGTATCATCATGAGGTCAAGGTGCATGACAATTTGCTAGCTAGCTGGCTAACTGTGTCTGCTTCTGCTTATCAACTCCAGTCTTCATTCTTGGCTCTATAAACATACTGTATGCCTGGTTCCATACAGCGGGTTGTCGGCCGGCTGCTGCTCTGCCCACATTAAATAATATATCTTTGTGGTAGACAGGTGTACAGCAATTAATTGCAAAATGAATATCTTGGCCGTTACGGAGACCTGTTAAGTGGAAACCATTGGTAGGAATGTATAGCGCGTCACCCATGTGTAAAACGTGGACTTTAAACTTAAAACTGCTGCTCTACTAGAGGTCAAAAACTGCACAGGGAACCTTTAAGTTTAGCAGTGTAAGATCATAAAGAGGTTTTATTTTTGCAGCAGCCAGCGATTTGATGCAGTTATAAAAGTCCTGCTGAGATGAACAGCCGATCAGAAAACACTTCTAAGTGTCCTTTTGAAAGGCACTTTTGTAGTTGCTTTTCTACCATAGCTTCAACAATAACAGTTTGCCTTGCTCAAGGACACTTGAACATGTGTGCAGGAGGAGAATCAACCACCAACCCTGCAGTTGATGAGCTGCTCTACCTCCTGAGCTACAGTCAACCGGAGCTTAGAATTTCAAGAAACTATATGAACTTTAGGGGCTGTCAAAGTTAACGCGATAATAACTCGATAACAAGCAAAGATCATCTCCACCGGCTCCCATGTTCTCCAGGAATGACGTCAGCATCTGGAGTATACTGAAAAAATGCATTGGCATGGAGCTGCCAAAGATTGCCATGCCTCTGATAAATTTCTATGTGAATGAAAATGGGTTCTATGGGTACCCACAAGTCTCCCCTTTACAGACATGCCCACTTTATGATAATCACATGCAGTTTGGGGCAAGTCATAGTCAAGTCAGCACACTGACACACTGACAGCTGTTGTTGCCTTTTGGGCTGCAGTTTGCCATGTTATGATTTGAGCAGATTTTTTATGCTAAATGCAGTACCTGTGAGGGTTTCTGGACAATATTTGTCATTGTTTTGTGTTGTTAATTGATTTCCAATAATAAATATATACACAATTTACATTAAGCAGCATATTTGTCCACTCCCATGTTGATAAGAGTATTAAATACTTGACAAATCTCCCTTTAAGGTACATTTTGAACAGATAAAAGTGTGATTAATTTACTTTTAATCGCCATTAACTATGGACAACCATGCAGATTAATCACGATTAAATATTTTAATCGATTGACAGCCCTAATAAATCTATGAACTGTATTTCTAAAATTCAACTAAAAGTTAATTAACCTCTACTACAGATAGTAAACTCTAATGAGAAGTTGATATATAGTGCTGACAGCGTCGTTGAAAACAACAACTGGACATCAGCCCATCAGTGTCACTTCAGTATGATGGATCTGATACTATTTGATCACTTCCAACTGATAATAGATTTGATCAGTGTATCTCTGCTTTAGTAGACCTGCATTTGTTTTGCTTCTCTTTGGAGAAAACACATTTTTTGGGGTATGAAACTGGTTCCATTTTAAAAGGTGTCAGATTATAGTGGAAACTATCCGCTTGAGTCCAGACAGACAGACAGACAGATCAGCTCTTCTCTTATTGCCTCCAACCATCTTTCACTCGACTCTGACAGCCGGAGAGTCAGTAACAGGAAACACTTTGGCAGGAACACTGGGCCGACATGCCCTTGGGCGAGAGATATAGAGGAACGAGAGGGGAGAGAGAGGGAGACAAGTTGATTCTTTTATTTTGAGAAAACTGTTGAGTCGGTTTCACTCTGAGGTGAAATACTGGAGTCAGAACCTCAGATTGTTTTTTACTTTTCTTTTTAAATCATATGCACTTTAAACATGGAAGAAAGATGAATATAAGACTATGTATTTACCGTATGTTATTTACCTGTTATCAACAAACTTGGCCTAAATCTCAGCTTTTCATTCATTGAAATTGTTATTTTTAAAGTTTGGATTATTATTTAACATATAAATATGATAAGGGCACGGTGAAGACCTGAACAAAAGCTATATTCACAGAGCCTTCCCTCTATACTAAACAGCCTCGTCCTGCATTAGAAAGTACACAGTTAAAACAACTAATGAGCTGATAGAACAATGGCCAAGCCAGGAATTATATTAAAAGTTCCTTAAAATAAATAATCTACTCATAATTCATCTAAATTGCTCATTTGACACAAACTTCCTGCAGTTGTTGTGTTCACTATTTGGGTTAATTGTACAGTTTATCAGTTGTTCCGTACTGTTATTGTTACACATTGAATATAATATGAAATATCCATAAAGTATGTCACTTAGTCAGGGGTCGTCAGTTTAGGCAATGATAGAAAAGTGAGGAAAAAGGTTGGGAACCACTGCTGTACAGAAACCAGGTCTCTTGTTTAAATGATGATTAAGGAAGGATTACTGCAGAAAACCGAGGGTAAGATGGTTGCCAAGTGCAAGAAAGGGGAGCAATTTTTGGAAAAAAAGAGGATTTTTTTTGGAAAGAGTATATTTTTGCAAAGTGAGGATATTTTTGGAAAGTAAAGACCAAATATCAATCTGTTATTTTGCTGTTGCAAATTTAAAGGTACTGTTTGTAACTTCTTACACGTATAGATCATTGCGGGTTCGTGTCCCATGCGCGCTCGCGTGTGGCTATACGCTGTGCAGACTCAGACTCCAACACAAACTACACGGAAGCACCAAAACCGCAAAGTTATATCTAGTGAAGCCCGTCTTGCAAAACAGTGTTAACTCTTCCTGTTTCAGCCTCCAGACCGTGGTCAGAAGACACAGGGGAGACCGTAGCTTTGGTCTCCAGGGCCGGAGTCTCTCCTCTGCTCCTCTGCCTGCCTGCCTTCACTCACACACCGCGCTCGTTCTCACTCGCTCCACCTCTCACGTGCATGCGCGCACACTACACACTGCAGAAGAGTTAGTTTAGCTCTGAGAATATCTAGTGAATGTACAGTGGAAGTTTGTGCAGAAATAAATGCTGCAGCTCCTCAAGACCAACAGAGGTTTCCCGTATCTGCTTCCTGAAGTGAAGGGGCTCCGGAGCGAGTTACGTTATCGTCTCCGACCAAAACTCCGGCGTCTCCCCTGTTCCCTCCGGCCGCGGTAGGGAGGCTGAAGCAGGAAAAGTTAACACTAGGATCAGCATTGATTCATGGAGAGACCTTTGTCTGGTCAGCTAACATTACTGCCAAGCAGGTGAAATATAGAGTGATATTGTGGTTTTAGCTGACGTGTGTCGCCTCACTGTTTTGATCGATGCTGGTTCATGTCTACGTAGAGCGGGCACAAGCGCGAGCAACAGGACGCTGACTTTCGTTGGCCACAGGTGTCGCTGTTAACAAGCAATTTCTGATTCTTACATAGAGTCCCTTTAAGAGATAAAAGTGAGGACAATTTTGGAAAACGAGGATGTTTTAAAGTGAGGACATTTCTAACAAGTCAAGACATTTTATGTTTTCCCTTTTGTGTGTGAGATATTTTCTAAGATATATCTTATGTCAGTGACATCCTCTGTGGAAAGCAGGTTAATTGTTTACATGATGATTAAGAAAAGATTACTACAGGAACATCGTTACATAAGTGAGGACATTTCTGGAAAGTGGAGACCGTTTTGGAAAGAGAGGACATTTTTTTCAAAGTGAGGACATTTTATATTCTTTTTTAGTGTGAAATATCATAATATTTTATGTCAATGACATCCTTCATAAAAATTAGGTTTCTCATTTACATGTTTCAGAAATGTTTTCTGGTGGTCCCTCTACAGATGACAATAAACTTGAACTTTGGAAAGTGAGGACAGTTTTGGAAAACAAGGATGTTTGAAAGTGAAGTAATTTCTGAAAAGTTAATACATTTTATGTTTTCACTTTTGTGACTGAAATATTTTACAATGCAGCCTATATTTTATGTCAGTGGCTCCCTTTACATTTTTTGGAAAGTGAGAAAATTTAAGAAAGTGAGGACACTTTTTAAATGGGGACATTTGAGGGAAAATTTAGGACTTTTTTAAGAAGTCAAGACATATTATGTTCTCAATTTTGTGTGAAAGATATTTCATAATTTCGGGGGGTTTCTCTGCAGATGACAATAAACCTGGATTTTTAGAATGTTAAGGAAAGTTTGGTCTTTGCTTCTTCAAAAGGCTGATTTAGAGTTAAAACTCGGTTTAGATTAAGGTCAAAGAGGGTTCTCACAAGTGTAGGAGTACAAGCATGTGTGTGTTGGTTCCAGCTGGTCTCTGAACACAGGCTGCTTTGTCCAGAGCTGAAGCTGAAGCCAAGACCGACCAGCCATGACACACATGCGATGTCATCATTTATGAAGTAAAGAAGTGAGAGAGAGAGAAATCAGTACCTGCTTTCTGATTGGCTGCTCATGAGGGTGTTAACGTATAGAGACTGAATGAGCTGTGATGTATGAGATTATATACAAGACAAATACAAAACCCAACTCTACAGTCACACTGTGAATTACTTTCTGCTGAAAACTGCTGACAGTGAGCTCTGTGGACTTTTTTCTGGAAACATATCACTGCTGAGTTTTCCTTTTAAAAAACTGCTTTTTCAATGCTAAAACCGTGAAAATTAAATTCTATGCAGCTCCTTTGCATTGAGGCAGCAGCAGAAACATCAACAGCTGATATCAGTACATCAACAGATAGAAACAGAAGTAACCAGCAGAGAGAAGTAGGAAAATATGTTTGATTTTGATGTTTGTTTCACGATTTGGGTAAACTTTAAGGGAGCAATGATATAAAATAAGAAAAAATAACACGTACAAAAAAAGCTCTAATGTTCTTGCAGTGTTTATAGGTCTGTCAATTGATTAAAATATTTATTTAAAATATAATATAATATTATTATATTCATTTTTTTGTGATTAATCGCACATTTTGTATCTGTTCAAAATTTACCTTAAAGGGAGATTTATCAAGTATATTATACTCTTATCAACACAGGAGTGGGCAAATATGCTTGCTTTATGAAAATGTATATATATATATATATATATATATATATATATAATTGGAAATCAATTAACAACACAGAACAATGACAAATATTGTCCAGAAACCCTCACAGGTACTGCATTTAGCATAAAAAAATGTGCTCAAATCATAACATGGCAAACTGCAGCCCTACAGGCAACAACAGCTGTCAGTGTGTCAGTGTGCTGACTTGACTATGACTTGCCCCAAACTGTCTCCTCAAAATGAAGCTGAAGGGAGCGAGGACTTCCCGTTTGGTTAATACATCCCCCCGAGAGGAGGTAAGACGCGAACGAGGAAAGTGAGGAGCCACGTTAGCCGTATGGAAAGCAGACACACAAAATACAGAACACACACACACACACATACATTGGCCTCGGGCACAATGCATCTTATTCCATCTGATTACATGTAAATAACCTTTAAGTGTTAATTTCTCATTTCTTATCATACAGTTCAAATGGTGTAAAGAGGAAAACAGATAATGATTTTCACCAACACACACACATACATACAGGCCCCCTGGGCAGATACTATATGTGCAGGCTGACATGGATGTAGACCAACAGGGAGTTAACCTGGAGCCCCCCCTCCTCACCGCCTCAGCTGGGTCTGACTGAGGAGGAGGAGATGAGGAGATGAGGAGGAGGCAGAGGTCTTGGAGGTGAAGCGCTGCCTAAAGTGCTGAAGCAGGGTGGGGGAGAAAAACTCAACAGACCAGGGTTTCCCAAATCTACTCCCCAGACAGCGTCGAGTCGAAACATGAAATCTTTTAGTCACTACAAAAATCAGAGAAAGTTGAGTTTAAAATGATTTAACTCATTTCAGGACTCCTGTGGGGAGTTTGGGTTGTTCTAACTAGGAATATATCATCTCCCCCAAAATGAAGACGTCTCTGTTAATCAGGAGCGAATTCAATGTGTCTCAACAATCTGTACTGTAGCTACTATTAATCACACTACTGTCACTTGTACTGTTTAACCTGTAATATTAGTCTCCATATGCTCTTGTTAAGTTTCTATCATTTTGTTCTATTCCTATTTTTGTTTTTATATACCTGTTATAATTTATTTCTTTTACTTTCTCTATTAATCTGGACTTATTTCTGTTTATTTCTGTCTGAATTTTTTCTACTGGGCATCAATAAAGATTTATCTTATCTTATCTTGTCTTATCTTATTTTATGAGTATCAATGGTGACAGAGATTGCCCATGTGGATACAGGATGTGTTCATCTGTCCACTTTCCACCTCTGTCCGAGACATTCCTCTTCCTATCCCTTACCACAACATCCTGGAGCATCACAGGTCCAGATAGGGCTTTATAATCCCTCCATAATGCCTCTGGGTCTCCATTTACCAGTCCAGAATATGTCCATAAGGAGGTGTCAGAAGCTCAACCACCTAAACTAACTAACTGCTTTAAACATGAAGGAGCAGCGGTGTAACTCAGAGTTCATCACCCCGTCCCCGAGGCAGGAAGGGGTTAATGAATGAAGCTATCAAGTTGCATCCTAATTCTCATCATAGTTACTAATGATGTTCATGTTTGCTTGTTGACTGCTGTTTTAAGGGGGTATTAGACCCACAACATGTAGGCTGTAAATTCAAACGTTTTTCAGCAGCTGATTAGATGTCAGAGCTTCCTGTTAGCACCTGAACACACTAGTCAAGACAATTCTTATAGTACAATATCACAAATTTGCCTCAAGGGGCTTTATCTGTACAGCAAACGACACCCTCCGTCCTTTGACCCTTGATTCAGATAAGGAAAAACTCCCCTAAAAAACCCTTGGAAGACAATGGAAGAAACTTCTACCACTACAACTTCACAATCTACTCTTTAAATTAACATCCTCCCACGAGGATGAATGTAACTTTGACTAAAATATAAAGTTGACTAAATTGAATGATATATTATTATATAATATGTATCCGCAACAAGCTGCAGAAATTAGATTAGATTTGATAGCCGCCTGGTTGTGCAAACAGACCTGAAAACAGATCTTGTTGAGCAGATGAGTCACCTTCTGTCCTGCTGTCCACCCAGAAACCGCACTGTACTTTCTGTAGAGACGGTGAGAGCCGAGTCATGCCAGCTTCACCGTGTGTTCATCCACCTCCACCACGAACTAACCACAGGGAGGTAATTAACTCTGTGTGAGAGCGGTTCTGTGTGTTCCTGTTGTACAGATTTTTATGAATGTCGGACACACACCAATTTTGTACAGACATTGATGTTCCCCACAGAACATATCCTAAAGTTTTCTGCATTGTTTGTAGGGGAGGTGGAATCATTAGGAACAAAGACCACCTCTGCTAACAGCATTAAAAACAGTATACAATATTTATGAAATAATTAGGGCTGTTAAAGTTAATGAGATAATAACACTTTAACGCAAATTTGTTTTAACGTCACTAATTTCATTAACACATTAACGCAATCGATCTTTTGGAGGTTGTAGCGGGATCAGTTTTAAAGCTAGAGTGAAGATATGATGATATAAATAGATGATAGATGTCATAGCTTGTTGAGAAGAGGTTAAATAACGCTCCAAATTTACACTAAATTTTGGCGAGGAAAAACTGGCATGGCTTCTATGGGTACCCACGAGTCTCCCCTTTACAGACATGCCCACTTTATGATAATCACATGCAGTTTGGGGCAAGTCATAGTCAAGTCAGCACACTGACACACTGACAGCTGTTATTGCCTGTTGGGCTGCAGTTTGACATGTTATGATTTGAGCATATGTTTTATGCTAAATGCAGTACCTGTGAGGGTTTCTGGACAATATTTGTCATTGTTTTGTATTGTTAATTGATTTCCAATAATAAATATATATTTATATATAAAGCAGCATATTTGCCCACTCCCATGTTGATAAGAGTATTAAATACTTGCCAATTCTCCCTTTAAAGTACATTTTGAACAGATAAAAAATGTGCGATTAATCGCGATTAACTATGGACAATCATGTGATTCTTCGCGATTAAATATTTTAATTAATTGACAGCCCTAGAAAAAAATCATGTCCCTCTGTGTCCTCCGGTGCTCCCAATGGTATTTGCAAGATTTCACAGACCGGAGGAAAACAACCAATCCGAGGCGAGCAGTCTCGACAGCAGCTGTCAATCACTGCTCGCGAAACTCGCAAACTCAAACTATCAACAAACTGCCAAACTAGGCAGCGCTGATCAAATATGAATCTAGATTCTTTTACTGTAATGACTATTTCTCGCCTCATATGTTTTGAGAAACATATTGTAGTGTACTGTTTAGCTGTAAAATGAGAAAGTTTGTGACCCGACCGCCATGTTGAAAACAGTCGAGCCAAAACCAAGCACCACCCATCGGCCGGAGCTTAAACACAGCAAATGCAATATATTTAACGACTGTGACTATTGTTTAGGCCATCTCCTATTAGCTATATTTACAAAAATTGTCAGCACTAATAATTACAGTTACACAATTAAAACATCTCGAGTACCCAGCAGAACCATGACGAAGACAAACACTGATGAAAAAGCTGATGATGGTTATACTATGCAGTAAGGACAACCACTACCATACGTACTGTACAGAATTCCTGCCTAAAATGTCAGTTTCTTGCATCTTTACTCATCTGACACTAAATATGATTTCATAAAACTATTCCTGCCTTTTCATGCTACTGTAACAACCTGAGATGAGATGTTATAAGTTACCAAAGTTTATTCAGACGTCGCCTTCTGCACAATTTGTACATTAACTTCACCATGACTGAAACAAACCTTGGACCTGAACTTTTATCCATCTTACTACAGTCTTCACACGATAGCTAAACCAAATCTGGATGAAACACTTTCCACATGTTGCTTCGAGACATGGCAAACATTTGGCAAAGTGTTTTATGTTTGAGAGAGGAAGAGATCAGATTTGAGAGCAACATGTCAGAGTAGAATGTGATTTTTCCTTCTAAATCCTGCCTAAATACTCCAGTTACCAGCCTTTTTGTCGAGCTGACAGCATAAAAAGCTGTTTCTCACATATGGCTTTCTTTCTTGGGGCAGTAGAGTGCTCCCTTGTACTCCCAAAATTTTACATGTCTTCTTCAACAAATATTTCAGGCTTGAAATTCAGAACTTATACTGTCCTTCAAGTCCAAGACCTCATCCAGATCCACGTTTCCTCTAGTCTAGGACTACAAAAGTTTTGCCCCTTTGCTTAAAAATTTACTAAGTTTTACTCAAAATCATTGACTGTATGTGCTGCATATTGTTTTGTCTGAATGTTTAAAAACTAATCGCCATAGAGACACAGACAGACAGACAGACAGACAGGATGTTGTGGGTGCAGCAGCAGTTGGAGAAGGACGTAGATGCTGCTGTTACCTGGTAATCGAGGATGCTGAAGCCGAGGCCTTTGTCTCTCTCCTTCTGAAGCTCCAGCACCTGAACGTCTGGAGACCACTGAGCCAGCTCCCCTTCATCTTCATCTTCATCCTGCTCATCTTCCTCCTCCTGGTTGTGTTGAGTCTCCATCAGCACCTCCTCCACAGGGGAAACCTGCTCCTGACACACAACAGTTACAACAGACTCTTAATACTAATGTAGAAATATTCAAAGGAGAAGCAGATCTTAAGTCCTAATCTGCCAACTGTCTGTATCAAAAAGCAGCACTTTTATTATTGTTATTGTTGTTATTATTATTATTATTATGATTTTCCTACTGGAATGCACTCCTACTCCTCACACACACACATACCCATTAGGCTATTTTCGTGAATGATGATGAGATTCTGGTATAAAATTAAAGTTAAAATTAAAAAATTTCCAATTAAGAGGACAAAAAAATGCGCTTGTAATTAACTTAACAAATTATACATTTTTGTGAAAAAAATGTGAAAAAGTCATACACTAATAATGTCACAGAATTATACATTTTCATGAATCTTTAAATCTGACCTATAACTGTGGTTTTTCATCTGAATTTCAAAATCTAATTTGCAAATGAATCAAAAATCATTTCTTTTAACTATAATGCCATAATGTGTCTGTGTCCTTCAGCTTAGACTGCAAAATGTCATGCCACAAATTTTAACTTTTAATAAAAACGTTCTTTCCCATTGTCACTTTCATAAGTGGACTCTGATGACGGCTTATACTGTAGCTGAAACGCGTTCGTTTGTTTGCCAAAAATAAACTAAAAAAGACTCTTTATCTGTGAGTGCCGGTGATTTGTTTCTTCTTTCCACTTTCATAAGTGTTCGATGTCTAATGTGCATACGTGTGCATGACGTCATGCAAGTGCAGTAAATCACCAGAGATAGAGTGAGATAGGTTACCTGTCTAACTGCCTGCTGCTGTTCAGTGACGCTCTCTCTCAGTTCTGTCTGACTGCAGAGCATCGACGACAGCTTCAGCTCGATCTGAACAAACACGACACGACGCAGGGGGTCAAATTTATGGTTCACACATATTCTATACTTTATACTGCATAGTGACAACATGATCATAACGTGGTTTCAGAAACAAATTGAAATTAAAAAAAAAAACATTGAGTTATTGAAGTTGTACACATGTAAAGACCTTTACAACAGTAGAACAAAGTTAATTGCAGTAAACATAAATCTGATTATCTTGCATGTGATTTTACACATGGTATTGGATAAATATTCTGATTAATACTTTGATATTGAGTGTGTGTTCCTTGATGCTCTCACCTCCTCCAAACTGGGTTGTGACTGTCTCACTGGTCCAGGTCCAGGTCGTAGTACTGGTTCAGGTCCTGGTTCAGATTCAAATTCAGATTCTGGCTCCAGATCAGAGGTCGGTCGGCAGCAGACCAGAGTGAACGGAGGAGGCACTTCTTTGAGGAACGACACCACTTCCCGACGAGACTTACCATAGAGTTGAACGTCATTCACCTACACACACAAACACACACCAAACTACATATAAATTACATATAATTTTACTTAAAAATATACCCCCTCATTTCCTATGATATAGAGCAACAAAAGTCCTCTCAGCTCACTGGTTTAATGCAAACTGTGATTAGTTTCATGCAGTGTTGTGTGCTCAAAGCTTTCCCTGAGTCAACTAGAGAAATTTGTGGTTCATCAGGGAATAAATACAATTTATTTAATTAAATAAAATGTACCAATGTGCAAAGTGAATAACATGGATGATGGCTAACTAAATCAGCTTTATTGGTTCATGAAAGTCCTGTAAATTGTGACACGAT
The DNA here is from genome assembly GCA_916701645.2 of Sebastolobus alascanus. NCBI lineage: Eukaryota > Metazoa > Chordata > Actinopteri > Perciformes > Sebastidae > Sebastolobus > Sebastolobus alascanus. The sequence continues at coordinate 1,114,311 of CAKAOJ020000125.1, forward strand.
TAGTTACAGTATAGTATATGTATATGCTATACTTTACATATACACCGATCAGCCATAACATTAGGTCAGCATGGGCACCCTGACCGGTCTGCGGCTACGCAGCCCCATACGCAACAAACTGCAATGCACTGTGTGTTCTGACACCTTTCTATCAGAACCAGCATTAACTTTTTCAGGAATTTGAGCTCCAGTAGCTCTTCTATTGGATCGGACAACACGGGCCAGCCTTCGTGCCCCATGTGAGCCTTGGGTCTGACCCTGTCGCCGGTTCACCGGTTTTCCTTCTTTGCACCGCTTTTGGTAGGTCCTGACCACTGCAGACCGGGAACATCCAACAAGAGCTGCAGTTCTGGAGATGCTCTGACCCAGTCGTCTAGCCAGCACTATATGGCCCTTGTCAAAGTCGCTCACATCCTGACGTTTGCCCATTTTTTCTGCTTCCAACACAAAGTTCAAAGTTCAAAATGTTCACCTGCTTTCTAATATATCCCCCCCATTTCCAGGTGCCATTGTAACGAGATAATAAATGTTCTTCACTTCACCTGTCAGTGTTCCTAATGTTATGGCTGATCGGTGTATATAGTATATGTACATCCACTGTAGTTTACTGTTGGACTGTCATGACTCAAGATGGCCATCTGGCTCTGAGATTTAACTTTTTTGGTGATTTCTCCGAGCCTTAAAGTGGCAGTAGGCAGTATATTTTTGGCATCAATTCCATAATAACCTTTCAGCATATTATAAATCAAGTGTTCTGAGAGATAACTAGACTTCTGTTCCTCCTCATGGCTCTGTTTTTAGGCTTTAAAAAATCTAGCCTGTGACGGCAGACTTTGACCAATCACAGGTCATTTCAGAGAGAGAGCGTTCCTATTGGCTGTGCTCCGGTCATGTGACCGGTACTTGGCGTTCCTTCAAGAGATTTCCAACATGGCTGCTGGGTCACAAACTTCTCATTTTACAGCTAAACAGTAACTACAAGATGATTCTGAAAACATTTGAGTAGAGAAATAGTCATACCAGTAACAGAATATTGATTCATATTTGATCAGCGCTGCCTAGTTTGACCGTTTGATCGGAGTTTGCGAGTGATTGACAGCCGGCTCTCATAGACAGCAGATGGACTCCGCCTTGTGGGATTCCGCATGAAGTTTTTAGGGGCGTTTCCATCACCTGGTTTGGAGCCAATTAACTTACTGTCTAGCTTGTCAGCTACAGCGTAGTTTGGTCAGAAGTTGACGCTATAGGCTATGCATGGCTGTTACTACGCCAGTAAACAGAGTAGAAGAAGTATAGGTTGCGAACCGGAAACAAAACAAGTTGGCTTGATCATCTAACTCATTTATGATAGACAAATGGAGAGAGGTCTTCAGGTGGGCAAGTTTGAATTGCTCTTTCGTGTCAGCTGGTACTGGCCATGTTTCATGCTGTACGGAGACAAAGACAAGCATTCACACTAGTGATGGTGAGATGAAGCTTCATAAAGCATTGAAGCTCTCCAGCAAATTGGTTTGCAAAAGGGTTCATTTCACAAGGCTTCATCTGGGCTTCATGTGCACACGAAACCACCTATTGGTCAAAGAGTGTAAAACAAGCAGATATATTCCAGATGATCTCAACCATGTGATCTGTGATATAGGCTAATGTATTTTGCATCAGTAAAGGGAAAAATGACTGTTGACAATGAAAAAATAAATAAATAAATACATTTCCATGTAGGGTAATCCATTTATATCAACATAATGTATTTTCTGGCAAGTAACCTATATTATGAATTTATAACATAAATGTATAATAAACTATAATTGTTTTGTGAGCAATCAATGAAATGTGTGTACTGGTAAATTAATCAATAATAAAGTCAAGTCAATACTATCATAATAGTGGCAGAAGGGGCAATATTAGTATTCTAAAACTGTAAAGTGGCAGTGGTTTAACCGGGCAGAGGACAGTGAATGTGCTTGTGTAACTACAGGAAAATGATAGATGGGAGACTTGATTTTATTTTATTTAGGAACAATAATTTCTCAACTGTGTTTCGGCTTTGGGCATCTTCAATGATGTAATTGGTCTACAACGATACGAGCCTATATACGCGCTTCACAGAAAACTTCCTGGATTACGCGACTGACACTCTGAAGCCACAGCACAGCACGTAACATCACTAAATCACACGTTATGGGAACATCCGAGATGACGCTGACAACAGAGACAGCTGATCAGTCATGTGAGTCAATGTTCGCTACGTTAGAATTTATTCAGCAAATGTGTTTCTATAATCCACTTAGCGCGTCAACTCTTTTTTCGGCTAAGTCAAAAACCACCTCAAGCGAGCGTAAAAACGTTTTTTTTGCAATTGAGGAAGTTTTACTGAATGTTGCTGTTTCCATACAGCTTTTCTAATGCAATACTTCAAAATGTGATAAACATATGTGAATGGAAATACGGCTAATGTGGTTTTAGGAACAGGATTTATTTTACCAACAACTGCTGGGCATCTAAAAAAATCCTGAATTCATCATTGTTAAAACACTCTCAAAACTCACATGCTGGGTCGCTAATGCTGCTCAATGACGCTAAAACGGCAACGTCTGTTGTAGCTGTAATGAATGTGTTTGCCAATACAACAGCTCTAACAGCCTGTAACTGTCTGATTTTTACATTTCTATGGTATGAAGCTGTTGGAAGGCTTTTCTTTTCCAGATTTTGACAAAGCTAGGCTAGCTCCCCCCTGCTTCCAGTGTCATGGTCTAAAACAGTTAAAGATTTCCAATAAGAAGCATCTGCAAATTAACTAGTCTGACTTCCAGTTGGAGCTGCATTTAATCCCACAGTGTTGAGTGTACATGTATTAACCTCCAGGAGCTCGTCCTCTGGTCTCAAGACTCCATGTTTGTCCACGGGTCCTCCGGGGACCACAGAGGAGATGTAGTGGTGACCATCGAATGAGTCCAACTCTACACCGAGACGCACAGTGTGGACAGGCAGCAGCTGTGCACAACGATACAAGACATCAGGAGGAAAATATTAAATAGGATAAATACAGATTATAGAATTCAGTTGTCAAACTACACTAAAGGATGTCTGTGGTGCTGTTGAACTGTACTGTGTTTTACTGAGAGGCCTCAGTAAAGCTGGAAAAAATATTAGAAATACCTCTCAGAATAAAGCAATTAAATTCAACAGCACCACCAACTTCAGCCTCCAAAATAACCATATGAATATATTACTATGCTATTTTATGCTTACAACACACAGCACAGCTCCAACACAGCAAGTTTCTCACCTTGGAGGATTTTTGCAGCTCTGCATCGTCTTCAATGACAGGATCCAACTTCACCACCTCACAACACACATATAATCATCAGTATTGAACATCCAAGATGGACAGTATCAGTGAAAATGTGTAAAACTGTGTGATCTCACCAGAACTTGGTACTTTGGTCCCAGAGCCTGCTCCCATTTAGCCCACAGTTCTGCATCTGTAGCTGCACACACACACACACACACACACACACACACACACACACACACACACACACACACATAGAGAACAGCCTGTGTAAGCAGCGGAACAGATGTAAAATTACAATTCAGCCATTAAAACACAGCAGCTTCTTACAGCTCATCAACTACAACCTCAGGTACTGTAACACAGCAATGCAAATGAACAAGTAGTACTGCAGCAAAAGTACAGTTGGAAGAGTGGCGGCATGTGTAGTAGTATTTTGCCAGAAGACAAGATATATTGTGTAGGGCTGTCAAATCGATTCAAATATTTAATCACAATTAATCGTATGATTGTCCATAGTTGATCGTGATTTATCGCAAATTAATCACACATTTTTTTATTCGTTCAAAATGTAGCTTAAAGGGAGATTTGTCAAGTATTTAATACGCTTATTAACATGGGAGTCGACAAATATGCTTGCTTCATGCAAATGTATGTATATATTTATTACTTGAAATCTATTAAGAACACAAAACAATGACAAATATTGTCCAGAAACCCTCACAGGTACTGCATTTAGCATAAAAAATATGCTCAAATCGTAACATGGCAAACTGCAGCCCAACAGGCAACAACAGCTGTCAGTGTGTCAGTGTGCTGACTTGACTATGACTTACTCCAAACTGCATGTGATTATCATAAAGTGGGCATGTCTGTAAAGGGGAGACTTGTGGGTACCCATAGAACCCATTTTCATTCACATATCTTGAGTTTGGAGTGTTATTTAGCCTCCTTCGCGACAAGCTAATATAACGGAGTCCGCTACAACCTAAAAAATGCAAGTTGCGTTATTTCGTTTAAGAAATGGGTTTTTAGTTAGATGCCTGAGATAAGGTCTGTGGTTAACACAAGCTTAAGTAAGGGATAATGTAAAGCGAACTGGTTATTGTTGTGAAATATATCCCAACATCGACCCACAACAAGGGGTTTATTTCACATCAATGACCCGCTTGCTGTACATTATCCTGCTTATACCAAACTTACGCTACATTTTGGCGAGGAAAAACTGGCATGGTTCTACGGGTACCCACGAGTCTCCCCTTTACAGACATGCCCACTTTATTATTTTGAGCATATTTTTTATGCTAAATGCAATACCTGTGAGGGTTTCTGGACAATATTTGTCATTGTTTTGTGTTGTTAACTGATTGCCAATAATAAATATATACATATATTTTCATAAAGCAAGTATATTTGCCCACTCCCATGTTGATAAGAGTATTAAATACTCTTTAAGGTACATTTTGAACAGATAAAAAAATGTGCAATTAATTTGCGATTAATCATGGATAATCATGCGATTAATCGCAATTAAATATTTTAATCAACTGACAGCCCTACTTAAAGCACTTGAATTATAATATGCTGAAAGGTTATTATGGAATTTTTGCAAAATAATGCCCAAAACATTCTGCCTCTTTAAACATGATAAAAAACATAAAACATGGATTCATCAACAAACAAACCATAAAAAAAAAAATGGAATATGTTTAGCCATCGACATTCAGTCCAAACAGTTATATGGGAAATTAATCATCAGCTGAGGCAACAGGACTACTAGTACTAACAGTAATGTACTGTATGTAGTACTGTTCCACAGCTGGTAGGACTGCAGCAGAGCCAGAAGAATACCTGTACTGTAGTTCTGCTGCAGTATAAACATTTCACTACATCGCTGCTGCAGGCCGACGGTCACCTCATTGGAATTCACCGGTTAGAAGCAAAAAGCTAAATGACTCAAATGTAAACTGTAAAGTAAGCAACTTCAACTGCGGATACTGTGTGTGTGTGTGTGTGTGTGTGTGTGTGTGTGTGTGTGTGTGTGTGTGTGTGTGTGTGTTTAATGCATTTGCGCACACACACACAAAATGTCAGAGCAACAATACCTTCTTAAATCACAGAAGAATAAATGTGTTTTCCAGAGCGGAGTGACGGCAGCAGTTTGAATATGAAACACTGGAAGTCGGAGCAGATTACAGAGCGACTCTTTGAGGAAAACCTCAGTCTGCTCTCTGACCCTTCAGGATGATTTCAGGGAGGAAACCACCACTGCTGAGCTCAAGAAAAACACCTCCGTGTTCTCACAAATCTCTTCTCATGTTGGAGGTATTTTGCAGCAGGTCTGGCGGTGTTACAACAACAGTCTCTGATTAAATTAGCATTGCTAACCCTGGCCTTCACAGCGCAATTAATCTGCAGCGTTTGGCTGAATAAACAGGGTAATACATCGCTGCGAGGCTGTCAGACAGCTCGGACACTTTACATCTGTTGGCCCGGGAGCAGGCGGGCGGCATGCTAAGTGTTAGCGTGGCGTTTTGGCCACTTAGCAAAGCTAATGAGGAAAAAAAAGAGAGGAAATAATTCAGAGAGGAGTGCTGTTAGAGGCCTGCCTTGACATGTCTGCAGACGCTACACTTAAGAGGCTTTTTAAACACCGATACTGATCAGAGCTCATTTCATGAAATCCACTTCCTGTTCTACATGACTGCAGACACATTTTAAGGTTCAAACTTTTTAGTTTTTTTTCAGTTTCTAAGTAAATAATTAGAACCACATTTTGAGCAATGGGTAAATTAGCCTGTAAACATGAGAAGTATAAAGCTGTAACTGCAAAAACTTGGCAGAGGAGTTGGCTAGAAACATTAATTTATAAATGTGGCAGTTAATCTATTCACCACCAAAGTATAACACATCGTTGGCCTCAGGGCGCCCAGCGTGTTTGGGATGAGTGGTGTAGATGAGATTGTTATGGCTTTAATAGCACATTTTGCACATACAAACCAAAGACAAATTTCTGCCTTTTGCACGTAAAAAGTAGATAATTAAGTATTTCCTATTCTATTTTCAAGGCAGTGTGTAATTTATATGTGCCGTGTATTTGGAAGTATCTCAGATGTATAAAGCAATAAAGTTTGTCCACAGGGACAATACAGTACACCCAAGTCTGGATCACAGTTAGGATAACAGCTGAAACAATTACTAAATCAATCGATTAAATGATTGACAAAACAATTTCCATTTCATATCAACAGCTGAACTGAATAATTTGGCGTTGTTGCCCACTAGACTGGCAATCACTTTGTCTTTCCATCCTTTCGTTCATGAGCATGCTGCTCCTCAGAGTATTAACCCTTTAGATTTTTAAGGACCTCTTGAGCTCTCCTCTTGCGATACCCTCAGGAAAAACTTGACATTTTCTGCCCTAAGAAGAGCTAAATCATCAGTATATTGTTTTGTATTATCCTGGAGCATGCATGGAAACAACTGTGGAGAAAATGTAGCCATCTCATACTCATATATAACACATGTATTTAATCAATTAATGAATTAATTACAAAACACTAGAGCAGTGGTTCCCAACCTGCGGTCCGGTCAAGGTTGTCAAAATTAGATATGCTCATGTATAACTAAAATCCTAATAACACACTTACTGGATAATTTATACAAAAGTCTGTATAAAAAACTATTTGAAAAGATATATTTTTTTGCTACTTAGTATAAAAATCTAACGAAATACTGCTTTAATCCATGTTTGTTGGCATTTAGCCTTTCAAAAACGACATTTTCAAAAACCTATTTGCTCTCCCGCTTGATGCACACAAAGGGAGGCCCGCACCTGTATTAACAGGGCGGTCTAGCAGAAATCTAACAGCACCATATATTACAACTATTTAAAGATAGGGTCGACGATGTTGGAAGGCTATTATAACTTGAATGTAGCATCGCCTCAGGAGCTCCGTCTAAACCCACCCCCTCCCCTCGGGGCTCCTTCCAAGGCAACGCCCCCCACATACATGTACGAGCACTGCCGCATCGTAACTACTTCACAGACAGAGCGGAGAGAGGACCTCAACTCAACAACGCTACCTCATGACATGTAACCGTGGCAGTGCTACTTTTGGCCGAGTTTTCTCTTCCATTCTCCAGTAAACGTGCGGCGGCCACGCGCTTTGAGTTCAGGCTGGTGCACGCCAAGGGTAGAGAACGAGCAGGGAGGCATCTGATTGGTTCTTTCCAAGCGGACCTCGAGGCAGTGATTGGTAGACGTTTTTACAGGATTACAGCAGCTACAGATGACGGCTCTTTTCCGGTCCTTTTTCAGAGCTCATAAGTAATAGATCGCTGTCGGGGTGTAAAGACCATTTCAACCAATATAACAAATACTGTATACTGGATAACATCGTCAACCCTGCCTTTAACCACAATAACACAAAATATCTTTTGGCTCCAACACTATTGTAGTAAATTAATTATTATTATTAAGTCATTACAAAAAAAAAAGATCATAGTATGCATTGTCAAGACATCATCACATTATTTATGTTGATGAAACTAATGAGTTATATTCATTAAAGAAAGTTGATTTATTAAAAAAAAAAAACTAACTCATTTAGTACACTGAATCACTTTCTTCAAATTGAGGATTTTGTTTGAGGATTTGTATTTTTTTTAGTGTGATGACGTCGGGGGGGGGCTCAGCTTTTTTTTGACACAAGTACGGGGGGCTTCAAGGAAAATAGGTTGGGAACCACTGCACTAGAGACAGATTTTTTAAACACTTTGGAGGCTGAAAAATGTGTCAACTGTGTGTGGGAGTGTGTCTGAGCTCACCCCTTGTTAGCTGTGTTGTGTTCGGGTACGTTGGTTCGAGATTTGGCGCTGTAAAGCCAAACCCAGACGAGCGAGCTTTGACCTCCAAGGACCTCCTCAATGACACATGGGACGACTCCCTTTCCACTGACAAACACACACAAAGAAGAAGACATAAAAATATGCATTTCTTCCATTTCCTTCCATTTCTTTCATTTATGGCATGAATATCTTCCAGCAGAGACCGTCTCAAAGTGTGCACAGTCTTCCACATTTGTATGATTCATCTGGGAACTGTACAACCTGATTATATTTCTGGCATTGCGTACATTTGGTTTTTGCACGTTATTAATAATCTCTATTGTTTATATTTTGTTTCATTTGCACTCTTTCCTACTTTATACTGTAACTGCTGTGCAACAATTTCCCTCTGGACAAATAAAGTTCTATCTTATCTCATCTTAAATCCTGGCTGTGGCCCACTTCAGTGCATGTAAACTCACTAAGGGAACAGGGTGCTCTGACCTTTGACCTCCTGACTGATTGAGGTATATTTTCCTGTCATCATAACTCATCATAAGTCTCTGTAGATAAGAGAGCCACAGAAATGACCAGAATATAGGAAGTTGAAAACTCCACTGGTTCCAAGTTCTCTGTGTTTTCTCAGTAATGAAATAAAAAGACGTCTGGGGGAGATAAGAGCCCTGCACTCCTCTTCTGTTTTTAAAAATCACTTGTTCCTCTCTGGCCTGGAGGCTGACCAGTGCAGGCCGCTGGCCGATCGCAAGACAAAAAAATGACCCTGAACTGGGTGAATTAATCTCTGTGGACGCTGGTGGAGGAATCGCTGGCTTTTCCGCGGAGAGTTTGGGAAAATTACACCGAGTTGTAAACAAATTTGTCATCTTAATCTGCTTGAGAGGACAGAGGCAGAGAGGCTTCAGACAGGCAATAGGAAGAAAAGCTCTGATAAGTTTAACACAGAGTTAACTTCTCTCACAGGAGCACATTATTGTTTTAATACAATATAATCATGACGTTAGTGGAACAAAAACCCACAGAAAGTCACTTTACCACACTGAGATATGTAGAGATATACCTCATTCATTAGTAGTGTACACAACTGACAATAGCAGTTTAAAAATGCCTACAAAGGAAGCGAAGCGAATGAATATTTTTGTAATATTATACCTATTCAGTTATTTTCCTTTTTTGGGGGGCTTTGTGCCGTCATATTCTTACAGCACGAAACAGTTCATAGGCTGTTGCTTTTAATGTCTTGTTTTTACATTAAACACACATCACCCTTTTCCATAATTTATTACTGTAATACTAAAGATGAACTCATGATTTAATTAATCAATTGACTGATTTTCTTTGTAACATGTTGCATTATGGGACTACAGATTCTATCAACATGCCACTCAAAAAATGAGCAATGAGCAATTTCAATCTGCTATTATTTCAAACTGTGTTGTATTTGGTCATTTACCACCATGATAGAGGACAAAGACAGTTGGTTGGTCTGCTGGTCCAACACTTTGGCTCAAAGTGAGCCCAGACCCTCAGGGACTCAAAGACACCAGGGTCAACGTGTGGCAACTGTCGTATGCACCACTACATCCCAATGCACAGAGTGGCAGAAAGATGGGAGTCAATAGACCTTTTTCATGACAGACATTTTGACTTGTAAAAGCACAGGTGGAGCAACTAACATTAACCATGGCTCTGTTCCGTTTAGTGTCCGAGGAGGTCTCTCGGAGACCAGCACAAGTGAGTCAGCATGTACAAAACTGGCTCACCTTAATGGAATACAGCCTTCGTTAATGTCAGTAAGTGTCTGTCTGTCTGTCTATAAGTGTCTGTCTGTACGTATCTATCTGTCTGTCTATGAGTGTGTCTGTCTGTCTGTCTGTTGCCTGTCTGTCTGTCCAAAAAAATAAATATCGGATGGTCGGTCTGTCTATAAATAAAGGTCGGTCTGTCTGTCTGTCAGTCTGTCTCTGTCTATAAATATCGGTCGGTCTGTCTATAAATATCGGTGTCTGTCGGTCTGCCTGTCTGTCTGTCTGTCTGTATATAAATATCGGTCTGTCTGTCTGTCTATAAATATCAGTCTGTCTGTCTGCCTATAAATATCAGTCTGTCTGTCTGTCTATAAATATCAGTCTGTCTGTCTGTCTATAAATATCCGTCTGTCTGTCTGTATATAAATATCGGTCTGTCTGTCTGTCTGTCTATAAATATCGGTCTGTCTGTCTATAAATATCGGTCTGTCTGTCTGTCTATAAATATCGGTCTGTCTGTCTGTCTAAAAATATCGGTCTGTCTGTCTGTAAGTATCTGTCTGTCTGTCTATCTATGAGTCAGTCTGTCTGTCTATGAGTCAGTCAGTCAGTCTGTCTGTCTGTCTAATAGTATCTGTCTGTCCGTAAGTGTCTGTCTGTAAGTATCTGTCTGTCTGTCTGTAAGTGTCTGTCTGTCTAATAGTATCTGTCTGTATGTCCATAAGTGTCTGTCTGTAAGTATCTGTCTGTCTGTCCATAAGTGTCTGTCTATAAATATCGGTCTGTCTGTCTGTCTGTCTGTCTGTCTATATGTAAATATCGGTCTGTCTGTCTGTCTGTCTATAAATATCGGTCTGTCTGTCAGTCTGTCTGTAAGTATCGTTCTGTCTGTCTGTCCATAAGTGTCTGTCTGTGAGTATCTGTCTGTCTGTCTATGAGTCAGTCTGTCTGTCTAGCGGCCCTGTCTTGCACCCGGCGCAAAGCAGCTCAACTGTCATCACTAGTTTCAGACCAACGCAGTTGTCATTGTCACCCTCAGCTCTCACGTGGTGAAAATGGCAAATGTACTTACGCCCATGGGCCCGTTGGTCTTAAAATGAGGTGAGGTGCCACTGGCTTTTGAAGGGAATGGGAGCTGACACTCTGAAAACACACCTAGGATTAATTAAGAGACTAAATACAACCCCTTGGCCCTTTGCGCTTTACTTTGCGCACAGATTATGCAGCGTTTAACTAGCAAAAGTGGAGTTGGACACGCCATAAATGCACTTGCGCCATGCACTTTAGACCATGTGCTATAGATAGTATAAATAGGGCCTAAGAAGTGTCTGTCTGTCCATAAGTTCCTGTCCCTCTGTCTGTCGGTTTACCTTTATCCAGGGATCTCTCCAGGGTTCTAGGTTTCTTCCTGACCACACTGAGAACGACAGTCTGACCCGTCTGCTTCATCACCTCCAAAACCTCCTGATTGGTCAGACCGTGGAGACTGACGCCGTCCAACTGTTGAAAGACAGGTAGAGACAGGGAAAGGAGTGAAAAACAGGGCTCACATCAGGTTGGGCTGTAATTTCTCTAGATATTGTGTTACATGTTTTATGAAATGTGAAGTGAACATCTGATTAGATATAAAAATAGGAGTTTGAAAAGACATGTAGGGAAATCTTAATCAGGTTGTTACAGCGAGCAGTCGGTCGTGGACTCGGATGTTTCCGCTGTGATCTGCCGCGCTGCCTGGAACCACTTGTTTCACAAACACACCTACTGCATCTGAACCGGCAGAGGGACAGAGAGACAGAGACAGAGAGAGAAAGAGAGACACACACACACACACACAGAGAGAGATTAGTTTAGGTTTTACTGGACCATTAACAAACAGAGCAGCAAAACACAGAAAATATATGCAAAGTGTCATAAATCTGTTGCATATTGTGATGAAACAACTTCACTCCTGATTTTGTGTAGTGCTTAACGTTACAAGTTCTGTGGCCATGGCCAAGACCATGCAGCTGCTTCACAATAAAAGCCCTGCAGTTGCTTCACAGTAAAAGTTCTACAGCTGTTTCAGAGTAAATGTCCTACAGTTGTTTCAGAGTAAATGTCCTACAGTTGTTTCAGAGTAAATGTCCTACAGTTGCTTCAAAGTAAAAGTCCCACAGCTGCTTCACAGTAGAAGTCTTTGCAGCTGCTTTATCGTAAAAGTTCTGTCGCAGCCTCACAGTTAAGACCATGCAGCTGCTTCACAATAAAAGCCCTGCAGTTGCTTCACAGTAAAAGTCCAACAGGTGCTTCACAGTAATGGTCCTACAGTTGTTTCACAGTAAAAGTCCTACAGTTGTTTCAGAGTAAAAGTCCTACAGCTGTGTCACAGTAAAAGTCCTACAGCTGTTTCACAGTAAAATCCTACAGCTGCTTCACAATAAAAGTCCTACAGCTGCTTCAGAGTAAATGTCCTACAGTTGTTTTAGAGTTAATGTCCTACAGTTGTTTCAGAGTAAATGTCCTACAGTTGTTTCAGCGTAAAAGTCCTACAGTTAATCACAGTAGAAGTCTTGCAGTTGATCGGAGTAAAAGTCCCACAGTTGATCGCAGTAAAAGTCCTAAAGTTGTTTCACAGTAAAAGTCCTACAGCTGCTTCACAGTAAAGGTCCTACAGTTGATCACAGTAAAAGTCCTACAGTTGATCACAGTAAAAGTCCTAAAGTTGATCACAGTAGAAGTCCCACAGTTGATCACAGTAAAAGTCCTACAGTTGATCAAAGTAAAGGTCCTACAGTTGATCACAGTAAAAGTCCTACAGTTGATCACAGTAAAAGTCCTACAGTTGATCACAGTAAAAGTCCTACAGTTGATCACAGTAAAAGTCCTACAGTTGATCACAGTAAAAGTCCTACAGTTGTTTCACAGTAAAAGTCCTACAGCTGCTTCACAGTAAAGGTCCTACAGTTGATAACAGTAAAAGTCCTAAAGTTGATCACAGTAAAAGTCCTACAGTTTTTTCACAGTAAAAGTCCTAGAGCTGCTTCACAGTAAAGGTCCTACAGTTGATCACAGTAAAAGTCCTAAAGTTGATCACAGTAAAAGTCCTACAGTTGTTTCACAAATAAAAGTCTTACTGCTGCTTCACAGTAAAAGTGCTAAAGCTGCTTCACAGTAAAAGCCCTGTAGTTGCTTGAAAATAAAAGCACTACAGTTGCTTCATAGTATAAGCCCAGAAGCAACACCCTCTTGACTCAAGGCAGCTTGAGGCTTTTACTGGGAAGTTGTAGGTACACCACAAACAATGGCATGTTTGACTTAAAATGACATTTTCTGTGTTAATAAGACAAGTTAAATGTCAGTAGTTTTGTTTGAAAGTGTGTTCAATAAGTTTTAACATTGTTTTCCTGTACTACCTAAGCAGTTGTGGTATTTTCTGTGAATTTCAAGTGCACTTTACTGTGTTCGAGTGTGCTCTAACTGTTCTGTCCTGTCCTACCTTGGCTGGTCAGGGGATTGTAGCCGATGATGGAGATGCCGAGGCTCTGGCCGTCATTCTTGGATAGAGGAACCTCATGGATCTCATATCCCTCCAAGTTGGGCTGAAACACAAACACAAGGGTCCATACTGTATATTTCAGCTCAGATTGCCACGTCTACAAAACCAGCAGCATTTAAAGCACAAACTTAATAGTCTGAAATTATTCCTATGTGATGGTTCTTCTGACTGCTTACCGTCTTGCTGAGTTGGCGTTGTGGGGGTAGGCCTGGGAGGCGGGGGGGTAAGGAGGTGACAGGGGCCGAGTCAGGAGGTGGTGGGGGAGGCGGGGCTATTGACCTCTGACCCCGGGGATCCCTGGCAATCAGCAACGTCACATGACTCCCACACCCCTGCAGCACCTTGACGACCTGGTCGCTGGTGAGGCCGCTGGTGGGCGTCGCCCCGATGCGAAGGATGTAGTCACCTGTGCGTAGACGCCCGTCCTGATTGGAGGAGAGGGGAGGAGGAGCATGAGAGGCATCAGACGGAAAACATTGGAGAACACTTGAAAATTATAAGAAAGTAACAATATATAGGAATGTCGCAGAAATTTCAGCTGTTCAGTGTTCACGTTTCTGTAAATGTAAAAGGTAAATTTTCAAATAGTGGCCACAGGTCTTTATTTACAACTGAGAGAACCAGGATATTATTTCAAACAGGCTTCATATTAATACTAGGGCTGTCAAAGTTAACACGATGATAACACATTAACGCAAATTCATTTTAACGCCACTAATTTCTTTAACGGATAATGCATTAATTAAGATACTGGCATCATATGAAACTAGAAAACCTAAGGAATCCATTGATACCAACCATGTCAGAAACTTGTCGAGAAGAAGGTTAAATAACGCTCCAAATTTACACTAAATTTTAGCGAGGAAAAACTGTCATGGCCATTTTTAAATGGGTCCCTTGACCTGAAAATGGGTTCTATGGGTAGCCTACCCACAAATATATGATAATCCCATGCGGTTTGGGGCAAGTCATAGTCAAGTCAACACACTGACACACTGACAGCTGTTGCTGCTTGTTGGGCTTGAGTTTGCCATGTTATGATTTGAGCATATTTTTTATGCTAAATACAGTACCTGTGAGGGTTTCTGGACAATATGTGTCATTGTTTTGTGTTATTAATTGATTTCCAATAATAAATATATACATTTGCATAAAGCAGCATATTTGTCCACTCCCATGTTGATAAGAGTATTAAATACTTGACAAATCTCCCTTTAAGATACATTTAGAACAGATAAAAAAATGTGTGATTCATTTGCAATTAATCTTGGACAATCATGCAATTAATCGCGATTAAATGTTTGAATCGATTGACAGTCCTAATTAATAGAGTTCTTTATATCTGTTATCATTTGAATATCAGCATTTATTTGATAATTTACAGTAATATAAATCGATTAAGATGCTTCTGTAGTTGTTTTTTTCCATTCATCTTTTCTGTCATTTTTCACATTTTACAGCAAACAAAACTGTCAGCTACAAGCCAAAAAAAATTCAGTCAAAACTTGACTCCTGCTGTGGGGAAGTGAAAAATAGGAGAGCAAAAATTAACGATAAAAGCAGAGGGGGACAGGAAGTGAAATGGTAAAGGGCGACCAGGTAGAACAGATAGAAAATGATGCAGATGAAAAAAGGAAAGAGCAAATCTGTTCACCAGGGACTTCAAAAAGGCTCAAGCTTTGAGTTTTTATATGAACAGACTGACAGGAAGTGTGTTGAAAAGCCGGGTGGTTCAACATGCCTCTGTGTCTGAGCTTTTTCAATTTCCTTGCAGAGAAATTAATCTAGTCCAATTAATCTAATTGATCTAATTAATCCACTTACAAGGCGATAATTCCTCCTTCAGTCCTTTAGTCCTGCTGTCTGTTCTGATGCACTGCTCCTGTTTTAACTATTATTTATGCAGAAATCGTCCACTGAGCTTTAATTTCTGCTTTAACAGGACAGGTTTCTGCTGTCGGCTGCTCAGCTGATCCACTAGGGCAGCTGCTTTTTTCAGTACTCCCACAGTCAACAATCAGCCAAAGTCAATAAAAAATCACCTATTGTAGTTTAATAATACCCCTGACATTGAGGTTTTGGTGTATTATTCATTAATATTATGATCTAATACTCATCAGCTGAACTTACCTTGTCAGCCACGCTGTTTGGGATGAGCGTCCTAACCACCACTCCCGTCGTCCTCCCTCCCACGATGCCGAAGCCCAAACCAGATCCATCGTTCACCAGCTCGATTTCCTCCACGTGACCCCACTGGTCCTTCAGCATAACAACAGAGGAAAAAGACATTCATTCACAGGTTTGACAGGTGGTTGACTCATGTGTTGAAAAATATTCTTAAAGCTGCAGTCGGTAACTTTGAGCAAATATGATAAAAAGTTATTTTTATAAAACAGTCACTATATCCTTACAGTAGTGCATGAGAAAGGTATTCTGAAAAAAATCATGTTCTTCTGCCTCCTACTAGCGCTCCTTATGGCACTTGCAAGATTTCACCGCGCCGAACGAAAACAACCAATCAGTGCCGAGCAGTCTCTAAGGCAGCTGTCAATCACTGCTCGCGATACTCGCGAACTCCGATCAAACTAGGCAGCGCTGATCAAATATGAATCAAGATTCTGTTACTGTAATGATTATTTCTTTCCTAAAATGTTTTCAGAAACATATTTTAGTGTACTGTTTAGCTGTAAAATTAGAAAGTTTGCTCCGGACAGTGGGCAGCGATTGGTTTTGGCTCCACTGTTTCTAATATAGCGGCCGGGTCACAAACTTTCTCATTTTACAGCTAAACAGTACACTACAAGATGTTTCTGAAAACATTTGAGGCGAGAAATAGGCATTACAGTAACAGAATCTTAACTTTTTTTTCGGTATGTGAAATCTTGCAAATGCCATTAGGAGCACTAGGAGGAGGGAGAGGAACATGATTTTGTTCACAGATTAACTGTCTCATGTACTACTGTCAGGATATAGTGTACAGTTTTATAAAAATAACTTTTTATCATATTTGCCCAAAGTTACAAACTGCAGCTTTAAAGACCTCAACTACATATTAAGAGAATAAGAAGTTGGTTAGCAATTCCCCAATCACACAAAACCAAAGTACAACATTTTTTTTCTGAATGAGATGTACACATGCAGAGAACGAAGGTAGGTGACCTTTTTAATTTGGATTGTAATAAAAAAACTGAAACTATTATGCCTAATCCAATTGAGCGGTGCCGGCAAAAAACTAAGCCTCATCAGCCTGATGATGGTTGAAACACGTTCGTTTTTTGCCCACAATAAACAAAAAAGAGTCTTTTGCTCATTGCTGCTCTGCATGTCTAAAAAGTGTCACAGTTTATAATCAGTTGCTTGGCTGTGCTGTGTTTGTGTTTTGTTGCTTGGTGTTGCTTGCATGGCTACATGTACCGAATAGTAGATACATAAAAACATCTCCAGACTCTGGACAGGCGCCAGTATGTGCAGAACTCAGCTGCCAGGGTTCTCACCAGCACCAAGCCCTGGCAGCACATCACCCCGACCTTCATCCACATTCACTAGCTGCCGGTCAAGTCCTGTATCTCCTACAAAAGCCTCATCTACAAATCCCTCCATGCCATTGCCCCGGCCCCCCCCACCCTGTACTTATCATGGATGTTTTAAAAGAACTGGATACAGCGTTGGAGGCGGGGCCCCGTTCATTCCTATGAATGTTGCTCAGTGGCACATGAAGCCAAAATGGCTCGACATCCGAGTGGAAAAGTACCCGGATCTTCCGGCAATCTTCCGCATCAATTAGATCAGGCGCAGTAGCATCCGCTCGGTCACGGGGTCACAGCCGCCACGCTGTCGTCACGGCTTGCTAACTGTGCCTCCCAGCCCTCCCTCCAGCCTCGGTCTGGGTCTCATTCACATGAACGGAGGAAGGGAAATAACTCCGGAATCAGCTATTAGTGCATTTGTAGCAACTGTAGCAAATGATGACTGAAAGATGATGAATATCAAATGTGATAATGAAAACAATGACAAATCTATATCTTAATTCTTAAACTTCTTCCAGAAACTGCTTACATGACCCCTAGGGCACTAATGGAGTTGACAAACCCTCAATTTATGACCCAAGGCCTGTTTTTCTCTTAGTTACGGGTCAAAGGTCAAATGCCGGGTTTTTCCCTGAAGACTCAGAGAAGCGATGAAGACACCAGATACATTGAATATACAAAGTAAGTTTTGTGGCCTTCTCCTTGATTTATGACGTGCACCACATTCTGTTTCAGAGCGACCCCTCCTCCTTCTCGGTTGCTCTCATCCACATTGGGTGACTGTTTGATATGCTGATATCTTATCTCTTTATTTACTGTGTAATAAGCGCACTTATATATCAACATGTATACGCCTGTCTGTGTGATGTTTGTATACCTACATGTTTCGATAACAAGGTTTATCTGTGTTGTGTGATTGGTTAATTTGTTTGAATTCAATTGATCAAGTTCTATTCAGTGGTTTATGTCCTGAGTGTTTGATATCTTCCGGCAGCAGATGAAGCCCAGATGTCAAATATGGAAGAATTAATTATGTGAAACAAATTAACTAGTATTAATCCTGTAAAAGAAGTTTAACTGAAAGAATCAGTATAAAAGTATATATACCCCTTTTTCATCTGATAAGAAGAAGTCGTAGTTTTCGCGGTGTTCTGCTCTTGGAGCTGTGTCTCTCTGGTTTCCCCCCTCCTTGGGCCCGCAAACCAGGGGATTGGGGGGTATGATAAAGAACATGACCGGGGACAAATAAATAATCAAGAAACAAATTTATAGTTAATTAATAAATACGGTCAGTTTACAAAATGGATAATTAATATTAGGCGCAAGAAGAATTAGGAAATCCATCAATAAATTCTAAAACCTAAATTAGACCACACCTAAATTTATAAGATCAAACTGCTTCTCAATCTTCCCTGGTGCTTCTTAAACTCTCTGCTGCTGAACGGTGCATTAATACCAAAACTAAATTTAGTTGATAGGCAAATGTCAAATCAAATCAGAGGGATATCAGTCACTAAATTGACCTGGTCACATTAAATTGTTTCTAACCATGAATGTTCATCATTGTATTCACTGTATTCCTTCAATTATCCTTTATTCATTCTATTCCTTTTTCCTTTTGTTTTATCATTTATTCAATTATATTCTGTTAGTAGTTTAGTTATGTAGTTGGTCAAATAAACACTTAATTTTATAAAGAACTTGGTTACTTGATTTTGTGTGTGTATATAAACATTCAAATCACTGTTCATCATGCCCAAGAACTCCGTAGCAACCCTGAGATTAAGAGACTCAATTGATTAATATCAAATTGTGAATTTTTCACTGTTTTTATAAAACTGGGTGGCGCCTGGGTAAAGTCTGATACTAAAACTAATTGTGTGTGATATTTGAAGCTGAGTGCCACCACTCTCCTTCACATTTTACAGCAATTCATGGGTTTATGATTAATAACTTTGGGTTATTGATTATAGATACATATTTTGATATTGCTTAATGATTGATTATTAATCTGCTCTATGCAATAACGCTACACACTACACAACTTTAAGGACCTAATGATTTAAATAAGGGCTATTCAAGTGTTTGTACTGGGAAGTTGATTTACCTCCAAAAAACTATCCGCTGAGTTACAGACGTCTCTTTCCCAATGTAAGTCTATGGGGAAAAGGCCTTTTTGGGACCAATGGCTTCACGTGACGGACACGGAAGTTGTAGTACCACCGTTTGGCCACTATGAAAATTGGTATCAACGACCGGCGCTCTTCCTTGGGGCTTGGTACGTATTCCATCTCTTCCTAACTGAATGCGATGCGAACGAGCGGACATCAGATTGTTTCAGTTTTTCCCAATGAAGATGTCCTAACCTACTCCGTGCGTCAGCGAACAGGCAAAGCGACGTGCCGCTTGTTTGAAAAAACGCTCGATCTGGCTCTATTTATGCGAAGTTTCAAAATCGACGCTGACAGTTCACTCGGTCACTGTATGTTAGGAAGAGGTGTCAGACCTCCTCCACTCCTATATCTCGTCCCAGAATCTGTGATCCTCGGACACAGGTCTGTTCACCACCACACACCAGCTTGCAGACTTTTGAGGACAGAGCCTTCAGTGTGGCAGCTCCCACGCTTTGGAACTCTCTGCCAGCAGATATCCATAGTGCTGCATCTATGGACACTTTCAAAAAACTCCTGAAAACCAACCTGTTCACCAAGGGCTCTGGACTTAGTCAACTCTGTTATCCCAGGCAAACATTGCTACCATTATTTTCTTTTCTTTGTTTTTGTCTGCCTCCATATACCAAAGTTTGGACTTGTTTTTCTGCCTTGTCTGCAGCTGTTGGTAAATGTTTTAATGTGTCAGATGTTTTACATTCAAATAAAAAACTGAAAAATCAATTAGGGCTGTCAAAGTTAAAGCGATAATAACGCGTCAACGCCAATCTGTTTAAACGCCACTAATTCCTTTAATGCATTAACGCAGCTTGCGGTTTTTAGGTTGTAACAGTCTCAGTTTTAAAGCTAGAGTAAAGATATTGCACCATATGAAACTATAAAAATGAATGCATTGGTACCAACCATATCATACCAGCTTGTAAATAATAAGGCTGTGTATTGACAAGAATCTGGTGATACGATACGTATCATGATACAGGGGTTATGATTAAATATATTGCGAAATATTACGATACTGTAAGCAAGGCCATATATTGAGATTTTTTTTAATCTAATTTCAGGAAAACTGTCATTGTAAAACAGAACACACCACCATATGCATAAAATCGGAGTAAAAAAAGTAAGCTTTTTTATGCAATCAGAACAGTGGGATCTGCATTTGCATTTATCACAGTCCCTGTAACATCCAACATTATAGCACTACTTTGAGAGGGCTCATACATTGAGAGGGCACATCTCTTTGCAAATGAAATAAAGTATTAAGTAAAAAGTTACGTTAAATTTTGGCAAGGGAAAACTGGGTTCTGGGTACCCACCAGTCTCCCCTCTACAGACATGCCCACTTCATGATAATCACATGCAGTTTGGGGCAAGTCATAGTCAAGTCAGCACACTGACACACTGACATCTGTTGTTGCCTGTTGGGCTGCAGTTTGCCATGTTATGATTTGAGCATATATTTTTATGCTAAATGCAGTATCTGTGAGGGTTTCTGGACAATATTTGTCATTGTTCTGTGTTGTTAATTGATTACCAATAATAAATATATACATACATTTGCATAAAGCAAGCATATTTGGCAACTCACATGTTGATAAGAGTATTAAATACCTGACAAATCTCCCTTTAAGGTACATTTTAAACAGATAAGAAAATGTGCGATTAATTTGCTATTAATCGCGATTAAATTGTTTAAACGATTGACAGTCCTAAAATCAACCCGATGAAAGTTAATAAGCTGCATTTCATGAATTAAAATTTATTTGATTCAAAGCATTTTATTTCAGTAACAGCAGAAGGCAGAACAATTTGAGCCAATTATTTCTTTTAGCAGATCAATGCAGTCAAACCAGGATCATTTAAAAACAGATTCATGAATGAATCAAAAGTTGCTCTCCTAATAATTTTGTGTATTTTATGTTTCCTCTTGGTAGCTCAGCAGCAGGCTCACAGAGCTGCTGGCCGGCTATCTGTCCTGAGGTGAAAGGTCCTTAAACTGAACCTTAGCAGGTAATTACTAGCTCAGAGCATTTCCTCCTCTCTGATACCAGCTGCTGATCAATGAGAGGCTGCAGCACATACCTACACACACACACACACACACACACACACACACACACACACACACACACACACACACACACACACACACACACACACACACACACACACACACACACACACACACACACACACACACACACACACACACACACACACACACACACACACACACACACACACACACTCTCTTTATGAGGTGGCTCTGGTCTCTTATTACAGCTCTGATCTGATAGAGGAGGTCTCCCTCTGTCTAATGAAACAAACCTCCTCCTCAGCTGATCCCAGGACGCTGGAAGAGGCTGTTTGCCTGATAAAGTCGGATCACGCTGAATGTGTTGAATGTTTTTCTCTCCAGCAGAAGTTCACTCTTTTCACAGGAGACGATCTGTTACTGCAGGTACTTTATTGAGGTAAAGGTGTTGGATTTCTTCTGGTTCTGCATTGACTACACAAGTGAAAACTACATTTGTGTCTATTTCTTTTTACACCTCTCTGTATTAATTAACTACATAATTAAAATCAATACTAGGGTGTAATAAGTGATCCTGCTGTATAAGTGTGACCGCTGCAAAGCCTGACGACTGGTTAGCCTGAGGTTGCTGTGTTAGCGGCTAGCTTCCTGCCTGTCACATAACTTAACACAAACCGAGTACGGAAAGTCTCAGGACCAATTTACAATCATGTTTCACCTGCAAATACAGTGTTGATTTAATACAATATACATATAGACCTTATCTATGATTCTGTTCTTTATAATTTAAAACTAGAAGTGCACTCGGAGAGCGCAGGACCGCCGCCAAGGTGCGTGACTTTAAAAACAGATCACAGCTCCCAGCTGCGGTACCGTGAGGTGGTCGGCTTATTATTAACACGTTGTGTTTCTGTGTAACGTCGGCGGATGCCTCTCTCATTCAGCAGCCTTGTTATGTCTGTATAACGTTACACTACGTAGTCTCTAATCCCGTCATATACAGCTTTTTTCTTTCTCACCACGGACGGCCAGTAGCTTCCGCACACACTTCCACACACGTCTCTCTGCTCTCAGAAGAAGAAGGCGGGTCATGCGTCATCAACGCGTCATCAGCTACACTGTGCATGTGTTATACCCTGTGGTTTTAATGCTCAGGCTGATCAGAAATCTTAAAAATACTCCTGAATCGGCACCAAAATCTAATAGATTGTTCTTTGTGCCACACCCCACCCCAAATTTCATACAAATCCATCGCGGACTTTTGGAGTTATCCTGCAAACGGACAAACCAACAAACCAACGCCGGTTAAAACATAACCTCCTTCTTAGGCCTTCAGCCTTGGCGGAGGTAACAAGCTGTATGGCATAAGGCCAAATGATAAGTTGTGCTAATGTGTAAAAGAACCCATAAATGTCCTGAAGATTTGCTTCTTGGGAACAAAGAAGAGACACTCATTAACTTGCGACTTTTCTGAGGTTAACGAAACCCTAGAAGTGACAAACACTTTTGGGAATTGTCTGAGATTAGATGAGATAAACAAGTTTTGTGTGTTAAAAAGGGGCAGTCCACCCATTTTATACATCATAAATAGTTTACCATCGTCAATCCTCCTCAGTCTGTGAAAACTGATGTATAATGTCTTATCAGAATCAGATCAGAATCAGCTTTACTTTACAAGGACAACAAAGCTAGACAAATAAAGGTAACAGATAGACAGGACTGTTATGTACACAATAAGTGAAAAAATATGTTTGCATATAGATATTCTATAAATATATACAAAAAGCACCAATGACCGACAATAAAATAATAGTCTCACTGCGGCAATATTTACTGATGCACGTTGGGTGTAATGAATGAAATGCAGCAGAGGAAAATGAAACTAAGAGCGTCTATCTCCACAGTAAATCATCTGTTGAGTGTTTGAGGGTTATTTATTTGGGCTTTAGAGCGTAACCACCGTGAAACAATCAGAAAATAACTTTTCTTTCTCTCATTCACAGCACCGTCGTGCTGCCTCCCTCTTCTAACGTTACCGCTCGCCCTCTCAACTCGCTCGCACAATCTCTCTTTCTCTTTCTCTCTGTCTTTTTTTAAATGAGTCGGGAAGCCGACAGCAGAGCCTAACTTTACTTTTAATGTTATCAAACAAAGAAACATGTTCTCGCCTCGTCCTAAATCGATATTAGAGTACTTCCTTGTTTATGAATGAAGCGGTACACGGGGTGAAGCCGTTGAAGCAGCGGCGCTATGTATGTGTTTCACCAGTCAGCAACAGTCATCCCTGTAGACTTCACCCCGAAAGTTCCGGTACTTTCAGAAAGTACTACCCCCGACCAGGGCTTTTTTGGGGGGTAAAAGGCCCCGTAAAATGTCCCCAGAACTTAATTTCGGTGGAAAGTTCCTGCAGTCGAAACGGGGCTACTGACTCATTGTTTGATAACCTAGTTTCGGATTTAACTGTATTTTATTTATTGTTTGGCTGTTTGCCTCTTAAAAAAAAAAAACAACCCAGAACAAGGACAAAACTTTCTCAGCTTTCACTGATAAGCACATATGCATGCTGGGAGAAAGGCCTGTGCAGGAATTTTTAGCAGGCTCTCTGTTTTAATGTATGACACAACCTTTGATTGACAGGAGGCTGGTCAGTCAATGAGATGACTCAGAGGAGTTGGCAGTAAAGTTTATAAACTTTCTCCAGTTGTTCTTTAGTTCATTTCCTCTCAGCTGAGGCCGTTTTAAAGGTCCCTTCAGGTTCCTTTAATTACACAATCTGTTATCTTTTATCTCTGTTCTTTCTGCTTTTTGTCATTTTTAGGAGAGCCATAAATAACATAAAAAAGTGCATTCGCTGACACGCTGTCCTAATCGATGGTGGGAAAAAATTCACTAAATAGACAAAAGCTGTAAAATCATATCTGACTCGTTGATTTATACCCGTCTTTACGAGCGACTTTACAGCGACAAGTTTCCTGTCAGCGTCGAAAGCCACTCCAGCAGGAAGAGGAGCTGAGAGGTGTCGACAAAGCGGCTGTGATGGCGGGTCAGAGCCGCCTGAATCTGCCCAGCAGAGGAGTCTTGGCTTTGGGAGACGGATAGTTAGCCAGGCCAGAAGAACAGCAATAAAAACCCAGCCAGAGTTGTGTTTTTTATGCCCGCGGCTCCATTAAACGTGACCTCGATAGAAACGGGACATGAATAAAACAAAAGCGGGAGGATCGGAGGCCTGGTATGCAGGACGTGGCCCGGATCCAATGAGCCGGGAGGAGGAGGAGGGTAACAAACAAGAGGGGCAGTGTAATTCTGTGTGATAATGACCCGACAATAGAGCAGGGCAGAATCATTACGGCTGAGGCTAACCTGTGATCCTCAGCTCACATTAACAGTCCAGACCTGCATCGCTTTGTCAACACATCGTTTTTCTTACTGGAAGTCTTTTCTTCTGGTTTTTTAAATGTCAAAGTTCTCAAACATTTGCATGTCCTCCTCTCATGTATTCAATCCAATAACTCAGGTATACATGCAGTTACAGGTTCTCTAATTCAGCTCCATCTATAGTGTCGGTGATTCTTCTGTCTGCTCTGTATTAACAACATCTACTGCATGTCTGTCCACGGAAAGGGATTATCCAGAATTTTCTCTTTATTTCCCATTAAAGGCTCAGGGTTCTTTAATACTTGAATGAATTCTTGTGAGAGAAACTTTTTTGTTTTGGTGTTAGAGTCAGAATGATATAAGATTTTGGCAAGGACAGAAGAAATGGAGCGTCTGTTTCCTCAGCATCCACATGTAAGATTATATAGATTACATTATAGATTATTTTAACGGCATTCTTTGTATTTTACAAACATAAAAACTAGGGCTGTCAGTCGATTAAAATATTTAATTGTGATTAATCGCATGATCGTCCATAGTTAATACAATCATTGTTCATATATGTTAAGGCATTAAGGCAGGACATTGTTTTATGCTCATAATTAATCGCGATTATAATTAATCGCGATTAATTGCATGATTGTCTGTAGTTAATCACGATTAATTGCAAATTAATCGTACATTTTTTTTATCTGTTCAAAATTAACCTTAAAGGGAGATTTGTTGGGAGTATTTAATACTCTTATCAACATGGGAGTGGACAAATATGCTGCTTTATGCAAATGTGTGTATATATTTATTATCAGAAATCAATTAACAACACAAAAAAATGGCAAATTTTGTCCAGAAACCCTCACAGGTACTGTATTTAGCATAAGAAATATGCTCAAATCATAACATGGCATACTGCAGTCCAACAGGCAGCAACAGCTGTCAGTGTGCTGACTTGACTATGACTTGCCCCAAACTGCATGTGATTATCATAAGTGGGCATGTCTGTAAAGGGGAGACTCGTGGGTACCCATAGAACCCATTTTCATTCACATATCTTAAGGTCAGAGTTCAAGGGACCCCTTTGAATATGGCCATGCCAGTTTTTCCTCTCCAAAATTACGTTAATTAACGTCCTTCGCGACATGCTATAACATGGCCAATGGAT